>CAMTZC010000020.1:20000000-20547500 GCA_947086505.1 Morpho deidamia | reverse complement strand
TACCTACCTACCTACCTACCTACCTACCTACCTACCTACCTACCTACCTACCTACCTACCTACCTACCTACCTACCTACCTACCTACCTACCTACCTACCTACCTACCTACCTACCTACCTACCTACCTACCTACCTACCTACCTACCTACCTACCTACCTACCTACCTACCTACCTACCTACCTACCTACCTACCTACCTACCTACCTACCTACCTACCTACCTACCTACCTACCTACCTACCTACCTACCTACCTACCTACCTACCTACCTACCTACCTACCTACCTACCTACCTACCTACCTACCTACCTACCTACCTACCTACCTACCTACCTACCTACCTACCTACCTACCTACCTACCTACCTACCTACCTACCTACCTACCTACCTACCTACCTACCTACCTACCTACCTACCTACCTACCTACCTACCTACCTACCTACCTACCTACCTACCTACCTACCTACCTACCTACCTACCTACCTACCTACCTACCTACCTACCTACCTACCTACCTACCTACCTACCTACCTACCTACCTACCTACCTACCTACCTACCTACCTACCTACCTACCTACCTACCTACCTACCTACCTACCTACCTACCTACCTACCTACCTACCTACCTACCTACCTACCTACCTACCTACCTACCTACCTACCTACCTACCTACCTACCTACCTACCTACCTACCTACCTACCTACCTACCTACCTACCTACCTACCTACCTACCTACCTACCTACCTACCTACCTACCTACCTACCTACCTACCTACCTACCTACCTACCTACCTACCTACCTACCTACCTACCTACCTACCTACCTACCTACCTACCTACCTACCTACCTACCTACCTACCTACCTACCTACCTACCTACCTACCTACCTACCTACCTACCTACCTACCTACCTACCTACCTACCTACCTACCTACCTACCTACCTACCTACCTACCTACCTACCTACCTACCTACCTACCTACCTACCTACCTACCTACCTACCTACCTACCTACCTACCTACCTACCTACCTACCTACCTACCTACCTACCTACCTACCTACCTACCTACCTACCTACCTACCTACCTACCTACCTACCTACCTACCTACCTACCTACCTACCTACCTACCTACCTACCTACCTACCTACCTACCTACCTACCTACCTACCTACCTACCTACCTACCTACCTACCTACCTACCTACCTACCTACCTACCTACCTACCTACCTACCTACCTACCTACCTACCTACCTACCTACCTACCTACCTACCTACCTACCTACCTACCTACCTACCTACCTACCTACCTACCTACCTACCTACCTACCTACCTACCTACCTACCTACCTACCTACCTACCTACCTACCTACCTACCTACCTACCTACCTACCTACCTACCTACCTACCTACCTACCTACCTACCTACCTACCTACCTACCTACCTACCTACCTACCTACCTACCTACCTACCTACCTACCTACCTACCTACCTACCTACCTACCTACCTACCTACCTACCTACCTACCTACCTACCTACCTACCTACCTACCTACCTACCTACCTACCTACCTACCTACCTACCTACCTACCTACCTACCTACCTACCTACCTACCTACCTACCTACCTACCTACCTACCTACCTACCTACCTACCTACCTACCTACCTACCTACCTACCTACCTACCTACCTACCTACCTACCTACCTACCTACCTACCTACCTACCTACCTACCTACCTACCTACCTACCTACCTACCTACCTACCTACCTACCTACCTACCTACCTACCTACCTACCTACCTACCTACCTACCTACCTACCTACCTACCTACCTACCTACCTACCTACCTACCTACCTACCTACCTACCTACCTACCTACCTACCTACCTACCTACCTACCTACCTACCTACCTACCTACCTACCTACCTACCTACCTACCTACCTACCTACCTACCTACCTACCTACCTACCTACCTACCTACCTACCTACCTACCTACCTACCTACCTACCTACCTACCTACCTACCTACCTACCTACCTACCTACCTACCTACCTACCTACCTACCTACCTACCTACCTACCTACCTACCTACCTACCTACCTACCTACCTACCTACCTACCTACCTACCTACCTACCTACCTACCTACCTACCTACCTACCTACCTACCTACCTACCTACCTACCTACCTACCTACCTACCTACCTACCTACCTACCTACCTACCTACCTACCTACCTACCTACCTACCTACCTACCTACCTACCTACCTACCTACCTACCTACCTACCTACCTACCTACCTACCTACCTACCTACCTACCTACCTACCTACCTACCTACCTACCTACCTACCTACCTACCTACCTACCTACCTACCTACCTACCTACCTACCTACCTACCTACCTACCTACCTACCTACCTACCTACCTACCTACCTACCTACCTACCTACCTACCTACCTACCTACCTACCTACCTACCTACCTACCTACCTACCTACCTACCTACCTACCTACCTACCTACCTACCTACCTACCTACCTACCTACCTACCTACCTACCTACCTACCTACCTACCTACCTACCTACCTACCTACCTACCTACCTACCTACCTACCTACCTACCTACCTACCTACCTACCTACCTACCTACCTACCTACCTACCTACCTACCTACCTACCTACCTACCTACCTACCTACCTACCTACCTACCTACCTACCTACCTACCTACCTACCTACCTACCTACCTACCTACCTACCTACCTACCTACCTACCTACCTACCTACCTACCTACCTACCTACCTACCTACCTACCTACCTACCTACCTACCTACCTACCTACCTACCTACCTACCTACCTACCTACCTACCTACCTACCTACCTACCTACCTACCTACCTACCTACCTACCTACCTACCTACCTACCTACCTACCTACCTACCTACCTACCTACCTACCTACCTACCTACCTACCTACCTACCTACCTACCTACCTACCTACCTACCTACCTACCTACCTACCTACCTACCTACCTACCTACCTACCTACCTACCTACCTACCTACCTACCTACCTACCTACCTACCTACCTACCTACCTACCTACCTACCTACCTACCTACCTACCTACCTACCTACCTACCTACCTACCTACCTACCTACCTACCTACCTACCTACCTACCTACCTACCTACCTACCTACCTACCTACCTACCTACCTACCTACCTACCTACCTACCTACCTACCTACCTACCTACCTACCTACCTACCTACCTACCTACCTACCTACCTACCTACCTACCTACCTACCTACCTACCTACCTACCTACCTACCTACCTACCTACCTACCTACCTACCTACCTACCTACCTACCTACCTACCTACCTACCTACCTACCTACCTACCTACCTACCTACCTACCTACCTACCTACCTACCTACCTACCTACCTACCTACCTACCTACCTACCTACCTACCTACCTACCTACCTACCTACCTACCTACCTACCTACCTACCTACCTACCTACCTACCTACCTACCTACCTACCTACCTACCTACCTACCTACCTACCTACCTACCTACCTACCTACCTACCTACCTACCTACCTACCTACCTACCTACCTACCTACCTACCTACCTACCTACCTACCTACCTACCTACCTACCTACCTACCTACCTACCTACCTACCTACCTACCTACCTACCTACCTACCTACCTACCTACCTACCTACCTACCTACCTACCTACCTACCTACCTACCTACCTACCTACCTACCTACCTACCTACCTACCTACCTACCTACCTACCTACCTACCTACCTACCTACCTACCTACCTACCTACCTACCTACCTACCTACCTACCTACCTACCTACCTACCTACCTACCTACCTACCTACCTACCTACCTACCTACCTACCTACCTACCTACCTACCTACCTACCTACCTACCTACCTACCTACCTACCTACCTACCTACCTACCTACCTACCTACCTACCTACCTACCTACCTACCTACCTACCTACCTACCTACCTACCTACCTACCTACCTACCTACCTACCTACCTACCTACCTACCTACCTACCTACCTACCTACCTACCTACCTACCTACCTACCTACCTACCTACCTACCTACCTACCTACCTACCTACCTACCTACCTACCTACCTACCTACCTACCTACCTACCTACCTACCTACCTACCTACCTACCTACCTACCTACCTACCTACCTACCTACCTACCTACCTACCTACCTACCTACCTACCTACCTACCTACCTACCTACCTACCTACCTACCTACCTACCTACCTACCTACCTACCTACCTACCTACCTACCTACCTACCTACCTACCTACCTACCTACCTACCTACCTACCTACCTACCTACCTACCTACCTACCTACCTACCTACCTACCTACCTACCTACCTACCTACCTACCTACCTACCTACCTACCTACCTACCTACCTACCTACCTACCTACCTACCTACCTACCTACCTACCTACCTACCTACCTACCTACCTACCTACCTACCTACCTACCTACCTACCTACCTACCTACCTACCTACCTACCTACCTACCTACCTACCTACCTACCTACCTACCTACCTACCTACCTACCTACCTACCTACCTACCTACCTACCTACCTACCTACCTACCTACCTACCTACCTACCTACCTACCTACCTACCTACCTACCTACCTACCTACCTACCTACCTACCTACCTACCTACCTACCTACCTACCTACCTACCTACCTACCTACCTACCTACCTACCTACCTACCTACCTACCTACCTACCTACCTACCTACCTACCTACCTACCTACCTACCTACCTACCTACCTACCTACCTACCTACCTACCTACCTACCTACCTACCTACCTACCTACCTACCTACCTACCTACCTACCTACCTACCTACCTACCTACCTACCTACCTACCTACCTACCTACCTACCTACCTACCTACCTACCTACCTACCTACCTACCTACCTACCTACCTACCTACCTACCTACCTACCTACCTACCTACCTACCTACCTACCTACCTACCTACCTACCTACCTACCTACCTACCTACCTACCTACCTACCTACCTACCTACCTACCTACCTACCTACCTACCTACCTACCTACCTACCTACCTACCTACCTACCTACCTACCTACCTACCTACCTACCTACCTACCTACCTACCTACCTACCTACCTACCTACCTACCTACCTACCTACCTACCTACCTACCTACCTACCTACCTACCTACCTACCTACCTACCTACCTACCTACCTACCTACCTACCTACCTACCTACCTACCTACCTACCTACCTACCTACCTACCTACCTACCTACCTACCTACCTACCTACCTACCTACCTACCTACCTACCTACCTACCTACCTACCTACCTACCTACCTACCTACCTACCTACCTACCTACCTACCTACCTACCTACCTACCTACCTACCTACCTACCTACCTACCTACCTACCTACCTACCTACCTACCTACCTACCTACCTACCTACCTACCTACCTACCTACCTACCTACCTACCTACCTACCTACCTACCTACCTACCTACCTACCTACCTACCTACCTACCTACCTACCTACCTACCTACCTACCTACCTACCTACCTACCTACCTACCTACCTACCTACCTACCTACCTACCTACCTACCTACCTACCTACCTACCTACCTACCTACCTACCTACCTACCTACCTACCTACCTACCTACCTACCTACCTACCTACCTACCTACCTACCTACCTACCTACCTACCTACCTACCTACCTACCTACCTACCTACCTACCTACCTACCTACCTACCTACCTACCTACCTACCTACCTACCTACCTACCTACCTACCTACCTACCTACCTACCTACCTACCTACCTACCTACCTACCTACCTACCTACCTACCTACCTACCTACCTACCTACCTACCTACCTACCTACCTACCTACCTACCTACCTACCTACCTACCTACCTACCTACCTACCTACCTACCTACCTACCTACCTACCTACCTACCTACCTACCTACCTACCTACCTACCTACCTACCTACCTACCTACCTACCTACCTACCTACCTACCTACCTACCTACCTACCTACCTACCTACCTACCTACCTACCTACCTACCTACCTACCTACCTACCTACCTACCTACCTACCTACCTACCTACCTACCTACCTACCTACCTACCTACCTACCTACCTACCTACCTACCTACCTACCTACCTACCTACCTACCTACCTACCTACCTACCTACCTACCTACCTACCTACCTACCTACCTACCTACCTACCTACCTACCTACCTACCTACCTACCTACCTACCTACCTACCTACCTACCTACCTACCTACCTACCTACCTACCTACCTACCTACCTACCTACCTACCTACCTACCTACCTACCTACCTACCTACCTACCTACCTACCTACCTACCTACCTACCTACCTACCTACCTACCTACCTACCTACCTACCTACCTACCTACCTACCTACCTACCTACCTACCTACCTACCTACCTACCTACCTACCTACCTACCTACCTACCTACCTACCTACCTACCTACCTACCTACCTACCTACCTACCTACCTACCTACCTACCTACCTACCTACCTACCTACCTACCTACCTACCTACCTACCTACCTACCTACCTACCTACCTACCTACCTACCTACCTACCTACCTACCTACCTACCTACCTACCTACCTACCTACCTACCTACCTACCTACCTACCTACCTACCTACCTACCTACCTACCTACCTACCTACCTACCTACCTACCTACCTACCTACCTACCTACCTACCTACCTACCTACCTACCTACCTACCTACCTACCTACCTACCTACCTACCTACCTACCTACCTACCTACCTACCTACCTACCTACCTACCTACCTACCTACCTACCTACCTACCTACCTACCTACCTACCTACCTACCTACCTACCTACCTACCTACCTACCTACCTACCTACCTACCTACCTACCTACCTACCTACCTACCTACCTACCTACCTACCTACCTACCTACCTACCTACCTACCTACCTACCTACCTACCTACCTACCTACCTACCTACCTACCTACCTACCTACCTACCTACCTACCTACCTACCTACCTACCTACCTACCTACCTACCTACCTACCTACCTACCTACCTACCTACCTACCTACCTACCTACCTACCTACCTACCTACCTACCTACCTACCTACCTACCTACCTACCTACCTACCTACCTACCTACCTACCTACCTACCTACCTACCTACCTACCTACCTACCTACCTACCTACCTACCTACCTACCTACCTACCTACCTACCTACCTACCTACCTACCTACCTACCTACCTACCTACCTACCTACCTACCTACCTACCTACCTACCTACCTACCTACCTACCTACCTACCTACCTACCTACCTACCTACCTACCTACCTACCTACCTACCTACCTACCTACCTACCTACCTACCTACCTACCTACCTACCTACCTACCTACCTACCTACCTACCTACCTACCTACCTACCTACCTACCTACCTACCTACCTACCTACCTACCTACCTACCTACCTACCTACCTACCTACCTACCTACCTACCTACCTACCTACCTACCTACCTACCTACCTACCTACCTACCTACCTACCTACCTACCTACCTACCTACCTACCTACCTACCTACCTACCTACCTACCTACCTACCTACCTACCTACCTACCTACCTACCTACCTACCTACCTACCTACCTACCTACCTACCTACCTACCTACCTACCTACCTACCTACCTACCTACCTACCTACCTACCTACCTACCTACCTACCTACCTACCTACCTACCTACCTACCTACCTACCTACCTACCTACCTACCTACCTACCTACCTACCTACCTACCTACCTACCTACCTACCTACCTACCTACCTACCTACCTACCTACCTACCTACCTACCTACCTACCTACCTACCTACCTACCTACCTACCTACCTACCTACCTACCTACCTACCTACCTACCTACCTACCTACCTACCTACCTACCTACCTACCTACCTACCTACCTACCTACCTACCTACCTACCTACCTACCTACCTACCTACCTACCTACCTACCTACCTACCTACCTACCTACCTACCTACCTACCTACCTACCTACCTACCTACCTACCTACCTACCTACCTACCTACCTACCTACCTACCTACCTACCTACCTACCTACCTACCTACCTACCTACCTACCTACCTACCTACCTACCTACCTACCTACCTACCTACCTACCTACCTACCTACCTACCTACCTACCTACCTACCTACCTACCTACCTACCTACCTACCTACCTACCTACCTACCTACCTACCTACCTACCTACCTACCTACCTACCTACCTACCTACCTACCTACCTACCTACCTACCTACCTACCTACCTACCTACCTACCTACCTACCTACCTACCTACCTACCTACCTACCTACCTACCTACCTACCTACCTACCTACCTACCTACCTACCTACCTACCTACCTACCTACCTACCTACCTACCTACCTACCTACCTACCTACCTACCTACCTACCTACCTACCTACCTACCTACCTACCTACCTACCTACCTACCTACCTACCTACCTACCTACCTACCTACCTACCTACCTACCTACCTACCTACCTACCTACCTACCTACCTACCTACCTACCTACCTACCTACCTACCTACCTACCTACCTACCTACCTACCTACCTACCTACCTACCTACCTACCTACCTACCTACCTACCTACCTACCTACCTACCTACCTACCTACCTACCTACCTACCTACCTACCTACCTACCTACCTACCTACCTACCTACCTACCTACCTACCTACCTACCTACCTACCTACCTACCTACCTACCTACCTACCTACCTACCTACCTACCTACCTACCTACCTACCTACCTACCTACCTACCTACCTACCTACCTACCTACCTACCTACCTACCTACCTACCTACCTACCTACCTACCTACCTACCTACCTACCTACCTACCTACCTACCTACCTACCTACCTACCTACCTACCTACCTACCTACCTACCTACCTACCTACCTACCTACCTACCTACCTACCTACCTACCTACCTACCTACCTACCTACCTACCTACCTACCTACCTACCTACCTACCTACCTACCTACCTACCTACCTACCTACCTACCTACCTACCTACCTACCTACCTACCTACCTACCTACCTACCTACCTACCTACCTACCTACCTACCTACCTACCTACCTACCTACCTACCTACCTACCTACCTACCTACCTACCTACCTACCTACCTACCTACCTACCTACCTACCTACCTACCTACCTACCTACCTACCTACCTACCTACCTACCTACCTACCTACCTACCTACCTACCTACCTACCTACCTACCTACCTACCTACCTACCTACCTACCTACCTACCTACCTACCTACCTACCTACCTACCTACCTACCTACCTACCTACCTACCTACCTACCTACCTACCTACCTACCTACCTACCTACCTACCTACCTACCTACCTACCTACCTACCTACCTACCTACCTACCTACCTACCTACCTACCTACCTACCTACCTACCTACCTACCTACCTACCTACCTACCTACCTACCTACCTACCTACCTACCTACCTACCTACCTACCTACCTACCTACCTACCTACCTACCTACCTACCTACCTACCTACCTACCTACCTACCTACCTACCTACCTACCTACCTACCTACCTACCTACCTACCTACCTACCTACCTACCTACCTACCTACCTACCTACCTACCTACCTACCTACCTACCTACCTACCTACCTACCTACCTACCTACCTACCTACCTACCTACCTACCTACCTACCTACCTACCTACCTACCTACCTACCTACCTACCTACCTACCTACCTACCTACCTACCTACCTACCTACCTACCTACCTACCTACCTACCTACCTACCTACCTACCTACCTACCTACCTACCTACCTACCTACCTACCTACCTACCTACCTACCTACCTACCTACCTACCTACCTACCTACCTACCTACCTACCTACCTACCTACCTACCTACCTACCTACCTACCTACCTACCTACCTACCTACCTACCTACCTACCTACCTACCTACCTACCTACCTACCTACCTACCTACCTACCTACCTACCTACCTACCTACCTACCTACCTACCTACCTACCTACCTACCTACCTACCTACCTACCTACCTACCTACCTACCTACCTACCTACCTACCTACCTACCTACCTACCTACCTACCTACCTACCTACCTACCTACCTACCTACCTACCTACCTACCTACCTACCTACCTACCTACCTACCTACCTACCTACCTACCTACCTACCTACCTACCTACCTACCTACCTACCTACCTACCTACCTACCTACCTACCTACCTACCTACCTACCTACCTACCTACCTACCTACCTACCTACCTACCTACCTACCTACCTACCTACCTACCTACCTACCTACCTACCTACCTACCTACCTACCTACCTACCTACCTACCTACCTACCTACCTACCTACCTACCTACCTACCTACCTACCTACCTACCTACCTACCTACCTACCTACCTACCTACCTACCTACCTACCTACCTACCTACCTACCTACCTACCTACCTACCTACCTACCTACCTACCTACCTACCTACCTACCTACCTACCTACCTACCTACCTACCTACCTACCTACCTACCTACCTACCTACCTACCTACCTACCTACCTACCTACCTACCTACCTACCTACCTACCTACCTACCTACCTACCTACCTACCTACCTACCTACCTACCTACCTACCTACCTACCTACCTACCTACCTACCTACCTACCTACCTACCTACCTACCTACCTACCTACCTACCTACCTACCTACCTACCTACCTACCTACCTACCTACCTACCTACCTACCTACCTACCTACCTACCTACCTACCTACCTACCTACCTACCTACCTACCTACCTACCTACCTACCTACCTACCTACCTACCTACCTACCTACCTACCTACCTACCTACCTACCTACCTACCTACCTACCTACCTACCTACCTACCTACCTACCTACCTACCTACCTACCTACCTACCTACCTACCTACCTACCTACCTACCTACCTACCTACCTACCTACCTACCTACCTACCTACCTACCTACCTACCTACCTACCTACCTACCTACCTACCTACCTACCTACCTACCTACCTACCTACCTACCTACCTACCTACCTACCTACCTACCTACCTACCTACCTACCTACCTACCTACCTACCTACCTACCTACCTACCTACCTACCTACCTACCTACCTACCTACCTACCTACCTACCTACCTACCTACCTACCTACCTACCTACCTACCTACCTACCTACCTACCTACCTACCTACCTACCTACCTACCTACCTACCTACCTACCTACCTACCTACCTACCTACCTACCTACCTACCTACCTACCTACCTACCTACCTACCTACCTACCTACCTACCTACCTACCTACCTACCTACCTACCTACCTACCTACCTACCTACCTACCTACCTACCTACCTACCTACCTACCTACCTACCTACCTACCTACCTACCTACCTACCTACCTACCTACCTACCTACCTACCTACCTACCTACCTACCTACCTACCTACCTACCTACCTACCTACCTACCTACCTACCTACCTACCTACCTACCTACCTACCTACCTACCTACCTACCTACCTACCTACCTACCTACCTACCTACCTACCTACCTACCTACCTACCTACCTACCTACCTACCTACCTACCTACCTACCTACCTACCTACCTACCTACCTACCTACCTACCTACCTACCTACCTACCTACCTACCTACCTACCTACCTACCTACCTACCTACCTACCTACCTACCTACCTACCTACCTACCTACCTACCTACCTACCTACCTACCTACCTACCTACCTACCTACCTACCTACCTACCTACCTACCTACCTACCTACCTACCTACCTACCTACCTACCTACCTACCTACCTACCTACCTACCTACCTACCTACCTACCTACCTACCTACCTACCTACCTACCTACCTACCTACCTACCTACCTACCTACCTACCTACCTACCTACCTACCTACCTACCTACCTACCTACCTACCTACCTACCTACCTACCTACCTACCTACCTACCTACCTACCTACCTACCTACCTACCTACCTACCTACCTACCTACCTACCTACCTACCTACCTACCTACCTACCTACCTACCTACCTACCTACCTACCTACCTACCTACCTACCTACCTACCTACCTACCTACCTACCTACCTACCTACCTACCTACCTACCTACCTACCTACCTACCTACCTACCTACCTACCTACCTACCTACCTACCTACCTACCTACCTACCTACCTACCTACCTACCTACCTACCTACCTACCTACCTACCTACCTACCTACCTACCTACCTACCTACCTACCTACCTACCTACCTACCTACCTACCTACCTACCTACCTACCTACCTACCTACCTACCTACCTACCTACCTACCTACCTAACCATTTAAAAATACCTGCCGTTTAAAAATACCTGCCGTTTAAAAATACCTGCCGTTTAAAAATACCTGCCGTTTAAAAATACCTGCCGTTTAAAAATACCTGCCGTTTAAAAATACCTGCCGTTTAAAAATACCTGCCGTTTAAAAATACCTGCCGTTTAAAAATACCTGCCGTTTAAAAATACCTGCCGTTTAAAAATACCTGCCGTTTAAAAATACCTGCCGTTTAAAAATACCTGCCGTTTAAAAATACCTGCCGTTTAAAAATACCTGCCGTTTAAAAATACCTGCCGTTTAAAAATACCTGCCGTTTAAAAATACCTGCCGTTTAAAAATACCTGCCGTTTAAAAATACCTGCCGTTTAAAAATACCTGCCGTTTAAAAATACCTGCCGTTTAAAGCCGTTTAAAAATACCTGCCGTTTAAAAATACCTGCCGTTTAAAAATACCTGCCGTTTAAAAATACCTGCCGTTTAAAAATACCTGCCGTTTAAAAATACCTGCCGTTTAAAAATACCTGCCGTTTAAAAATACCTGCCGTTTAAAAATACCTGCCGTTTAAAAATACCTGCCGTTTAAAAATACCTGCCGTTTAAAAATACCTGCCGTTTAAAAATACCTGCCGTTTAAAAATACCTGCCGTTTAAAAATACCTGCCGTTTAAAAATACCTGCCATTTAAAAATACCTGCCATTTAAAAATACCTGCCATTTAAAAATACCTGCCATTTAAAAATACCTGCCATTTAAAAATACCTGCCATTTAAAAATACCTGCCATTTAAAAATACCTGCCATTTAAAAATACTACCATACCTGCCATTTAAAAATACCTGCCATTTAACCACCGGTGGTTGTGGGTTGACCAGGCGGGCTCACACCAACCAAAATGTTACAGCCGAACGAAATACAGAATTAGAGTCAGTCGATACCATCCCGGAGTCCCTAACTCCACCAGCTACGGATGCTTCAAGGGCAGCACCAAGTGTAATGAGACCCGCGACCACCAAAGCTGGAAAACCACGTGTTCGCATGAAATGGGAAAAGGATATTAACACTTTCATAATGCGAACATACTATCAAACAACTAAACTTGAAACAGATATGACAGAGTATAGAAAACAGATCCATCAACTATTTAAGGAAAAGTATCCTGATGCAAATGTTTCAGAACAACGCCTTTCTGATCAAATTCGGGCAATTTTAAGAAACAAACTTCTTTCAGATTTAGAGATCAAAACAATTAAAGACAATATACTATTACAATCCAGTACATCGGAAACGAACAGGCAAAGTATAGAAGAAACACAAGAAAATAGGCTTACAGAAATGAACGTAGTCAATTTAGCTCAATTTGTAACAGCTGAATCAGAAATAAGTAACGCATCCACACCTTCACACTCACAAAATATCGAATCTGCCTCATGTACAGACAGTATAGACGTTGAAACGATGGCTGATATCGTTGAAGACTTTAATATAAATATTATACAATATAAAGATACTGATCCAACCAGTAGACCAATGTTACCAAAATTAAAACCGACTTACAAAATTTTTCAAATAATAGACTTATTTAATGCTACTATTATACCAGAAAAAATAGAATCAATAGAAAATATTGCTGATACTCAAACTATGATTTATTGTGTTGCTCTAACGATAGCCAGTTTTACAGGGAAAAAACCCAAAAGTAGGTATCAAAAAACTCCAAAACAAAAACCTGGTTGGCAAGAAAGATTGGAATCAGATATACAACATTTAAGACGAAGTATAGGCATTTTAACACAGTATAAAATGGGAAATAGATCACGCAAAGTAACTAAAAAAGTTCATACTCTAATAACAAATAATAAAATACATAGCACATATGAAAACGAGAACACAAAAATAATAGAATTCTTAGATACACTTAAACAAAAACTAGCAGTAAAAAAACACAGATTAAACAGATATTTGAAAGCTCAGGAAAGGAAAAATAATAATAAATTATTTAATATGAACGAAAAGATATTTTATAGAAAACTTAAAGGTAGTGACGAAGTTATTAATGATATACCTACTAAAAGTGCTATGAAAGAATACTGGGAAAATATTTGGTCAAATAGTGTGGATCATAATGATGAAGCAGAGTGGATTAACAAAGAGACAGAGCGAACTAATATTGTAGAAGAAATGGAATTCACATGCATCAACAAAAATGAAATAGAGGTTTCTATTAACAGAACTCATAACTGGAAAGCGCCAGGATTAGATGGTATTCATAACTTCTGGATTAAAAAACTTACATCATTACATGACACATTAGCAAAACAAATTACATCTATACTAAAAGGACATAGCTCTCTCCCTTGTTTTCTGACAAGAGGCATAACATATATGATACCAAAAAACCAAAAAACAATAGATCCTTCACAATACAGACCCATTACATGTTTACCGACACTTTATAAACTTATTACATCTTGTATAGCTAACAGAATTAACACACACATTGAACATTTTAACATTCTAGCGGAAGAGCAGAAAGGGTGTAGACGTAGACATATGGGATGCAAAGAGCAGTTAATTATAGATTCTACAATATTAAAGCAGGTTCAAAAAAGTAAAAAAGACTTATTTATTACATATATAGACTACAAAAAAGCATTCGACAGCGTACCTCACAAATGGTTAATACAGATTCTAAAAATATATAAAATTAACCCCCACATAGTTCAATTTCTTGAGACAGTCATGCATAGTTGGAGAACGACACTTCATTTGCACACAAGTACAAATGAAATCAGAACAGAAGACATAACAATCAGACGAGGAATATTTCAAGGTGATTCTTTAAGCCCTCTGTGGTTTTGTTTAGCCTTAAATCCTTTATCACGTGAACTAAATAATACAGGAGCAGGATTCGATATTAAAAGCAACAGACGCACTCACGCACAAATCACACACTTACTTTATATGGATGATTTAAAATTATATGCAAGCAAAGAGATCTTCTTCTTCTTCTTCTTCGTCAACCGATGGACGTCCACTGCTGGACATAGGTCTCTTCACGGGATCTCCACACCACACGATCTTGCGCCGCTTGGATCCAGCGGCTCCCCGCGACCTTTTTGAGGTCGTCTGTCCACCTCGTTGGGGGCCTGCCGACGCTGCGCTTTCCGGTGTGGGGTCGCCATTCTAACACCTTGAGACCCCAACGTCCATCGGTTCTCCGCACTATGTGCCCCGCCCATCGCCACTTCAGCTTCGCGACACGCTGAGCTATGTCGGTGACTCTAGTTCTTCTACGGATCTCCTCATTTCTGATTTGATCACGTAGAGAAACCCCGAGCATAGCTCGCTCCATCGCCCGCTGAGTGACTCTGAGCTTTCTTATGAGGCCCATAGTCAGCGACCATGTTTCGGATCCATAGGTTAGCACTGGCAACACGCACTGTTCGAAAACCTTGGTCTTCAGGCACTGAGGTATCTTGGACGAAAAGATCTCGCGTAGCTTCCCGAACGCTGCCCATCCGAGTTGGATTCGGCGACTTACCTCTTTCTCGAAATTGGACCTACCTAGCTGGACTGTATGTCCCAGGTATATATATTCGTCTACAATTTCGAGTGCAAAGTTCTCAACGATGACTGGGTGGAGCGGAACATGCGAGTTTGACATAATTTTCGTCTTACTCATGTTCATTTTGAGGCCCACCTGTTGAGATACTCTGCTGAGGTCGTCGAGCATTGTGTTAAGGTCCTCCAGAGACTCTGCCATAACGACTATGTCGTCGGCAAATCTAAGGTGAGTGATGTACTCGCCGTTGATATTGATGCCGTATCCGTTCCAATCCAAAAGCTTAAAGACATCCTCCAATGCAGCGGTAAACAGCTTCGGAGAGATGACATCTCCCTGTCGCACACCTCGCCGCATTTGGATTGGTCTCGTAGTTTTGTCTTGGATACGGACAGACATTGTGGCGTTTTCATACAAACACTTCAACACTTGGACGTACCGATAGTCGATTCGGCATCTCTGGAGCGATCTTAACACAGCCCATGTTTCCACCGAATCGAAGGCCTTCTCATAGTCCACGAACGCCAAGCAAAGTGGCTGGTTATACTCCTCGGTCTTCTGTATAACCTGCCGCAGCGTGAATACGTGGTCTATGGTACTATAGCCTTTTCGGAAACCGGCTTGTTCGGGAGGCTGGAAGTCGTCGAACCTACGAGCGAGACGGTTCGTTATGACTCTCGAAAACAACTTATAAACATGATTCAGCAGCGCGATGGGTCTATAATTCTTCAATAGGGTGTTATCACCTTTCTTGAAGAAAAGAACCACCACGCTCCTGTACCATGCTTCCGGCAGAGTTCCTTCGTGAATGACGGAATTGAACAGTCGCTGAAGGACTTTAAGAACCGGTTTACCACCCGCCTTCAGGAGTTCGGTTGTGATTCCGTCGTCACCTGGAGCCTTGTTGTTCTTGAGTTGTTTGAGAGCCATACTAATCTCGTAAAGGCTGACGTCCGGGATATCTTCGGTGTAGTGTCGGGTCAACTTGGCTCGAGGATCTTTTGCCAAATTGACAACAGGCTGTTGTGTTGAGCAAAGAGATCAATATGAATAAATTACTAGATAGAACAAAAGAATATTCCCAGGATATTAAAATGGAGTTCGGGTTAGATAAGTGCCGTAAATTAAATATTAGCAAAGGAAACGTTGTAGAAGGTGACTACGAACTGGATGGTGGAGAATACATAACCGCAATGGGGGATGAGGATCTATATAAATATTTAGGTTATTATCAGGGAAAGCTGTTTGATCATAAAAATATCAAACAACAACTCACAACAAAATATTTCAAAAGACTCCACAAACTATGTAAATTGCAATTGGTAAGTAAGAATTTATTTAAAAGTTTAAATACATATGCGATACCAGTACTCACCTATTCTTTCGGAATAATTAAATGGACAACAACTGAGTTAGAAGCACTAGAAGTTAAAACAAGAACAACTCTTACACAGCATAGATACCATCACCCAAAAGCAGCAAAAGAACGTGTAACAATACCGAGAAAAGAAGGGGGAAGAGGTTTAATTGAATTAAGCCAATTACATAAAAAACAAGTAGATCTTTTGAAACGTTTCTTTATTCAGAAGAAAGAAAAGAGTAAGTTACACAAAGCCATAACAGAAATTGATAAGAAACTCACACCACTAGACTTAAGTAATGAAACAATAGAAAATGCAGATAGAAACAATAGGTTAAATGAAAAATATAACAGATGGAAAGAAAAACAATTACATGGAAGACACCCTCATGATCTTGAACAGCAATATATTGATAGAGAGGCATCTAATAGATGGCTTTGTAGCGGAGAACTATTTCCAGAGACAGAAGGCTTTCTTATTGCTATTCAAGATCAGGTAATAAGCACAAAAAATTACCGAAAATATATTTTAAAGGACAAGTCAATACAAAATGACCTGTGTAGGAAATGCCATTCAAAGCCTGAGACTATCCAGCACATCACAGGCGCTTGCACCACGCTATCACAAAGTGATTATACACACAGGCACAACCAACTTGTTAATATTATCCATCAAAAATTAATTCATAAGTATAAACTCCAAAACGAACCTCACATACCTTATTACAAATACACTCCACAAAGAGTCTTAGAAAATAATACCCATAAACTTTACTACGATCGTACAATATTCTCCGACCATACTGTACACAACAATAGGCCTGATATTACACTAGTAGATAAAAGCAATAAACATACATACATTATCGATATCGCAGTCCCCAATACAAATAATTTACAAGTTACTATTGCAGAAAAAATTAGAAAATACACAGAATTACAGGAAGAAATAAAACGAGTGTGGAAAATGAATGCAGTTACAATAGTCCCTATAATTATATCAACCACAGGTGTTGTCCCCAAACATTTGCATCAAAGTATCCGCATTTTGAACCTCCCCAAAAATACATTTATAACTTTACAAAAAGCAGCCATATTAAATACTTGTAGAATAGTCAGAAAATTTTTACAATTGTCATCAGATGGAGATGTTTTATGTACCAACACCAACCTAACCTAAGTATTTACTTGGTATCATATACCCGTAAATACTTACTTTTACCAGGTTTAACCTGAGAGGTAGTTAAAGAATGTAAATAATAATAATAATGTTAATTCATGATTTGAACAGTAATATATCTATATTACTGTTCAAATCATGAATTAACTGCGGTAATTGCGACGTATAATTGGAAAGAACGCTTACTTGAACGTTAACTTCATCAGAGAATCCATACGCGGGTCCGAACAAGTACGAACCTGTCTCGACCTGCGTTTAGCCCTCTTGTTAGGTGATGGTGATGCGTATTCCTCTTCATCCTCCGAGCAAGAACTGGATGATGATTGAGAGCCTGAACTCTAGAGTACTATGCACACCCGGATCCTTATTAGGATCGTCCTCCATCACCACTAACCACTTATTCTTACGAAAATTCTTAGAAATGTAATTGTAATACAGTCTAAACTGATTTTTTAAACGAAAAACTTAAATAAAAACAGAATTCGCACTGAATTTAAACTTTTTTAACAAGTGAAAATATTTTTACCAACTTACGCGGCAAAAATCCAAAACTAGCCTTCTATACTCTATAGCATAGATCATAGAAGAAATAGAATTATGTATTAAAATAGCAACACCATTATGTTTGCTTCCACAATCATTTCGTTCTACTTGATATCCACTAATACTAAAACGAATATTAGGCTTCAACCAAGTTTCTGGTATGATACCTATATGTATATTGAAATCATATAAAAAATGAGTTAAATTCAACTTATTACTTAAAATACTCTGCGCGTTCCATTGAAAAATATTTAAATTATCCATAAATTAATGATTACTAGAACTTTTGTTTCTTATTTATGGTTTGCTGAATGATTTCACGGGATGGATCCTGAATTGATGGAAATATTGTTTTTATTACTCACTATTTTTGTCAAAGCTTCTACCAATAAATTCATAAAAATATCAGATTTACATAGTCTACTTAATTAAATCTCTATACCATTAGAATTGATATGAGGAAAAGCTGCATTATCTAAAAGATCTGAATATTTAACAGGGCGTGACTGTATTTTGTTTTCTTCAATTTTTTGTTTTTTAATTGGGCATGTAGATGATATGGCAATGTGATTCCCTTGACAATTAGCACATTTTGGAACAGTTTGGTCACTGTTACAAATTTTAAAGTTGTGATTTTCTGTACAGATTGAGCAAACATCAGTGTTGCGACAAAATTTTGCAATGTGACCATACTGTAAACACTTTATACACTGACTAGTGGTATATAGACTTTTATTTCATGTCGCCATGAATCCAAATATACATGCTCTGGGAGCTGTGTAGAAGCAAAAGTTACTGCTATAGTTTGTGTTGGTTGCAAGGAGATTTCATCCCCATTTTGGGGAAGAGTCAAAATACTTTTCCAACTTTCTTACAGCTTATATTTGTGAATATGCACTAATCACAAATAATTTGAGTGATAAAATGTATAAAGTTTAAATTATAGTTTTACAACGCGCCTTTTTTATTCGATGGTTCCCGCCTTTTTCCGAACCATAGATTACTAACCAAAATAGTTCGCGAACGAACTAGTTCGAAAGAATCACTTAGGGATGTCGAAAAATAATCGATTATTTAATCAAAATAATCGGTCTTTAATGAGAAATTATTTAAACTTTAAAAATCGTTTTTTTATGGCTTTCATTAATTACGCTCATTTTATACTTTTTCTTACCCTCTTTTTCTAGTTTTTAAGATTAGAAATGCGTAGTTGGATGAAACCAATGTAGCCAAAAACACATATTAATCGAAGTCTGGCTATGCTCGAGCCGAGCACACAGACAACCACGCATGGTATTCGGCTCGACGATCGTACGACCCGAACGCTCACCGTGAGCACATTCGTCTACACGGCTCGAGGGATGCGAGACGAAACATTCGCGACGCTGTCCGTACGCGCCTTTAGACATTTACAGGGGGCAAACTTTAAAATCGAGCGAGCGATAGGGATTCTTCGAATGAAAGTCACGAGTGAATATATCAGTTTATGTAGCGACCTTCGGGGCGGGTCGAGGCCCCTCATCGCCGGCCGTCGACGTCCCTCATGAGGGCCACGACCGTGTCGTAGAGCTGCACGCGCGCGTCGCGGCCCCAGATGAAGTCGAAGTGGTTGAAGGAGGCGCGCGGCACGGGGCGCAGCGCGGCCGGCCCGCCCAGCCGCGCCGCCAGCAGCCGCACGTTGGCCGGCAGCGAGTTGGCGTCCGCCAGCCCGTAGTGCAGCGTCGAGGGCACCGTCACCCGCGACACGTCGTACTCGGGCGGGCGCAGGCTGCCGTAGCGCGCCAGGTTGGTCAGCGCGTCGAAGTTGAACCGCGCGAAGCGATTGAAGCG
The DNA here is from genome assembly GCA_947086505.1 of Morpho deidamia. NCBI lineage: Eukaryota > Metazoa > Arthropoda > Insecta > Lepidoptera > Nymphalidae > Morpho > Morpho deidamia. The sequence continues at coordinate 20,526,339 of CAMTZC010000020.1, read as the reverse complement.
CTGCACTTGCGAGTAGTGGATGATCTGGCGCAGCGCGCCGCCCGCCGGGCTGTGGCCGAGGAACACGGGCAGCATGGTCTGCGGGCGACGGGCGGGTTCAGGCCTCGGCCGCGCTCGCGCCGCGACGGCACGAGGGGCCGAGGGTCGTCTCGGGGTACCTTGTTGATGCCGTCCGTCCCGTCGGGGCCGACCAGCAGCGCGGCGCACAGCGCCTGTAGCGGCGCGCCGTCCGCACACAGCCGCAGCCCCAGCTCCGTCGTCTGCTCGCTCGCGCTCATCAACTCTCCGAAGCCCAAGTCGAACGCCACCCTCTGGATCGGCCGGAAGTAGTCGAGTTACGATACGGCACGAGGAGTTCGCACGATTGAATGAAATTTCATTTAGAAGCTTTTCAGGTGCGAAATGACATATAGCGTGTATTACTAGTGACGAAAATATCCTTTCTCGGCTTTAAATGAACGCGGACGATTTATCGAATAAAAATAAAATTATAAACCCCGAACGCGATCTCTAGATAGAGACCTACCTCGAGGACGTTCTCGAAGTGCACCATGACCGATTTCAAGTCGTCGGGGTAGTACTCTTTGAAGGCGGCCGGCGCCAGGGCCTGGAAGGACAGGAAGCGGTCGTTGAACTCGGGCCGGAGCGAGTTCAGCACCAGGAAGGCGGTCGTGCCCTGCGAGTAGCCGACGTAGTGCATCCGCCGCTGTCCCGTGACGGCCGTGATGCGGTTGACGAGCGCGGGCAGGTCGAGGTTGCCTATTTCGTCCCAGCTGAACTTCCAGAAGGCGAGGGTCTCGCGGTCGTCGGGGTCGAGGAACAGGTGTCGCCGCGAGTAGAGGTTGCCGCGCGCGTTGGCCAGCCACACGTCGTAGCCGGCGTCGGCGAGCACGTACGCTGCAACATGGGGGCGGTCAGAGGGCGCGCGCGGGCCCGGCGGGGCCGCCGCGGGGACTCACCGAGCGCGTTGCCCGGCCCGAGCACCACGAAGTCCGCGGACGAGCACATGAGGCCGTGCATGACGAGCACGGCGGGCCGCGGGCCCGGCGCCGAGTGCGCGGCGCGACCGGTCGGGATGCGGTGCGCCTGCAGCAGGTACCCGTCCGCGGTCACCACGGTGTGCACCTCCACGGGATACCCGTACTTGTGGATCAGGTTCGGCTGAAACGATCGAACGGCAGCATAACGATATCGGTCGAGCCGATCGAAGGCCGTCCGACCGCCTCGCTTCGCGCTACTGCCGTCTCAAAATATTTGGGGTACTTGCAGAGTGACGTCAAATGTTCGAAAACATGTACTCGATGTCGATCTGAGGGTAGCGAGCGACGGCACTGCGAGACGGGCGAGTGCACTCACCACGTCGAGCCGCGCGTCCTCCGCGATGTTGTCGGAGTGGCGGCCGGCCGCGGCGCCGCTCGCCGCCTCCGCCGCCAGCGCCAGCACCGCCACCAGTACCGGTTGCAGCCACATAGTCACCTGCTAGTGAGCGTCGCCTCTTGCTTTTCGCGTTATATCGTAAATCTTTATCTCGTATCGGACGATCGATGCCGTTCGATATGTTTAGGTACGCTTTTAATATATAGATAAAGATTTAATAACATTATTTTTACCATATTGAAAAATACTTGAAGTAAAAATAAAATATACAATTCAAAAGATACTATGGCAGTAAAAAACAGCGGTGCCGGTGCTGCCGGGGTAGCGCCCTCGCCGGCTTCTCTGCTGCCCGCGGGGGCCGACGGTTTATAGTCAATAAATGTTAGGCTCACAAATTTGTAAATGGTTGGATGTCACTGAAAATCACACTTCCATGGAGGAGTCATAGAGGAGAGACATTTATTTTTATTTTATTTTTCCTTTTGTACTATAATTATTGTCTTCAATTTTTTGTTTGAATCTCTTGATTCTATTGTTATTTTATTTTTGACCGTTAAATTGTTTTCGTGCATGAAAGTGTATAATGTGAATTATGCGCAGAAAAGTGGCTTTCAGATCGCGTTTACGGTTTTCAAAAATCGTATGGTATCGTAATTTATAGAATTAGGCGTTACTTTGCGGAAATCCATAAAACAAAATTTATAATGAAATTATTTTGCTATAATCCGCGATAAAGCGCATTTTAAATTTATCGTGAATTATAGTAAAATAGTTTTATTATTACTTTTGAATCGTATCGTAATTGACGATGAACCTTATATTTATTGAAACCGAAGAGGAGTTCCACGAGATTTTATCTATTTTGATCTTTTCATTACATGCGTGAATATCAAATACCAAATACAGTCTGAAATATCACAGATAGCACCCAATACGGAATCTCAATTCTTCTGAGTTCTCGGAGGCTTCGTTCCGGAACGGACCGCGTGTCCTCGAGGCGCGGGGCCGCCCGCCGCAACAGCCGGCCGTATCGAACGCGTGTTATCTCGCCGCTGACGATCGTCCATTTGTAATTACTATGATGGATGTATCTACTCGATTATGATATAAATTTTATCTCGAGCGATCGCAAAAGATCCATATCTCTCCTGTTACGATTCTGAGTCACGGCTAGAGTCGGTTCAGAAGCCAGGGCTACATTGAAGTGTATCATATAAATACAACAAAGAATTTATGATTATTTAAACCTAATAATAATATTAAAAATAATGAATCTTTATTTCAGGCAACTCGGTGCCCGATTTGTTAATAGTTCAAAAATAATAATAATAAATAAAAATTGTAATATGAAATTTATAAAGATAATAATCTTATAGTCTTGTAGTAATAATAAAAGTTAAGCGAAGGAGAAATAGAACGAAAAAAAAAGAAAGCGGAAGAAACAATGGCTCGAAGAGTCAATTTTCCGAGCCACGATAATATATTAACGAATGTTGATTCTTAAGAGCTACGAAATAAAAATAAAATATTAAAATAAAATGTTAGGGGTCTACAACCCTTACCACTTAGGGGTATGGAAAATAGATAGTAGCCGATTGTCGGACTCACTGAATACACAGAGTCGGAGGAGTGAGGTCACTCACATTGTGACAATATTATTTTATGGGTAGGTATATAAGATTTGAAAAGGTGTTGAAGCATTATCATCCATCAAGCATAATCCATATATTTCATCCATACACATACGAAGATCGAGGGACGCGGCGTGCGGGGAGATCGCGACCGGGACGAACGACACTCGACGACGAAATCCACTAGCTAGCGGGCATGTGCCGCATCATATTAAAACTATGTAATATTCATTTTTTAAACATTAAAATAAAGTCCACTACCCAGCGGCAGAAGCCGCAACACGAGGCAATAGATGCCTTGTAAAACTACACTGCACCCCATGTTATTTACTGTATCGATTTAAATCCTAAAGTCAGTTCCGATTACGTTAGAATTAACAGTTTAGGTTTTGCGTTTTTTTTTTCATTTTCATTTATTTATTCATACATGACGAAATATTCAGATGAAATCTTATATATGCTGCCCTCCCCCCCATAGAGGTTCGGAGGGTCATATGACCTATACGGCCGCCATTTCTTTGGCATATATTTATTATTTAATAGAAATTCTATACAAATAATTTATATGACAAAGCCCCTCACCTAGTGTAGGTAACAGGTATATATAATATAATATAATAGTGCTGTTTTACACAAAATAAAACAGCTATTATGTGCCGAAAGAAACACACAGCGTTATAATGAAGAAGCAGTCTGAATTTTTACCTTTCCTGAGCTAATATTTTGTAAAACATACCTGTTTGTCGCTGGTTTCGGCTTTTTAGTACCTTTGCATCCAGCTAGGTGGCGCTGTTGTCCTCAATATTGGCGCCATTATGATCTGTCAGTCTCATAGAGTCTTCACAGCAAGGCCCTTGCTCTAACGCTGTGTGTTTCTTTCGGCACATAATAGCTGTTTTATTTTGTGTAAAACAGCACTATTATATGCCTTGCCGAAACACACAGCGTTATAATGAAGACCTGTTTGATTTCTGCTGGTGAAGGTACACAAGGTAGAAAACGCTATGTGATAAAGGAGTAAGAAACATTATGTATATATACATAGTGTAAATGAAAAGGATCATCAGATTATATATTATATATTCAATTAATAACATAACCTTATTTACTATTCTCCTAGACATTGAAATTAACTATCATAAAATTAGAAACTGAAAATGTAATGGTCTTGTCAGCCACTATAATAGGAACTAATATTTAAGGTCAATAAGGAATTATATAAAACACAATATCTGTGATTCAACTTAACAAAACCTCAATAAAAATTTAAACTTAAAAAATTATTCTTTTGACCATTATTTAATTTATACACTAGAAAATTTAGAATGAAGTAAATCTTCACAATTGGGGATAGCCTGCATAACTTCTTTACAGTAGTATTTGCTAAAGGTTTTAACACTTTTCCAATTTCCTCTACTCAGAATCTCTTCCACTGGAAGATTTTCAAGCCAACCTTTTGAGGCCACAGCAGATCTAACACTGCCTGGAGATGCCTTGATATTAACTTCTTTAAAAATAGATTTGATCCATCCACCAATAAGAGTTCTAGATGCAGGCTTAACATCACCTTTCAAAGATAAGAATAGACTTGTAATGCCAGTATTTAAACGTCTTTTATGAGTATAGTCTAAAAATTGCTTAATATGTTTGACTGGACAAATATAACCATTTGGATGAGTTAATAATGACCACCCTGATTGTCTATCTTTACTAGAGTCTGTTTTAGAGCCAAACTTTGGCCAAAACACTATTTTATCTTGACTTTCTATTAAATTATTATGTGAAATATCCAATAAGGTAAGGTCATGTAACCTGCACCCTGATGCTAAAAGTAAAATAATTGCAGTTCTTCTAGAAATATCAAAAATTGAATTTTTGCAAGGCACTGAATTCAACCAGTCATACAATAATTTTGTATCCCATACAGGCGACTTTATTGGTGGAGGTTTAGTTGAAGCAATGGCCTTTAAAATTTGATGAATAAAAAAGTTATTTGAAATTTTTTCAATGTTTAACGCACAATAAGTAGATATTGCAGATTTATGTAATAGAATAGTATTATATGCAAATTTTTTATTAATACATAGATTAGCTAAAAATTTAGCAACATCCAAACCATCTGGGTTCTGGTGGTTCCTATTATTGGCAACACACCAAGCAATCCATCTTCTAATTGGAGCTCTATAAGTTTTGAGAGTAGTTGTCCGCCAACTACTATTCAGTAAACTCAGCTCATCTTTACTCCAGTTGGCGACCTCACTGGCCCACTCCCAATTTTCCAGGCCTGGAGGAATAGATTGTCCACTTGAGGTGGAACCATTCCTGTTGCATGGTCGATCAGGGTCTTCCGTAGATCCCTTATCGGTAGTGGTCTTGCTAAGGCTCTCGATTGGAGATCGGTTTTCCAAAAACACTGATCCCATTGAGGGGCAATGAGGATGTAAGTTCCTCTGGCCTTGTTTAAATGAGCCAGAACTCTGGGCATCAGGCTGGGTGGGGGAAAAACCCACCCCAACTGATAATTCCAGTCTCGACTGAATGCGTCGCAAAAAATTGCTGAACCATCTTTGGAATCCCACGTGACGTACTGAGGAACTACAGCAGTTCCTTTGGACGCGAATAGGTCCACGTCTGGTACGCCCCACTTTCTGAATATAGCCTCTCTTGCTGGAGCCAATAGTTGCCACTCGGGTACCGATTTCCCTCGTGAGAGGCGATCGGCCATCCCGTTGTACCTCCCCGGGAGGTACGCTGCCGATAGCGTAACATTTAGCTGGTCGGCTAGCAGAAGGAGATCGTTCGTCAAGGTTAAAAGGGCTAGCGACCGAGTGCCGCCTTCGTTTCTTATATATGCAACCAGGGTTCGGTTGTCCGATTGCACCAGAATGTGTGCATCCCTGACATGTGCACCTTGCTGGGCTAAGGCTGCGTACACTGCATACATCTCCTTCAAGTTGGAGTGCCATTTTTTCTGGCTGAGACTCCATTTCCCTGACAACAATTGATTGTTCAGGTGAGCACTCCAGCCCGCATCCGCTGCGTCTGTGGTGAGAAAGTGTGTCACTTTTTTCAGGTGCATTGTCCTGGTACTTTTGATGATGTTTTTTAACCACCACTGTAACTCTTGAACTACTAGCGGCGGTAATGTCTTTCTCTCTCTTGGCCTGTCTAATCTGAACTTTTTCAGGAATATTTGTGTTCTGCGGCAGTGCAGACGACCATTTGGAACTGTGAGATTTGCAAAGTTTAGTGTGCCTAACAACTTTTGTATTTCCAGGAGACAAGCTGATTCTTTTCTTAGAAGAATTGTTATCATTCCTGTTATTGACTGCAATTTCTTTAAAGGTAGAGACATTATATTTATTTTGGTGTTCCAAGTGATGCCCAAATACTCTAATTCCTGTGTTGGCGCAAGAAGTGACTTTTGTAAGTTCACATGCCAACCCAATGCCACCAGGGTGTCTAGAGCTGTGCCAGCTTGCCTTGCCAGAACTGATTTGCTCTGATGTGCGATTAAAAAATCGTCCAAATACACCAGCACCCTCATCCCCTGTCCCCGCAGGGTTTCCGCAACCCAGTTTGTTACCATTGAAAAGGTATGAGGAGCGGATGAGAGGCCAAATGGTAGGGCTGTTAGCTGTAATATTTCCTTGCCATATATAATTCTTAGAAACCGCCTGTGACTTTCCTTTATGCTCAAATGAAAATAAGCTTGATGTAAGTCTATCTTTATCATCCAGTCCCCTTTCTGAAGGAACTGTATGACATCCAGCCGAGATATTAACTGGAAATACCGAGCCGATATGCTCAAATTCAGGTTTTTTAAATTGAATATGGGACGGATACCCCCATCTGATTTCTTTATTAAAAAAATTTTGGAATGAAATCCGGGTGATATTTTTACTGGCTTTTCTATGATACCATTCTCCTTTAATTCGTTTATCATCCGAGTCATGCTCTCGGAAGACTGTGTTGTGAATTTTCTCCAGACTCTGAAGTCTAGATATTGTAACAGGGGCTTTACTTGAAAGGGTATACCACACTTTGAAATTATGTTCAGGATGGACTGATTGGCCCCTAACTGTTTCCATGTTTGCAAATGGTATTTCAGGCACCACCCCCTGAACACCCCTTTTAGATTGTCATTTTTTACTACCAGAGTCTCTTGAGTTATTGTGACGAAAGGGCTGATTTCTCTTATATTTATTTTTTTTATCATTATCAAATTTGTTTTTCCTTTCAGGTTTTTTAATTTTATGGGAAAGTTTAGATATTCTTTTACTATTGTTACTCTGACCTTTATCTGTATATGAACTGTTAAACTTATTCCCTTTAAGATATTGCGGCATGTTAAGCCACACCTGAGAACCACCCAAGGAATCAATCAATGGTACCAAACTATCTCGGCTAAACAAGTGTTCTGCACTAGGTGGAATATTTTGTAATGCTACTTTGAAGTTGACATTCTGTACCTCTTTGAGGATGCGGTCTCGCCTTACTTCTATACATTCCGCCCTCTTCCCACATATAACTTGCATAATTGTCTCTTTATTTTTAAAAGAAGAAGAACTTGGGCCAAATGTTTCTAATATTTTGTCATATAATGTATTAGCATTAAGTTCGGCTTTACTCGTAGAAGCCCAATTAACTAAATCCTGTAATCCTGATTGCAGTAAACGTTTGTCTTCTAACACAGCATTTGACAAACCTGCTAAAAGGTTTTCTGTACCCGCTACATAATCCGTACCCTTATTGAGGTGACACAGTTCCTCATTCAATTTTAACCCTACAAAACCTGGTGAGGCTATACATGTCTGTAAGATTTTTTTATAACGAATCCCTTTCCATGTTGGAGAGTTAAATTGTTGTAAGGTCATTAATTCTTCTAATTTATAAGGGTCAGCAACAGGTACAATCTTATTAACATCATAAGTAACTTTCATATTTCCTAAAGAAATATCCGCAGTAGAATTACCCGGTCTATGCAAAAATTGAGATGTTGACGGAACTAATTCGTCACTATCATTATACGAAATGCTTTTACACTCAGTATTAATATTATTATTATTAGGTATATTCCTGTTAAAATCGTGAATAAACTGCGGTAATTGCGACATATAATTGGAAAGAACACTTACTTGATTCATCAGAGAGTCCATACGCGGGTCCGAACAAGTACGAACTTGTCTCGACCTGCGTTTAGCCCTCTTGTTAGGTGGTGGTGATGCGTATCCCTCTTCGTCCTCCGAGGACGAAGAACTGGATGGCGATTGAGAGCCTGAGCTCTGAGCACTATGCCCTCCCTCCGGAGCAACATCTTGTACTCCAGGATTCCTATTAGGATCCTCATCCATCACAATCAACCACTTATACTTACGAAACTTCTTAAAAAAGTAATTGTAGTACGGCCTAAGATGATTTTTGACCGAAATAACTTCAATAAATAATGAATTAGCACTGAAATAAAAAAATTTCCAACGAGTGAAAATTTTCCAAATTACGCGGCAAAAATCCAAAACGCTATGAGACTGACAGATCATAATGGCGCCAATATTGAGGACAACAGCGCCACCTAGCTGGATGCAAAGGTACCAAAAAGCCGAAACCAGCGACAAACAGGTATGTTTTACAAAATATTAGCTCAGGAAAGGTAAAAATTCAGACTGCTTCTTCATTATAACGCTGTGTGTTTCGGCAAGGCATATAATAATATAATATACGGAGCATTGAGCAAAGACATTTTTAGTGCAATAATGGGCTCCAAGATGGCGCTATTACAGGTCGCCAATGATTTGAAGTTACCCGTCTCTTTCTATATGTATGCTGTAATCTTTGATTATAGCAAAGACTACCGATATATATATATATCTTTCAATTTCTTTTATTAAAATTATAGGAAATATGACTTATTTACAACAAAGGGAAATAATATTTAAAAAACATATCCTATCCTCTTTAATTAACAAGAATATGTAAACACCGTTACAAAGTTTCAAGAACTAACTGCTAGATGTCATTAAAAACTAGCTGTCTGAATTAGTTCCAAGATAATTTACGACAACTGTGGTCTGCTGCTTTCTCAGGTATGTTGCATTTAAACTAATTATTTTTTTTTTTTTTTGATTTTTGATTTCCGATATTATCGATAGTTACGGAAAAACTATCGATATTATCGTTAGTCTCTGATAAATAAACAGATATGTGAAAATGTAATAAAACAAATATATTAAGGCTACATTGATAAAAAATTACGAAACGAAATATTGTTTCGTTTAAAAAACAACATGTTCAAATTTTCTTTGTAAGCCTATTTCGGAGTTTTTTTATAATTTAACTGGCTGAATTGAATTTGGTATGCGTGTTGCCTTAACAGGCACAAAAAAGTCTTCTGCATTGATTCGCATATATCCGCTGTGATATACCCTCAAAGACTACAGTGTACATCATAGGTGTACATATGAAAGATACCTTTTACTTGAATAATCTAAATGTCACTGGTGACACCTTTCAGTCAAAAAGGCGCGATATTGTTATTTCACGGCGATGTTGCCATGAAATACAAACTAGAATTCATTGGCGACAACAAACATACTTGCGTCCATGATTTATTTTAAGTATTAAAGCATAAAGAATTAAAAGTTACCCCTCGTCCGCACGAGACGAATTTTATCGCGCGTAAAAATTACGCAGAATTGAAACAAATGGGTATCCAGGTATCTGTTCACACGACAGCGTGTTTAAATCGCGACATATTTTATCATGCAGTGTTCCATTTTAGTCGTTAGGGCGAGGGCGGTAAGCTGAATATACCATACGAAACTTCTTATAACGCCTATTGTGGAATTTTAACGCGACGTAATTTTTACGTCCGTGCGTACGAGGGGTTGTTATTTTGGATGTGGAATTGATGGTTAGTCTACACCAACACTTGTTAGACAGGTATCTCAGTATTTAAAATCTGTTACATCAATTCAAATTTCAAAGCAACAAATCTAAGCAATGCCACGAAATGGAGAATAATTAATATAAAAATAGCGTAGTCAAACTTGTCTTCAGTACGCATCGTAAACTTTCGTTAGTTTAACTTGTAAGACAGGTTACTAACCATTTTTATTTTATTTTTGTCATTTGTATATGTCCTGGAATCTGTTTCCTAATGTTTAAGCATTGTCGCATTCATATATGAATTCTGATACATCTGACATGAAATAAACTTGTTTAAAAAAAGTAATATATTTTAAGTGGGAATTGCTCATAATTTGTTTCTGGTAGTTGCATGATGACATAGTTAAATATAAGATTTCATTGGTGCTGCTTCAGTGCTGATTTGAAATTCGAAAGTTCATAACACTTTTCATACAAATCAAATGCCATGTAAATATTCACAGTTTGTCATATAATATGACTTATTATGTAGATTCTTATTTTAGAATAATTATGTAATTTTAAGTTATTAATATATACAGAAACTTGAAACCAACAAGTATATTGAGGTTGTCCTAAAACTTACCACTTTTTAATGTAACAGACAGCTGGGAGAGGCTAGTTTTCTAACTAAAGATGTCAATTTAATATTGTTTTAGTATTTAAGGTCCTTTGCATCATTTTGCAAAATGATTAACTTACCAGTGAAAAATTAAGAGACTTGGAGAGCTGCTCTAGATGACATAACCAAAGAGAAAAACAACAATTATACTTTCAATTCAGTATGCATCGAATTTTAACATTTTGAGGAACAACACAGACTTTACTTATTTCTCTTTCCTAAAATTTGCCAACTTACCTCAAATGCACTTTGTTCAGAATTTCATGAGTATTATAATTTTTTTAAAACATCAGCAATTTGTTAAATGAATCATATTATGATGTTGAACTATATTTAAATGTTACACCAGGAGTCTATACTGTTGTTTATCAACAGCTTGCAGCCAGCAACAATTTTTTTACAAAAACCTTTATAAGTGTTAATAGGGTTGAATACGCTAGCGGTTCTTCAACACAAAATGTGTATTAAATTTCTGATCATAGCTTATAACTGATTTTTTTTTCTTTTTAAAGGATTTTTTTATTTACATGCGGGTAATTATGGTGAGTCAGTTTTATTATAACTACATTTTAACTTTTAAATTTGCAAGGCGCGTTCATCAGTTGCAGAAATAATTGAGATCAGAAGATTAAGATCTGCAACTTGATTATAGATCTTACAACTCATGGGATTTTACAAAGAACTTCTAAAGACTTCAAGTCTTGTTGGAAATTTATATCAAATATAATTTTAGTAACTATTCTGTTAATTTCTTGTAAAATAAAGAGAATAAAACATTTGAATTTCGAATTTTGTTTCCTTTCATTTATGTTTACCTTTAAAATTAACTATTTCATTAGGGCAGTATCCTGCAGCAATATAGCTTTAGGTCCATAATTGTAGTTGGCGCCACTTTCACCAGTCAATCAGCGCCATAGGGTAAGTTTCCTTTCGGGTAGGCTCTATTTTTAAAGGCTTCCTACATTTCTTGTTGGAATTATATCTCATCTTACTCTACAAGCACACACACACGGGGTATAGTGAAACAGCAGTGCGTAACAATAATTTATATATTACTCTGGTCGGTTACATCGGCGTCGACTGCGGCCGCCCTCGGAGCGCCGCTCAGCACCTGCGGACGGACGGCTCGAGGGTCGCGGGTCGAAGGGGAACTGAACGAGAGCCCTCGAACAGACCGCACGGCACTTTATTACGCAACCTAAGCACGGACGACGACGAGACCGCGCGCCGCGCACCCCCGGACGGGCGGCGGACCGTCGTGCGACCGAATCACTCGAGCCTGTCGCAAATATTATCCACCAAAATAGCCATTTCCTCGTGTCAGGAAGCGGACCTTCGCATCGCCCGTACCCCAAGGGACACGAATATTATTTCTGAGCCCGCGTGAAGACTTTTTTTAGGCAACAACTAGACGTTCATTTTTAATGAAGTCTGTCGCCGTTCAGCCGCATCGGTCCGCTGCGGGAAGAACGGGACGACCGAGGCTCACCGGGGAGTGCGGCGGAGCGGCCGCTGCGGACTCACCTGGGCGGCAGAGACGCGTGCGGCGGCAGCGCCTGGGGCGGCATCGCGTGAGGCGGCACCGCGTGAGGCGGCACCGCGTGAGGCGGCACGACGTGAGGCGGCACCGCGTGAGGCGGCACCGCGTGAGGCGGCACGACGTGAGGCGGCACGACGTGAGGCGGCACGGCATGCGGCGGGAGCGCTTGCGGCGGCAGCGCGTGAGGCGGAAGCGCGCGCGGCTGCGCGTACCCGGCGGGGGCGTAGAGCGGGCGCGGGTCGCGCATGAGGTCGTGGTACAGGTTGAGCGCGTCCACGAGGTCGGCGCTGAGCTGCGTGAGGCGCGCGTGGCGGCGGTCGGCGCGCTCCAGCGCCGCGTCCACCAGCGGGCCGGCGGCGGCCGCGCGCGCCTCCAGCGCGGCCAGGCGCGGCGCGTCGTGCGCGGCCGTGGGGTCCGCCTCGTGCAGCGCCGCCAGCGCGCTGTCGATGGCCGCCTCGTCGATGCGCGGCGCCTCCTCCGCCTCCGCGAACTGCACGCTCTTGGAGCCCGCGGCCGCTCCCGCCCCCGCCCCCGCCGCAGCCGCAGCCGCGCTCGTCGCCTCGGTCTCTGCGAGGCGACGCAAGATGTTCCATTAGTAGTGCGAGTTGAATGTGCCTATTTTACGGTCTTAGTTCAATTATTTATTTCTTTCTTTACGAGACAGAAAACGAGTTTGTATTCTTGAGGATTATCTACAGGTTTCGTCTAAAAATAAAAATACAAAATACGTATCGACAACAGGTTCATAGAATACTAAGAACTTGGCATCGTACAAACAGACTTTAAAACGATCACCGCTCGCATATAAGATTTGAAAAATAATATAACACAAAGAGCAAATATAAAAAGTTGAAATTAAAGAATAATAATTAAACATTACCTTAAGGTACATAGAAGTGATCGGACACCATCTCGACTACGAGATACGACGTTAACTTCAACAATATCGTCTCTACTGACATTTATAATTTCATGTTGAAAAAATTAATGTCAATTGATCATTTTTTTTATTCATTTTAAGAAAAGATTCAACGAGTAGATGTGGAGTCGTCTCGAACGAAACGGACACGTTACGGTAACGTAAAAACTCGACGTGTAAAATGAGGCGCTCGCCCTCACCGACTGGCTCGCTCAGGTCGGCCGTCACGAAGTTGGCCGGGAACAGCCCCTCGCCGCGCTCGTTGTGCCCCTTCCACCAGTTGGGGTCGCTGCACTCCGTCACGTGCACTGCAACAGGCGCGCGCTGTAGCGGGCCCGGCGCCGCCGCCCGCCGCCCGCCGCCCGCACTCACCCAGCTCGCCCGCCAGGAACGTCAGCTCGTTGTCCTCGGCCGCCTCGAAGTCGTACAGCGCGCGCACGGTGCGGGAGGCGGCGGGCGCGGGCGCGGGCGCGGGCGCGGCGGCGGCGACGGGGGCCGCGGGCGCGGGCGCGGGTCCGTCCACGCGCGGGTACAGCGAGCCGCCCGCCGCGCCCGCCGCGCCCGCCGAGCCCGCGCCGCTCTCGCGCAGCGACAGCGCGATGGCGCGCGCCAGCTCCTCCCGCTCGCGCTGCTCGGCCGCGCTGGCGGGCGGCGCGGCGGCGGGGCCGGCGGGCGCGGCGGGCTGCTGCGCGGGCCGCTCGCCCGCCTCGGCCGCCAGCTTGGCGTGCAGCGACGGGATGAGGTCCAGCTGCGGGTCGTCGCGGAACTCGCCGTCCGCCCACTTGCGCAGCAACGCGCGCAGGCGCAGCGCGACGGCGGGCTGCGCGCGCGCCAGCAGCCGCCGGAACTCGGCCTCGAAGTCGCGCGAGGCCACCTCCAGGTGGAAGGCGCGGCCGCAGTTGGCCACGCAGGCGTCCAGCAGCGTGGCCGCGTGCACCTGCACGTGCGGGTCGGGGTGCGCCAGCCGCCGCAGCACGGCGCGCAGGCAGTCCCGCGCGGCGCCCGCCGACGCGCCGGCGCGGTCGCAAATCTCCAGGATGAGGCCCCACTCCTCGCTGGTGCTGGTCTCGCTGGTGGCGCGCTCTGGGGACGAACGATGATGTTTCTACTTCTCCCTCCCTTGTATTGTGTGAATTCTTGGATGCCTTCAGTATAGTTTACTATTCCTGTGATAGTTCTGCAGTCGATGAGAATATCCCATCAGAAGATTGGATCTTGAGACTCGTCAACCGTTACTATGGTGAAGGCTCGAGGGCTATATGTATGTCTGAATCGCTTCTTAAACTAACAAACTACTTGTTTTACCGTAAATCAATCCAATTTAATACAATCAGTAACTCGCAACATTTTAAGTACGACTTATAAATTTAAAATGTTGATAACCGCTCGTCCCCATCATTAGCAAAACTCCTTTTGTCTCTTCAGTATCTGTCTGTAGAAGTGGAAGGGGTGACAAAAGGTACTCATGTTTTTAATCTTTGATATTGTATTCTATTTGTGGAGTGCCAGTGGTCACCCGTCTCACTATATGTCCGGAGTATCTAAATATTGTCATTATTGATTTTATATAACTGGGTTAATACATACATAGATAGCTACGTTGAAAATTTCGAAAAGGCTCCGATTTGTTTGTATTTCTATTTTTCGTTTTATATAAAAAAAAAATTTTTTCTCACTCTTCGTTCCACACAAAAAAGTATAAAATTATTAATATATGTTACACTGTCGCTGACGTTCTGGGTGTTTTATTATAGTGGTAGTAAAAGGTCGCCACTGAAAACGCCACTGAAAACCAGTGTTGAGGTATCTCCTCAAATTGCGCTGAGTGGTGTTCCTTTTTACAGGATCACATTTCTCTGCATATCTTATTTTTTTGCTTGTTTTTTTCTTTGTTTTTGTTAACTGTGAGATTTTGTTTATACTGTAAGTTTTATGTATCGTTCTATACCCTATGTACGTAGTTAAATGTGATATATCTGTAAATAAAAGTTTTTGATTTGATTTGATTTGATTTGATTTGATTATTTAATTAAATAAAAAAAATTGTGAAATAATAATTTATTTTTCTTAAAGAAAATTTCCTGCTGACTCGACCTCCTTTTACAGAAATTCTTTATCCATCTACTTATTTATTTAATTAATTATTATTTTTATATTAAAATTAGTATTTAGTAATTATGTAGTACTGAGTGTACAACTCAATTAACATCCAATTACTGGCAAACAGCATGCTGCATGTTCTGCAAGTGAGGAGGTACAATAAGTACCCTTTTCATACTGGAGGTTGACAATTAAAACATATAGTCTAATAGGAAATATAGGAGGCAACACTTAGTTGTTTATATGCTGATGCAAATTACTTATAGGTTTATGAAGATTAACTATAATAATATTAGTTTGTGTTCTCATAACAAGTATATTATGCTTGTGTCATATCCTAGTCTGATAACTGTGAGTGTCCAGATTATTTCAAGAAGACATGTTTAGAGTGAAGGGTTAGTTAATAATTATCGTATCTTGCAAACTTCAGGGATCAGTCTAGTCTGTCAACTACAGTAGAATGCATTTGAAACATCTATAACATTCTTCATTCATTAAACATTCTAGACTACTTAGAAGTTTATTCTGCTTCCTGTGTATCGACTTTCATGTCTTAAATAATTAAAGACAAGGACAAGACCAAAATATAGCAATGAATGCGTAAATTTATATTTACATAAAGTTAAAGTTTAATTGTGAATTTTAGCGTATGATGGAAATTGGTCGAGTATCATTCGTAATTATGACTCATACAAATCTCAGCTAATATGTCATATAATGTACACATTACGTTGCAATGAGTATAATGCGTATGAGGAGGACCCCAGTTGTCTGCGAGTAAAAAGTCTGAAACAACTGGCATACTGCGCTTTTAAAAAACTATGAATACACTCGATTTAAAAACATCAAAGTATTGAATCGAATACAAATTGTGAGCGTACGTACCCACATCCTGGTCGAAAGGGGACGACGTTCCGAAAATTCCCATTGTCACCTTTGTTGCTTGCGAAGAAAATATTAAATAATTATCAATCACGAAACAACAACATGGAAGCTGTTTTGATCTTTTTGATATTCGCTATTTTCACACTTTAAGAATTACATTTAAAGAAATAATATTATTCTTCAGGGTATTATTGAAGGTGAACAGCAAAGTAAAATGAAACTATTATATTAAAAATCAGTTCTTTGATTGTAATTTCTACAATTTCTACAATAACAGAGTATTTAATATTTATTATTATCAGTCTAGGGATGTAATAAAAAAATTCAATTTTTAAATCAATCGATTGTTTTTCACAATAATCGATTTTTTGTCATCGATTATTTAAACATTATGAATTTTTTTAAAAATCGATCATAATAATAACCCTATTTTTTTATTTTTGACACTCTTCTTCTTGTCTTTTAAAATAAGATACGCGTTGTTGAATGAAACCAATGTAGCCAAACATCATTATTTTATTCGAATTTCGTAAACAGCACATCTGTTATTTTATATTCGTAGTTGTCCACTTTAATTAGTCATTATTCTAATTCATTATAAAAAATAAAAAACCAAATTTTTAAATCTTTAGAAACAATCGATTACTAAGTAATCGATTTTTAGTTTCAAAATAATTGATTTTTATAAATAGATTTTTTTTAAGTAAGAAAAATCGATTATTTAATCATCGATTTTTCCGTTCCAGGTAATCCACAACCATGACCACGAGTCCACAGACCACGAAGTGAATTAGAATAATATGATCATAGACAAAATATGATTATAATTTTTAAACATATTTATACATATACAATAAACAAGCGTCAAACCTTTGCAGCATAATTAATAGAAAACTTTATATACTTATATAATTTAGAACTGGGCAAAAACTACTTTTGTGAAAAACGAAACGGTTTCAAAAAACGGCTATTTAAAAACGCTTTAGAACTAGATACATATGCTTAACATAGTGTGTTACAATACAAGTTTAAAATCGAATACACTTTATTTACAATTAATATCATTATCTTCTCTAAATAACTTTTTTTTGCACTTTATTCTAAAAATACGTTTAAAAAGTAAAAAAAAAATTTTAAGTTAACGGTTTTATATTGCAGATAAATGTGCTAAAAGCTAAAAAATAATTTCATGGATACAGTCATGGGTCAATATGTATACATTGTTATATTTTCAAAATAAAGTAACTCGTAACCTACTCATTTTCTGGAAATATCTATGGCGGGGGTGAGCTAAATAAAACCGTTTAATAATAAAAATGGCACGACTTTATTAACCGCGACTATAGCAATAATAATTATTTATTCTACAATTAGAATGTCATGAAAAAATCCCGATGAAGATCTGCTAAACTAAAGAAACTGGTTTATAAAAATACGTATATGTAGATTTTAATACGTATATGTAGACTCTCCAACTTATGACTTGGCCAAACATTTAGGCTGTGTTCTCCAACAGTTGGTGGGTAAATCTTCATCGTTTTTGAAAGACTCTCGTCACCTTGTGGACATCATAAAAAACAAAAAATTGGAAGAGGACGAAATAATGGTGAGTTTCGATGTCGACTCTTTGTTCACCAGTATTCCTGTGAAGGAGTGTCTCAATGTCGTCAGAGAGAAGATAAGAGCAAGCGGAATGTCTGAAGAGATTATTGTTCTGTTAGAAAGCTGCATCGATGGCAACTATTTCCTATATCGCGGTGATTTTTATCTGCAGATAGATGGCGTAGCTATGGGCTCCCCTGTAGCACCGGTCATTGCTAATATATGGATGGAGGACGTTGAATCGAAAGCACTGTCAACTGGTCCGCCTATTGTTTCACTGTGGAAAAGATACGTGGACGACATCTTTTGTATAATTCGAGGCGGAAAACAGGAAACAGAACAATATCTTGCACATCTAAATTCCATACATCCGAAAATTAAATTCACATTTGAAATGGAATCAGACCGATCGCTTGCTTTTATGGATTTAAAGATCAAGGTAAAGGCAGACAGATCTTTGGCACATACTGTGTACAGAAAACCCACTCATACCGATAGATATCTTCACGCCACATCGCACCATCATCCTAGACACCTAGAGGCCGTCAAAACCTCGTTGGCGAACAGAGCCTATGATCTATGTGACCCTGAACACCTTAATGGTGAATTACAACATATTCAGGAGATACTAAAAAAGAACGGATACACTGATAAAAAACTGATTAGACCACGCACGCGAAAGGAAAGACATCTTGAGGTGAACAGACAGCCGGCGTTTTTACCATATGTTAAAGGAGTCACAGATAAAATAGGGACCATGTTAAAAAAGTTATCTATAAAGACCGTCTTCACGCCTTTACATAAGGTAGCTAGGCTCCTACGAACACCGAAAGATGTCATCCCCTACCAGACCCCAGGGGTATATAAAATCAACTGCAGTTGTGGTAGCGCATACATTGGCCAAACAAAACGTACCATTGCTGAGCGGGTCAAAGAACACATAGCTGCAGTTAAAAACAACCAGTCAACGAAGTCGGCGATTGCAGACCATCTGCTCAAATCGGGGAGCAATCACTGGATTGAGCTTCATGATCCCAAAGTCCTGTCAACTGATGCCCACTATTATGCGAGGGTGGCGCGTGAAGCCATTGAAATTCGTAAGCATAATACGTTCAATAGAGAAGAGGGCTTCAGATTGTCAACGACTTGGGATCCAGTGATTCATAAATACAACTCGCGAAAGAAGTCGTTGCAAGCTATATCGCGTGCGGATAATATCAGTGTGGTGTGCAAGAGACCTTATGTGGATTGTGCGGTTCAAGCGAGGGTAGTTGGTGAAAATAATGACTAGTTCTCGGGAACGAAGACGCCGCGGCCCTCCAGTCAGTTCGTGACCATGGCGGATGCAACTCTGCCGAAACGTCGAACCTTGTAAAAAGGTAACTCGATTTTGTCGCGATGTGACCCGTATCTTCGTATATTAATACGTATATGTGTCAAAAAATATCAGTTTTATTTTTATATATCCAAGGTATATTTTATAAATTATTTTCTTGAAACTGTTTGTAGAAACGACTTTGGAGATCGCTCCGTCTCGCTTATTATAACCGTATTTATGGAAGATGTGAGCGAGATTAAAAACGAGCCATGAATATTTCCCTGCGCATGTTGTGCTCGTACGTAGGTAATACGGGTCTCGCATGTCCATGGGAAATGTCCAACGAGCGCACTTCACGCTCACCCTCGTCTTCGGCAGCAGGGCGCGTGCGGGCAGCGTGCGGGCTAGGTGCAGGCGCGCACGGTCCGCGGCGCGGCCTCCAGCTGGCGCCGCACGCCGGCCGCGCTGGGACGCGCGCCCGCCTCCCGCCGCCAGCACTGCAGCACGAGCGCGCGCCTGCACCGGACCGAACGCTGTACTACTACCGCGACCCACGGCACGCGGCCTGCGAGCGGCACCAATATCACTATCACGAAAAGTCTCGTATTCTGTCACCGAGAAAATGACCGCTCTGGCAAATTCACGGTCACGGAAACGAACCGAAGTCATGGAAAAAGAGAAATAGGCATAAGAGAGCGCGAGTGGCAGCAACGTTGTCGCTCTAACGAGTCGAATTTACATCGCAACGGCAGATAAGGAAGGACGGCGAGGTTCACCCTAGTGCATGTCACATCAACGCACTCCAGGTACGGAACTCCATCCGAAACTCATCACGAGAAGTCGCGACTCTTATCGTGCAGGAGGAAACACTTCACGGGCAACGCCGCGTACGGGGGGGGGCGCTCACGTCTGCTCGCAGAGGTCAGGCGGCAGCGGCGGGTGGCCGCCGGCGACCACGTGGCGCAGCACCTGCGGCAGCGCCCAGTCCCCGAACGGGCGCGCGCCCAGCGTGGCCAGCTCGAGCACCAGCACGCCCAGCGCCCATACGTCCGAGGCGGCCGAGAACACGCCGGTCTGCAGGCTCTCGGGCGCCATCCACAGCACCGGGAACAGGCCGCGGCGCGTCGTCGCGTACCCGGGCTCGGCGCCGTCCAGCTCGCGCGCGAGCCCGAAGTCGGCCAGCTTCAGCGAGCGCGCCTCGTCCACGAGGCAGTTGGCGGCGCGCACGTCGCGGTGTACCACGCGCCGCCCGCCCAGGTACTCCAGCGCGGCGGCCGCCTCGCGCGCCAGCCGCGTCAGCGCCTCGGCCGCCAGCTCCGGCGAGCGCGCGCCCGCCGCCCGCCGCTCGAGCAGGTAGCGCCGCAGGTCCAGGTGCAGCGCGTGCTCCATCAGCAGCAGCGGCGGCCCGTCCGTCACGCACACGCCCACCAGCCGCACCACGTGCGCGTGCGCCAGCGGCGCGAGCACGCACGCCTCGCGCAGGAACTCGTCCTCCTCGGCGGGCGCGGCGCCCTCGCGCGGCTCCTTGGCGGCCACCGGCAGCGCGCCGCCGGCCGCCCGCCGCAGCTCGGCGAAGTGCACGCGGCCGTAGCTGCCGGCGCCGATCGGGTGCAGCAGCCGCACCGCCTCGCGGTCCACGAGGTACGCCGCGAGCGCGGAGGCGGTGCGCCGCCGCCGCTCCAGCAGCGCCGCCGCCAGCGCCAGGTCGCGGCGCAGCAGGCGGCGGCGGCGCGCGCGGCTCGCGGCCAGCAGCGCCGCCGCGGCCGCCAGCGCCAGCGCCGCGCCCGCGCCCGCCGCCGCGTCGTGGCAGCGCGGCGCGAAGGCGGGCCCGGCGGCGGGCACGAGGCAGGCGCGGCGGTCGGGCGCGGGCGCGGCGCCGAGCCAGGCCGCGCACGCGCCGCCGCCGCCGCCGCCGTCCGCCACGGCGCCGCGCGTCAGCCGCCACGCGCCCGCGGCGGTCCCGCGGTCGCCGACCCACCTCTCGACGAACACGAGCGGGTCTCTGAGAGCGTTGTCTTCGCTGGTAAGGTTTTGCGCAACGCCCGGCACCGTCGTCCTGTCGAAACTCCTCGCGACGTTTCTGGAACGGAAATATCCGAGGGAATGATCTCCTCGACTCGTGTGTGATTGGAAAATACCGACCCCTCCCGGTTTGTAAGGCCGGGCGATACCACAAGGCTCTACTGAAAGTATCCGTGATACCTGAACTTCTGGTGGGTACTTTTGGTACCTGTCCTGACAAAATTCTGCCACCTAGTTCTCGACCTGTACGACATTAATATATATTTCTTCGATCGGTCGTGAACAGTGATAGCAAATGCGAATTAAAAATTGATTGCCGACCGAACTGGGCGGTTTCTCTTTTCTCTCTTCACTCTTGACTACTTTTTTTTTATTTATGTCGAGTCTTTCAACCGAGGTCCGGGCAAAACTGCACTACACCGTACCGAGCGCACTAGTTGCGTTTGTTCCGATAAAAAAAACAAATTTCTTAAAAATTTATATTTTTTTATAAGATCAAGGTAAAATAATAATACTGTTAGAAATGAAACTATTTTTGTTTATGGAACACGTATATTACACTCGATTTAATTCTCGTTTAAACTCATTTTAAACTCTAATAACGTAACACAATACAAGGGTTATATGTATCTTGAATTGACACTCGATAGCGCCGCACAACTCAGTACAGCGCCATCTAGTTTCAAGAGGCACAACTACTAAAATGTAAATATTAATTCATAAAATTAATTTAGCTTTTTAGTTTTACACATTCCGCCCACCAAGGACTTGTCCTTCAAATAACATTTTAGTATACAAGCAAGTATAATCAACTAACAAAGAAATTTCAACATTAGAATACAAAAAAAATAACAAGTCTTATATAAATATACTATATAACATTAACGTAAGTAAACTAGAAAAACAAAACATATTCCTTAATAAAACTATAGATTAATATAATAAAACCGCCCACCGTGACACTGCGACTCGAGTTACTAAGATTTAGTTATTACACAAAGCTTACTAACAGGGCGTTTCATAAATCCATTTTTCACCTTAACAGTTACAACTCGGGTCACATTATCAGGTCCAACGTGTTTATCTACTATTTTGCCTAAAATCCATTTAGAAGGTGGTAAGTTATCATCTTTTACTACTACAATATCTCCTATATCTACTTCAGGTTTTTTAGTACACCATTTATTTCTTTGATTTAAATTACTCAAATATTCTTTCGACCACCTTTTCCAAAACATATTAACCATTTTCTGAATCACATTCCATCGTTCTACACCTATAGTATTTTGATCACCATAGTCTATATCACTAATACTTATTAAGGGTTCACCTATCAAAAAATGACCAGGTGTCAATGGGAGAGGGTCATCTGGATTATCGCTAAGAACTGACAGAGGACGCGAATTCAAACAAGCTTCAATTTGTGACAGCAAAGTTGAAACCTCCTCAAAAGTCAACGTACTGTCCCCCATAACTCGCCTTAAATGAGCCTTAGCACACCGAACACCTGCTTCCCAAATTCCACCGAAATTCGGCGCACTCGGTGGTATAAAATGCCACTTCGTACATTCCAAACTCAATAACTCAGCAATTTCATTAGGTAGTGCCGATTTAGCACTATCAAACATGTTACGTAGCAAAGTATCAGCACCAACAAAGTTTGTGCCATTGTCGCTGAAGAGATCTTGACAATGGCCTCGTCGCGAAACAAATCTCCTGAACGCAGCGATGAAACCTTTGGCGGTTAAATCAGACACGGCTTCTAAATGGATTGCCCGAGTCACCATACACACAAATAGGCAAATATATCCTTTATAGGACTTTGCTCCTCGTCCTGGAGAAAACCGGATATTTATAGGACCCGCGTAATCCACACCTGAAGATTTGAAAGGTCGACTAGGTTTTAATCTAGCCTCAGGCAACTGACCCATCAACTGAGTAGCCGTCGCCCTAGAGTATCTCAAACACGTAACACAGCTTCTATAACATTTCTTAGTCATATCACGTGCTCTTAATATCCAATATTTGGATCTCAGAAAACTCATCATAATTTGAGGACCGCCATGGAGCGTCTTCTTATGAGCATCTGCAATTATAAGGTGACTAAGATGATTGTTAGCCGGCATTATAATGGGATGCTTTTGATCGTAGCTCACACAAGACTGGCTTAAACGCCCACCAATTCTTAATATCCCATTTTGGTCCAAAAAGGGACAAAGAGTGTGTAATGCACTGCTTTTAGCAACGTAACTCCTAGTCTTTAACGATTTTATTTCCTCGCGGAATTCACTCTCTTGAACTTGCTTGATGCAGAGTTGCAAAGTTTGATTCATCTCGTCTGTTGACACAAATTTAGGTAACGCTTTCCTTTCCTTTAACGGTAATCTTATTTTAAAAAATCTCCGACATAGTGAAATTACTCTCAATAGTTTTGTTAACTCTGAAAACTTCATCCACACGAACTCATTATCTTCTTTATGTATAACATTGAAAGATTTAATCTTCTCTTCTTCGTGAGTGTCAATAAACTCGAATCCTTGCACGTTAATTATTAAATCTGACAACCACTCAGGACCATTCCACCATAGTTTGTAAGTAATCAAATCTGTCGGTTTTACGCCTCTAGACGCACAGTCCGCTGGATTCATTTTAGTTGCCACGAATCGCCACTGCTCAAAGTCTAAGATTGTAAGAATGTGTGATACTCTATTACTCACATAAGTAGCCCATCTACTTACTGGTCCGCGCAACCACGCCAGTACTACCATGGAATCAGTCCATGCGTACAAATGCTGTTTAGGTACATCCATTACTTGTGAAACCTCATTCAGTAATTTAGCAGCCAATGTCGCCCCGCAAAGTTCTAATCGAGGAATCGACACTTGCTTCTCGATTGGCGCAACTTTAGTCTTAGCTGTGATAAGTTTTACGTATACCTGATTATTTTCGTCCACTATTCTCATGTAAACTACCGCTGCATATGCTACATTCGATGCATCAGAGAATGCATGAAGTTCTAATCTAGATCCTTTCCTCGTACAAAGCCATCGCGGAATTATAATGTTCTTAATGTTAGTCAACTCTCGTCTGTATTTTAACCATTCAGACATGAGATCACTTGGCAATTCTTGATCCCAATCTAGACACGCCTTCCATAATTTTTGGATAAAAACTTTGGCAGTAATTACTACTGGAGCAATCCACCCAATAGGATCGTACAGTCGAGCAATGTCTGACAAAACTTTTCGTTTTGTGATAGGATGATCAGGTTCCGTTAGATTTATAATATACTCAAAATTATCCGTTAGTCTGTTCCAAGAAATACCTAAAATTTTCATCGTATTATCGCATTTAATCGTCACCGACGACTCACTGTTCAACTCATCCTTTTCAATATGGCTTAAAAAGTTTGGGTTGTTGCTGCTCCACTTTTGCAACTGAAATCCACCCGCCTTCATAAGCTTACACATTTGCCTGTAAATATCTAGTGCATCTTTTTCCGTCTCACAGCCTGTCATTAAATCATCCACGTAGTAATCTGTCTTGGTTATCTGTGCTGCTAATGGATATTTACGTTTCTCTAACTCCGCTAAAGTCTGTAAAGTTTTCACTGCAAGATAAGGTGCACAAGCAGTGCCAAATGTCAATGTTAACAACTTATGATGTTGCATTGGTTGTTCAGCGTTAGCTCTCCACAAAATTCTCTGAAAGTTAGTATCTTCCTCATGTACATATACCTGTCTATACATCTTGACCAAATCCGCAACTATACTTATTTGATGCTTTCGCCATCTAAGCAAAATATGACGTAAGTCCTGTTGAAGTTTAGGACCCACGAACAAATCATCATTAAGAGACACATCGTTGAATCCCTTGCTCGATGCATTAAAAACTACTCTAACTTTTGTTGTCTCTTTATCTTCCCTGACAACTGCGTGATGAGGCAGATACACGGCTTTAGAATTGTTAATGTCATCACTGTCAACCAATCTCATATGGTTCAAAGAAGTATATTCCTCCAAAACCTTGTTATACTCGTCGTAAAGCATAGGGTTATTACACAATCTCCTCTCTAATGCTCGTAATCGCTTAATAGCAATATCTCGTGATTTACCATATTGACATTGGGGGTCCAATGTTCGAAAAGGTAATCTAACAATAAATCTTCCGTCTTCACGTCTAGTGGTAGTTTTCTCGTATAATTCTTCACAAAGTTTCTCTTCTCTAGTTAAAATTTTCTCAATACTATTAGGCTCGTTCTCAGATTCCCAAATTTTTTTCAGTAGTTCATCGTCTTTTATTTGAGCATGTAAAGTTATGATATTTCTATTGTTCAACTCTTCTGCCACTTTCCCAGACAAAATCCAGCCAAATACCGTTTTTTGCGCTATTAGATTTCCATGTGGGCTTTTCTTGATTCCATCTTGTATTATTTCCCCATAGACATCAGAACCAAGTAATACGTCGATTTTTCCTGGTGAAGCGAATTGAGGATCAGCAAGAGGTAAGTGTTTCAGCTCTAGCCAATCGGGGATTTCCACAGCACGGGATGGCAACAAAGAGGTAAGTGATTTTAGTACGTAAGCATTAACACGAATTATTTTTCCAGGTTCTACACGCGATTCTATATCTACGCTAACTACATGTTTAATCTGCATTTGACCGTCTCCCAAACTCGACACCTTACCATTTACACAAGCACGTTTTAGACCTAATAGTTGTACAGTATCCTCACTAACAAAAGAGGCTTGAGAGCCTTGATCAAGTAATGCTCTTATAACATAAGATCCGTTTCTAGTATTAGTTTTTACAATAGCTGTTGCTAACAACACATTACACGTTTTAAAATCTCTTCTCGAAAAGTTTGCTACTAAGGTTGTATCTTCCACCGATGAAGTCGTAACATTAGTACTAGGTTCACTCTTAGGTAATTCATTTTGTCGCGACATACTATATGCTTGTTTATCTTCTTTCTCGAAATGAAGCAACGTATGGTGTTTCTTGCCACATTTGCGACAAGCACTATTTTGATAACACTTAAATACAGGATGTGATGGCGCAAGACAATTGAAGCAAAGCCTTTTATTTTGTACTATAGTTTGTCTCTCAAGTACAGGTAACTTTTTAAATTGAATACAGTAATACACAAAATGTGGGCCGTTACACATCGCACAAATTTGTTCATACGAATTCTGATTAACTTTTACTGCAGAATGAAAGGTTTTAGCTTTGGCTGCATTGTTAAAACTTTTCTGTTGTGTGACTGACTTACAATTGCTCGTTGATTTACTAGTATTTAACATCTCTAGACTTCTAAATCTCGTTTCCAAAAATTGCTCTAATTGTAACCACGTAGGTAAGTCATCTGATACAGAGCTTACAAAATTTTCCCAATGTCTGTGCGACTCGTGATCCAATTTTGACACCACTAAATGAATGACAACTGCGTCCCATTGTTCTGTTTCAATATTAAGATTGTTCAATGCTTTTAAACAAGAATTAGTTGTATCAAGTAATTGTCTGATAGCAGTTCCAGACTCATGTTGTATAGATTTTTGTCCAAACAAAGTCTTCATAATAGCGTTACAGTTATATCGCTTATTATTGTAACGTTTAGTTAATTGTTCCCAGGCTTCCTTGTAATTAGCTGATGTAGTTGGAAAATTACGCATAAGCATCTCAGGTTCTCCAGACAAATTAGATTTTAAGTAATGTAATTTTTGGACAGGTGTAAGTGTAGAATTTCCATGAATCAACGAAACGAACATGTCATAAAAGGACTGCCACTCAGTGTATTTCCCAGAGAAAATAGGTAATTGAATCCTAGGTAATTGCACTTCAGAACTGTTTACTCTAGTGATAGATGTCGCAGCATCTTTTTGGTCCACCCCTTGTAATATATTTGGGTCAGCAAATGCAAGGTATTCCTTCAGAAGTGATTTATAATATATGAAAAATTCTTGAAAACTATCTTGCACATCACTCTTAAAATAAGGTAATTCTGCTGTTTGCTCAGGTGAGACTTTAGCCACTATCTCTGAATGATTCTTATTAAATGCTTCTCCCAATTTATCCAAAGCTTCCATTCTTGCGATTAAAAAACTATATTTTGCTCTTAATTCTTGATTTGCCTTTTTAAGGTTACGTTCAGCCTTTTTCAGCTGCTCAAACAACTCGTGTTGATTTTTTATTAAACTCTCCATCTTGACAAAAGTAGCAATGTTTTAATATTTAAAGTAGTTAATGTAACCTAAAAATCATCACAAGTCCGTGCTACAATAATTTCCAAAGTCTATAGTAAAAAAAAACACAACAAAGATTTTATAAGTCCACACTGATCCAAAAAAATTTCTAAGTTTTAAAAATTTTCAAAATTTTTATAAGTCCCAAGTCACAGTAAAATTTTCTAAGTGTATAGGATAAAATCACAAAAATTTTACAAGTCCAAATAACAGAAAAAAATTCTAAGTCAATAGAACAAAATCGCGAAATTTTTACAAGTCCAAAACACTGCAAAATTTTTCTAAGTCTATAGAATAAAATCACGAAATTTTTACAAGTCCGAATCACTTCAACTAATTTTTCTAAGTCTTTTAAATTACGAAATTATTTACAAGTCTTTTGAATGCACTGATTAACTTAAGTCTATTTACTCACGGTTTTAAGTCCAGTTTACCTTACTTTCACGTTACTCACAACACTTTGCACTGCACACTAGAATCTAGATGTTCTTCTCTCCCGGGTTTCGGCACCAATGTTAGAAATGAAACTATTTTTGTTTATGGAACACGTATATTACACTCGATTTAATTCTCGTTTAAACTCATTTTAAACTCTAATAACGTAACACAATACAAGGGTTATATGTATCTTGAATTGACACTCGATAGCGCCGCACAACTCAGTACAGCGCCATCTAGTTTCAAGAGGCACAACTACTAAAATGTAAATATTAATTCATAAAATTAATTTAGCTTTTTAGTTTTACACAAATACAATAAAAAAAAAATTGTTGCAAATCGTAACCTTTTTATACTTTAGGTTGATTAAAGTATTCGCTAACAGAATTAAAACACTTCCAAAAGCCACTATGAATACTGCCCTTAAAAGTTAACAACGATTGTGACCTTACATTTATATTTAATGTTATTTTACCCGTACAGTAACAATTATTTTTATATAAACTTATTGCCTTGTTACTTTATGCCTTGTTACTTTTTCTAATGTTTCGTGTGTACTAAAAACATCAGGGTTTTTTTACGAAAATATCCATTTCCTTAATATACATACACGTCAGAGAAAGAATGCTTAGTGATTTAAAAATAATCGCCTACAACTATACGCGTAATATGCAACGCTCATAACCTCGAGGTGACTCTTGTACTTTTAATACTCCGTCCATGTCTACAGAGTTACCCCAAATTATTAAACCGTATCTTAGTACCGATGATACGTACGTAATCATGATACGTACGTAAAACTGTCTCTTTTTAAGCTGTCCTTCTTAATTTTTTTAGTGCAAAAGTAAATTTATCTAATCTGTTGCACACATCTACAATTTGATTTATGTCAAATTATTATTTAAATATAAAATCAGTTCGCCGAACGGACGGGTCGCTCGGCGCGGGCGGGGAGCGCGGCCACTCACCCGGCTCCGCCGCGGAGGTCGTATCTGTCGCTGGGAAATTCTTTCAAGAAATTTTCGAATCCGCGGACGAGCTGCAACAGTGCATCCACCAAGTACGCCGCGTCGGTCGCGACGATCGCCCCCTCCGGCGCCGCCCAGCGCGCCCGCAGCGCGGCCTGCCAGCGCGAGCCCGCCGGCGCGCCGCCGCCGCGCCACGCCAGCGCCAGCGACAGCACGGGCGCCGCGCAGCCCCCGCGCCACTCGCGGGTCAGCCACGCGTAGCCCGCCTCGGGCCGCATGCCCAGCCGCCAGCCGGCGCACACCACGGCGGCCGACAGCTCCCAGTGAGCGTTCACGAGCACCACGCGGGCGTCGGCGGCCCTCAGCGCGCCCAGCGCGGCCGACACGTTCCGCGAGTCGACGGTCACGAGCAGGGAGCCGTACGCCCCGCCGGCGAGCAGCGCGGCCGCGAAGCTCGCCGCGAGGGCCGAGCCGTCCGACACGAGCGCCAGGCGGGACCAGCCGCACCGCAGCAGCAGGTGGCGGTATGCCCGCGCGAGGTCCTCGACGCGGCCCGAGGCGGCGCGCACCATCGGGCCCAGCGCCGCGCCGGCGGCCGGGCCCACCAGCAGCAGCGGCAGAAGCGTGCGTGGCGCGTCCGCCGCGGCCGAGCGCGCGCCCGCGTGCGTGCCCCACGCCACCGCGCCCGCCGCCGTCCGCTCGCCCGCCCGCCGCAGCAGCTGCCAGCGCAGCGCGTCGGCGTCGGAGCAGTTCGTCCCGTACGCGTCGTACCGGAACCTGTCGCCCGTCGCCCCCCGGAGCTCCTCGCGGACGATCGCGACGGCCTCCGCGTACCTGGCGACGTCGGGGTCGCCGTCGCAGACGTAGATCGCTATCGAGTAGACCGGGGTGGCCGGGCCGTCATCTCGCGCGAGGGAGCCGAGGAGCTTTTCTATATTGCTTCCGCACCACGAGCAGGTCGCGTTGACGATGTCGGGGCGCGCGCGCCGCGCCTCCAGGTCCAGCACCGCCCGCAGCTCGGCGCCGCTCAGGCTCAGGCACGACACGACGGTCGCGACCGGCGGCGCGTAGCGGCGCATGAACCTGCCGTCGCCCACGCGCACGGTCCCGCGCGGCGGCGCACCCGCGCACGGCCCCGGCGGCGGCCGCACGCGCTCCACGAGCGGCTCCTCGCACCAGATGTCGTCGTCGAAAAAGAGGAATCCACGTTTCTTCTCTCGGTATTCGAAAATCTCTTTACGAAAGAGGAAGTCGCTTTCGAAAGGTCTGACGAATAGGGGCACGCCTGCGACGCGGGCGCGCAGGACGTCCAGAGCGCGCGCGTCCCGTTCGCTCTCGTTCCGTGCCAGCACCTCGTAGCGTCCGGTGTTCCTGCGCGACGACCGAGATGGAAGTTTTGATAGATTAAAAAATGATCAGCGTTCGTTACGACGATGGTGACTCACCGATCGGTCGCGTTCGAGGGGTCTCCGGTCGGCAGGAAGCCGCAGGAGCGGGCGGCGCTGGCGTCGAGGAAGAAGCGCCACGACGCCGCTCGCTCGGCGCACGCCGCGCTCGGGCCGTGCGCGAGCAGCAGCGGTCCGGCCGCCGGCATGGGGTCCGCCAGCGACGTCAGCTCGTCGAACGACCACCGCTCGGTGCCGCAACGGGTCTCGGGCCACGCGGCTGCCGGGGCCACCGCGGCCGGGCTGCAACCGCGGGACGTGAGCGGTGACGGGCCGCCCGACGGTAGGGCTCCGATCGGTCGCGGTGACTCACTGGTCGTCGGCGACCAGGCGGCACAGGTCGATGGGCGCGGGCTGCAAGCGCGCCGCGTACCCCAGCAGGTGGTGCAGCACCACGAACAGGGCCGCGGCCGCCGCTCGCTCGGCGCCTCCTCCGCCCCACACTTGCACCTCGAGCTCGCGGCCCCACCAGTTCACGGTGCGCTCTGGGCGAACGTACGTGTGAAAGCAAATACTTGTGGACGCTCGCGGCACCGCCCGCCCGCGCCTCACCCGCAGCCGCTGGCGGCGGGCGGCCCGCGCGGCTCGCCAGCCGGCGCCGCCACTCCTCGCGCAGCCGCGGGCAAGGCTCGTCGACCGCCAGCACCAGCAGCGCCAGCGCCAGCACCGCCAGCGCGCCGGCCGCGGGGCTCCGCATGTCGCAGGCCGCCGACTGAGGCCGGCCGCCCGATAAGGGTTTCGTTATCGTTTTCCTGCTAATTAAAATACAGTTTACCTCCTCAGTCCTCGCCGAACTTAAAGACCGATTAGTGATGTCTCGCTCGCAGTGACGTTCCCGTCGATCGATCGCTATTCCCGCTGTGACCTAAACCGATATAAACTTTTAGGTTTTGTCTGGCGAAATTATTAATCTTTTAAATTAACTAAACCCCTTAAAATTGTATATTATGCTTTAATTCGTAGCTTATTAGAATATTGCTGTAGTATTTGGAACCGTTCTTATAAAAATTCCATATGTAAATGTTTTGAATAAAATGACTCGCGCGCCGAAGGGGCGAGCGACGCGAGCGGCGAGGCCGGGGACGTTTAGGCATTCGATTCCTACCAGAGCTGCCGTCCGCTAGTTACTTTTCAAACACGATAGGGACAAGCCGCGTGCGCCGGAACACGGCATTCCTTTATAACGCACACGTGTAATTTTGCGTTTCAGGTGTTATTCTCAGATTTAGTGACGCGTTCAACCAGTGAAGTGTATGATAAGACGCGACCGTCCACGGTATTGGTGCGCGTTGGGTACTATTCCTCGATATAAGGACGACTCAATAACGTGTGACCTTACGAAGGTTGTGTGCACACCGGGTGTTATTCAGCCGATATAGTGAAGTGTATACTCAGGGAGAAACAGACATCACGTGTACGTGGAAGAGTGCAGAGGCGAGCCAACGGTTTCGGGGATCGGCCAAGTACATACAAGCACACACACACAAATACACATATACACGCAGTGACTCACGAGGCCGGACCACATACAGCTAACGGCCGCATAACGTAGGTTGAAACACCGGGGCGTCGGGCCCAGGTCCCGGAGGTTTTTTCATCCGTCCGCACGTTTGCGCGGAACAGTAGAATTGAAAGAGTTCAGAAACTCTTTCTTATTTACCTGACAGCACACGAAAAAAAGCATAGTGAGCTAACTTCTTACGATAGAAAATTAATCTTTTTTAAAATGAAGACTTTAGAAAATCGTCGTTGGATTGCTGATCAATTACTTCTTTTTAAAATTATTAACAATGGATTGTCTTATAATTGATAGATTGTTTATTACTGGATTGTCCTAGCTTGTTAGCAAAAATAAACTTTTCTGTTCCTCGTAAGAATGCACGATATAGAAACTTCAAACCTTTCGCCCAAAAAACTTGCAGAGCTAATTTAGGCGCTCACAGTGTTCTGAATAGGATTTGTCGCGAGCATAATATTTATATTTTTTACAAGAACACATACTGACATTCTCACAATGAGTCTTAAATCACAAGTGTAAAAATAATTGAGTGTTGCCTCCTGTATTTCTTATTAGTTTACATATATTTAAGAGTTAATTGTTATCCGTTTAGACAGTACCTTTTATCCGCACTTGCAGGAAATTCATGCATGTTGTTTGCCAGTTAACTGGACGTGCATGTTTATAAAGTATGTTGGTTTTTATTTATTACGTTAGTCTAATGTCTGTTGGCGAACTATTTAATAAATAAATAAATAAAATATGTCTATATACACTTTGGACCATCGTACTTTTGTAATAAAGCAATTTGGAAGTGGAAGTGATAGTGAAGATGTGCCGTATGGTATGCAGCTGAGTGGACTAGACCCCCATCATTTCTTACCGAGGTGTCGTAAAAGGCGACTAAAGTAAGTTGGTGATGATGAGGTGACAATGAAGACCTCAAATGTTCATCAACAGACCATCGCAATACAGTTTGAAAAATTCTGGTTTTATCAAAATGTAACTTTTGTATAAGTTTACGACCATTTGTGTTGTCCATGGATAAAAGCACCAATAAACATTACTACTCACGTACACGTATGTAATTAAAAAATAAAAATGCTGCATTCGATTCATTTCGTATTTCATAAAGATATAATAAACTCTATGATTCAATCGGTCGGCACTCGGCAGGACGCCGTTTTCCCATTTTTTTTTATTGAGTTTGAGGTTTATATCATATTTATGTTTATATCGATTTAGTT
Organism: Morpho deidamia; assembly: GCA_947086505.1. Taxonomy (NCBI): domain Eukaryota; kingdom Metazoa; phylum Arthropoda; class Insecta; order Lepidoptera; family Nymphalidae; genus Morpho; species Morpho deidamia. Next base: position 20,493,561 of record CAMTZC010000020.1, on the reverse strand, counting down.
TTTTGGTTTTGTTTAGTGTCGTGATAATTTCCGTCATTTGGGACTTGAATTCGAGCGTTTTTTTGTTAACGGCGTCAATCGATTAGTTCGATGTGGATTATTAAGCAGGAGCAATTATTGTTTTTTGATTAATATGATGGTATATTTTGACATGGAAGTGAAGTTTTTAGTTTACCAGTTATTAACTTAGTAAATACAATTTAAAATAACAGTTAAAATTAGCATTCAGAGGAGAAATAACTTCAAGGTAAGTCTAGAAAATTAGGCAAAATTAACGATATAATTAGTTTTAGCCCCAAAACGGAACGCGGGCCGCCGTCTGCCGTCTGCGGTTACATAATTTAAGTTATAAGCAAGATTGTGCATTTATAAAAATATGGGTTGTACATTTTAAATATTTTAAATGCGTATTCAATGTATGAAATCTTGGTATGGATGCGTGCAGAATTAAAAATTATTTAATATTATTATTTATTATTATTAATCATGTAAAGAGTGAAAGAGCAATGTATTTTTTTTTAAGTTAGTACCGACTTTACTTTTGTTAGTCTGTGTTCCGACACAGACTATGGTTATGTCACTATGATTGATAATAAATAAATAAAATTTTGACGGGACTGGCGCCATCTTTGAAAACAGGCTGATATCATATCATGTAGCCGTGCAACTGTTGAGAATATATTGTGTACCGGTTATTCGGAGTTTTTTATTTCTGGCCTCGCCTGAATTGTTATCCTTACAAAACTTAAGAAGAAAACCTAATATAACTAAGTTTGGAATAAGAAATATTTATGATTGGTCAGTATTAGTTTGAGTAAACAAACAATAATAAACTTTATTAAGGAAATTTTGAACATGGAAAAATAGGTTTTAATTTGGAGACTGCTTTAAAAGTTATGTACCATATGCTAAATCCCACCACCGCAAAAGTTAACTTTTTTTTAATATATATATATATATATATATCTAAATATAAGTTCACATTTTTATTTTCAAAGATATGTTTTCAACTAATAAACGAAAGTAAATTCTTTTTTCTATTTTTTTCAAAACAGTAGTTGAGATACAAAAAACTTTGAACTTACAACTTTCGAGAATTGGCGTGCCACAAAAAATTGCTGTTAACTATATAACATAGTATTTTGTAACAGGTATTTGTCACAGCTATTTTTATATCTGTTGTGTATTTAGTTTTGCCTAGTACGACTCAACTCTAGAGTGTGAATACTGAATTGTAAACGAGTAGCTATCTAACAGGCGAGCATGTTGAGAATGTTTTATGTTCATCGGCTGCGAACTGCCCGCGTGCCAAATTTGATACTCATAGCTTCATTTGTATTTGCGCGACTGTGGCTGCAGATAAGTAGCGACCGTTACTGCTGAAAGTTAAAGAAAAATAAAAATCATAACAGTTTGTCCCTAAAGTGGTGAAATAGAAAATATTACGTGCTAAAGGATTTTCTTATTCCTCGATTACAGTCGGAAGATTAAAACACCAAATTAAAATAAATATATTTATTTTATAAGGCAAAAATTTATATTATAACCCTGCATCGAACACAACGAGGATCTCCTTCGAGTCACAATCGGCGCTCCGGCGGCGCCGCGCGCCCCTCGGCCCGTCGAACTACGTCACCGTAAGCTGGAGTCGACTGGCGCGGCTCAGGGCGGCTCCGCGCTGAGGTACGTGGTGTCGGTGCCCTGCGAGGCGGGCGCGGCCCACGAGGCCCAGCGCTGGGGCCCGCGCCACGCCTCGTCCAGCGGCAGCGCGTCCAGCGGCACGTCGAGGCACGGCGCCAGCAGCCGCGGCCAGTCGGCCAGGAACGCGGCCACCTCCGACGCCGACGGCCGCGCCTTGTGGTCGCTCTTCCAGCACGACTTGATCAGGCCCTCGCTGCACCGAACGGAACGGACGGACGGATCGTTACGTGACGGACGATCGCGCGACGGCGACCGACGAGGAACCGCCGCGCGACACTCACAGCTGCGGCTTGAGGCCGGGCGGCAGCTGCAGCGTGCGGCCGGCCTTGACCCGCGCCAGCACCTCGCCGTTGGTCAGCCCCTGGAAGGGCAGCGCGCCGAACGTCACGATCTCGTACAGCAGCACCCCGAACGACCAGACGTCCGAGGCGGCCGAGAACACGCCGCGCGCGAGGCTCTCGGGCGCCATCCAGCGCACGGGCAGCAGCCCCTTGCGGCTGAAGCGGTAGTAGTCGTTCTCGAACACCAGCCGCGTCATGCCGAAGTCGGCCAGCTTGACGCCGCGGCGCGCGCTCACGAGGCAGTTCCGCGCGGCCACGTCGCGGTGCACGTAGCGCTGCTGCGCCAGGTAGGACAGCGCGCGCGCCGCGTCCAGCGCCATGGCCGTCAGCCGCCGCGCCGACACCTGCTCGGCGGCGTCCGCGGCGCCCGGCAGCGCGAGGTGCCGCCGCGCCAGCAGGTAGTTCTTGAGGTCGCCGTACAGCGCGAACTCCATCACGGTGCACACCGGCTCCGACTTGGTCACCACGCCCAGCAGCCGCACGACGTTCTTGTGGTCGAAGCGCTTCATCGCCTCGGCCTCCGAGAGGAAGTCGAGCTTCTCCTCGGTGCTCGCGCCCGGCTTGAGCGTCTTCACGGCGACCGCCGTCCAGCCGCGGTCCTCGGCCAGCAGCGCGTGCCCGCCGTACACGGTGCCGAACGCGCCCACGCCGAGCTTGCGGTTGATGACGACGCGCTCGCGCGGCAGCTCCCAGCGGTCGAGCCCGATGCTCTTTGGCAGCAGCGCGTGCAGGCCGAGCTCCTCGAGGCGCGCGCGGTAGGCGCGGTCGGCGCGCCGCTTGCAGCACGCGGCCGCGCCCGCGCCCGCGGCCACGGCCAGCAGCAGCAGCGCCGCGCCGAGCGCCGCGGCGGCCGCGCGGCAGTCGCCGTGCAGCAGGTCGGCCAGCGCTTGCAGCGCGCACGGCTCGCCGCCGTCGTCGGGCGCGCGCCCGTCGGCCGTGCGCCAGCGCAGCGCGCGCTCGTCCAGCGCCAGCGCGCGGCCGTCCCAGCGCGCCACGCGCCGCCGCGCGCCCGCCCGCCACTGCAGCACCGCGAGCGGCGCCGCGCGCGCGAACCCCTCCCCGCCCGCCGCCCGCCACTCGAACCGGCCCGTCAGGCCCTCGAAGGCGGCACGGGTCGCGTTGGCCACCAGCGCCCTGCGAGCGGGCGGCGGTCAGCGCGGCGCGGGCGCGGGGCCGGCGGCGACCGGGCCGGCGACGGGGCCGTACCTGACCAGGCGCGCGTCGTGCAGGTCGTGCAGGTCGTGCAGGTCGGCGGCGGCGGCCCGCAGCGCGCCGGCCCACAGCCGCAGCGTGTCGTACAGCAGCGCGGCGTGCGGGCCGGGCCGCGCGCACCGCACGCCCAGGAAGCGGCACTGGGTCCGCCAGCGCGCCTCCCACCGGCTCGTCTGCGGCGCGCGCTCGCTCGGGGGCCGTTCGGTGTCATTACCGTCTTTGATTTTTGTAACTTCTGCCTGAGAAATATAATTTGGCTAAAAATATATACATATACATAAGCAGTGCTCGGTGGAACTCGGTATGTTTAGCTGAACTTCTGAGCATAAAATAAATAATAAAAGTAGTTATTATGACTTGACCATAAGAGATAGAGACATGATGTCGCGGTCTTTATAGTAGTATTCTGTAGATCTACAATTCTCTACTACACTATAGGGTATCTATCTGAGTTGTTAGCTGATGACGATAGATGGCAGCACTCATCTTTTATTACGCGCTATTGTTTGTCATTTTCATATCCTATAACACGATGCATACAGAGGGGGGGATGGTCGTGAGTCCGATACAGGCCACCACAGCGCGTCGCTTTAAGCCGAGGTCCGGCCTCACAGGAGGCACCCTTAAGGCGACGCTCCCAGGATGCAGCGAGCCTCGTTCGAGACTCGCTCTCCCAGCTTAACCCCCGGCGATGCTTCTGCGCTCGCCCCCTCTCCCGGTGACGCTGTAAGAGCCATTTCGGCTAACAGCATTAGTTAGTGTCCGAAAAAAAAAAAAAGGGGGGATGGATCATGTCATATGCGAGCGTAACGTTTGCGCACGTTCCCTCGTCAAGATTGAATGTTTTGCACAGAATGCAAAACAGATTAACGCGACTTGCCACGGGCTGTCCCTTGTACGTGCGCAACGTTGACCAACATAGAGATCTACGTCTCCCCTCTCTTGCTCAGTTATTCAAATGTTTCTCGAAGAGATACTTTGATAAGGCTGAAGCTCATCTAAACCCGCTCGTCGGGAGGATGGCTAAATATACCTGTTGTGGCAAAAAGTTCAAAACAAAATACTATAGACGCCCTAGAAGCGTCCTCTCCGATCCTGACGATCACTTCACGAGATCGCCAATGGCACACTAGACAAACATACACACACACAGCATCTTCGCCGGCGAAGACGAGGTCCCCGCTTCCTCACGTCTAGCGGTAGGAACGTTCAGCCCCGACCGTTATGACATTAGGACATTTCCGTGAGTCCGATACAGTCCACCACTGCGCGTCGCTTTAAGCCTCACAGGAGACACCCTTAGAATGTAAGCTCTTGTTTTATTTAGGTAGTGTCATAATAATTTGATGAGAGTTTAATCGGTTTAGGGATAAATTTAGGATTGGGTCGTACTAGGCCAAACTAAATACTAAATATCACTGTGACTGTGACAAAATACTAGGCGACATAGGAACAACAATAGTTTAAAAGCACAATCGAAAAAATGTGCTATACAAAATTAATCTTTAAGCGTAACAGTTATGGTGTAAAATTGAATGTACTATAAACGAATATAATACTTTTTCCCGACTTACAAACCCGCAAATAAAAATTAAAAGAAGCAATTATTGCTTCTTTAATACTTGCATATAATATTTATTGGAAATGATACTGAGAAATATTTATATAAGTTTAGGTTTGTATGACACTTTTTTGTGGCACGACAATTCTCAAAAGTTGTAAGTTTAAAGTTTTTTGTATACACTTCGTAACCAGTTTTGAAAAAAACAAAAAAGAATTTAGTTTCATTTTTTATTAGTTAAAAATATATCAGGTCTTTGGCTGGCTTGTATGGAAGGTGAGGAAAATCACAACAACCTCTGGTGTCCAAAAAAAGGTGTATTAAAACAAAATTTAAGTATTTAGTTTCAGAAATCAACGTGCTGGCGAAAAGCGTGAAGTAGTTAACGGACTGACAATTAGAAATGACAAATGTCATTATCAAATACATATATAATAAAAAGAACGGCAACAGTGCCATTGCTATTAAATTCTAAAAGGCGATTTCTCAAGCCGCAACACGATTAACTGAAACCTTCCGGGAGAATTGGACTATCGTTTAGGATAAAGTAAAAACCGTACAAAATCCGTTGAGTAGATTTTGAGAAAATAGATCGCGTGTAGTCAGACAGCTTTTGGGGACCTTGTTTTATTTTATATTATATTATAGATATAGATTGGAAATTCTTTTGGAGTGTAGCCATCTCCTTGCTCTTTTCTGATCTTGCCTAAAAATTTTTCTTACCGAGAAAATCAGCAAGAAACTGCGGATAATCTTTTCAAAGAACAAAAAAAAAACTCTTCGAAAAGGAAGACTCGGCCACTCGGACCTCCCCGCCCCTCCCCTTCGTTCGCTCGCTGGAGAACTGTCGTTTATGGTTTCCGTTCAACATCATCAATCTGTATCTCGCGTGGCCGATTCTCTAGTTTTCCAAACGGGCAGCGTGCTCCGGGATAGACTAACGAACGAACACTGACGGCGCGCAGAAATACAAAGAGATCGGGGAGGATATAACTCGTGCATGGAATTACGATACCATTGTGGAGGTTTTGCGGGGAGAGCGTCTTCACTGACGACGGATACGGAATTCGCTGGCTGTCGATATGTCGAAAGTTTAAAGAGCAAATCCTCGCGTACGGGGCGGATTATATTTTTTTTATATAGAAGAAGCGGCGCTCGAGCGAGCGGAGCGCGGAGGGACGAGAGGACGGCCGCGGTCGCTCACCGAGTCCTCGAGCCACGGCAGCGCCCACTCCGGGACGACGCTGATGTGCCCGTCCAGCATCTCGGCCAGCTGCTCGGCCGAGCACGCGTCGGCGGCGGCGGGCGCCGGGCCGGCGGGCGGCAGCGCGGCCGCCAGCAGCCACACGGCGCCCGCGGCGGGCGTGAGCCCGGCGGCGCGCCCCGCGCACAGCGCCGCCCGCACCGCGCGCGCGTCCTCCGCCGCCACCAGCAGCACGCGGGCACGCGCGCGCGCCGCCCGCGCCGCCCAGTCCGCCAGCAGCGCGCCGTCCGGAGCCGCCTCGCCGCCCGCCAGCTCCGCGTGCGCCACCGGCTCGGCGTGCAGCAGCGCGGCGGCCAGCGCGGCGCGCGTCGCCGGCTCGGCCAGCGCGGCCACGCGGCGCCAGCGCAGCCGGCCCAGCAGCGCGCCGAGCGCGGCGCCGGCCTCGCGCGCGTCCCCCGCGGCCAGCAGCGCGGGCGCGCCGGGCGGCGCCTGCGCGGTGTAGGCCAGCGCGGCCAGCGCGTGCACGGGCCCGGCCGCCGTGCGCGCCGCGTCCGCGAACGCCGCGCCGCACGCCGGGCCCGCCACGGCCGACAGGGTCTCGTACTCGCGCGCGTTGAGCGCGTCGTTCAGGTACTGGTAGGCGCGGCCGGCGTCGCAGCGGTCGTCGAACGTCTCCACCTGCGGCGGGAGGGCGCGGGTCGAGCGGGGCTCCCCGGCGGCGGGCGCGCGGCGGTCTCACCTTGAAGCGCACGGCGGACTCGCGGCCCGCCTCCAGGTCGGCCTCGGCGAGCGCGGCGGCGGCCGCCAGCGCCGCGCCGTCGAAGGCCTCGCGCCGCGTGGCGTTCGGCAGCAGCACGGCCACGCGCACCTCGCGGGCCGTCGCGCCGCCGGGGTGCGCCGCCGCGTAGCGCGCCGCCGCCCCCGCCGCGCCCAGATCGTCCGCCAGCCGCGCCAGCTCCGCCAGCCGCGCCGCGTCCAGCCGCAGCCGGACCAGCGCTCGCATCGCGCGGTGCGAGCGGCCCACCTCCCTGGCGTTCACCAACTTGACGGTGCGTCGGCTCTCGAACGCGCACTCGTCGGCGTCCTCGTCCAGGTCGCACGGCGGGGGCCCCAGGGGCGCGGGGCCCTCGCGCCGGCTCGCCCAGCCGCACGTCACGTGGGGCCCGCCGGGCGCGGCCGACCCGAGCGTCACGGTGGCGTAGAGGCGGGCGGCGCGCACCGCGGCGGCGAGCACGGTCGCGTCCCCCTCGTCGGCCGTCAGCAGGGTCGCGCACCGCGCGCGCCCGCCCGCGCACCACGCGGGCTCGAACGCGACGCTCGCGTTCCGTCTGACGACAGATCGCATTTCGTTTCGTTCGAAGGAATTTAAATTACTGGAGTTCCCGAGCGATGTCGCGGAACTCGCCTCGAGGCGGAGTCGTCGGCGCGGAGACCGAGCGGGCGGTCGGGCGGAACGTGGTAGTCGAGCGCGACATCTGCGTCGGCGAGGTCGAGCAGCGAGCGCGCCGGCGGCGGCGCCGCGCACGTGCGGCGGGCGGGCGGCGTCGCGTCCCCGAGGTCGTCGAGGCCGGCGTCGCGGAGCGGCCAGGCGGCGCCGGGGGCGCGCGCGGCCGGCGCGGTCAGCAGCGCCACGTGCAGCTCGCCGCGCACCAGCCGCGCGAACAGCGCCTCGCGGCAGGGGCGCGCGTCGGGCGGGCGCGGCGGGCGGCAGGCGCGCGGGGGCGGCACGGCGCGCGCGCTCAGCCCGCCGGCCCGCAGCGCGAGCGCGGCCAGCTCGGCCAGCGCGCCCGACAGCCGCGCGCCGCCCGCCGCGCTCGCCGTCACGGCCAGCGCCGGGCCCTCCTCCGCGCGCCCGCCTGCGGACCGATCGAGCCGTCCGACGTTCGCCCTCGCCGCCGACCTTCCGGAGGTCGCCGATCGCTTTACCTTTCCAAACATTGGCTACCAGGACCAGCAGGAGCCGCACGACTGTCTCGTTCCTGTCGACGAACGATATAATCAGTGTTTTATAATAGGAAGCGGGCCGGAGCCCGGCGGCTGCTGTCCGTACCTCATGGGCGGGCGGGCGGCGCCGTCAGGACACGCGCTGCGGTCGGCTGCGCCGCGCCGTCGCCGGCCTGCAATCGACACCGAACGGGGTTAGCGCGCGATTCGTACGGAGCCAGGGGAGGGGGGAGGGTTAGTTCTTTACTGAACTGATCGCTGGCATGATCGTATTCGAACTTATTTTCAAAGCCTAAAAAATACATAAAGCTTTCCTCGTGAATTGGTGAAAACCGGATGAAAATCTAACAGTATCTTGGTATGTAGCAGTTAACGAGGTCGTCGTGAACGGATGGATGGAGGGGCCGCTGGAGTCGCGGGCCCGACGCCCGAGGCTCCCTCGCTAGATGTCCGACTCTAGGAGTCCGGGTCTGGCGCGGCCTGTGCCGGGACGCGGACCGCACTATACTCCGTTTGGCAAAGTACGAATGGCATCGATTTCGATACCTACTAATATTGGATCTACTTATTCTGAAATGATTTAAAGTTAATTTAGGTTTCATCGCGTGTAAAGAACGAATGTTTGATTTCAAATATCGAGACATCAATACTAAAAGAACTAATGATTCGAATGTTAGTAATCTTTAACCGACCGTACATTGCGTGCTTATTTAAATTTTTGTTTTTTTTCGTATATATACTCCGAAGAAACTAAAGAAAAATGTTTCAAAATATTAAATATTCATGTTTACACATGCGTGGTGCGACGTGAACGCGAACAACGCACGCACACATTAGATATTGTCGCTACTAAAACATACCAACAATCACTACTCGGAAGCCATCATCATCAGCCTCGATATCTCAGGGAAACCGGTTCGCTTCGTGTGGGAATTCACTCAAAAGAGTATTGTATGGATGGAATTATCGACTCGTAGTCACTATGTATATTTCACGTTGAATCCAAATCTCCGTCGACGTGCGACTGTCACTGGCGTTAATTTTATTTTTATTTTGTAACTTCTGATACTTTAAACAGGTTCAGAAGCAAAAACAACGTCGGAAGTGTGGAGTGCGGTGTCGCGGTGAAGGTAATCCATCATTCGGCGGCGCGGCCGGCACACGCCTACACTATCATCGCACGCAACGTACACTATCTAGCTTAGAGAGACCTACGTTCAGTTCTGACTCCGACAGATAAAACATTTGACCTCTTATTTTGATGATTACCTTACCGAGTATAGGAGCGGCGATCCGGGGAGAAGTAATTTTACTATAGCCTGCTACGAAATTATTCAAAAAATATAAATAAAGTCCATCCAAGTTTGCGTATTCTTGGTGGTATTCTTCGGCCGTTGCGAATCCATTGCGACTACAAAAAATAAACGGCGGGTAGCGGCCTCAGGTAGAGGTGCCGCTGACTGGATTTCGGAACTCTTAAGTTTCGGTACCTAAAAAGTTCGATCGGAACTCCGTGAATCTCACTGGTCGTCCCGGGCATCACACCGAGGGTGCGATCGGACCCTGGGGCGAGAGGGCGCACCGCGTCCCGGTCGGCAGCGGTGCCGCAGCCTGCAGCACGGCACGGGGTCGCGCGAGCCGGGCGAGCGCGACGTCAGACGGCGGTCAGCACAAGCTACAACGTGGCCGGCGGTCGGGCGCGGACTGGCGCGCGGCGGCGGCGCCCGCGCGCACCCCCCGCGCCCCCCGCGACCCCCGCGCCCGCGCCGGCGAGGGGCGCCATCGACGACGTAGTACTACGTCTCGGGGCCGAGCGCGCGCCGCCGGCGGGGAATCCCGATTGGAAGATGTCAATCTTCGGTTTACTCTTCAAACTAAGGAATCTACCGCCTCGATTTTAAAACTTAAGGCATGCCAGCCCTGAGCCCAGTATCACCTTCGAAGTCGGCAAAATAACATGTGTACGTTCGCTTGGAAAGTATTTTCTTTTGTATTTAAGTCTTTTCATACATCTTTATTCCTAACTCATGTACGCAGCGCCTCGCGCGTTCGATATGTTCATGTTTCGAGGACGGTGCTGAATAGGCCCGCGATACTGTAACGTATCGGCTACGTTTGCGGAAGTTGTCGTGGATGTTTTCACGCGATATTGCGTAAGCGTGCTGCTTCACTGACGTACGGGCTCGCGAAAAATTGTGGAGCGAGTTGACAGTCCCTTTCTGAACCGTTGGAATGGCGCGCTTGCAGATTCGGAAATTAACACTTGTTGAGTTTTTTTAGGGTAATCAAATCCATAAATTAATAATTAGTCAACAAATTAATTAGTTATTAATTTTTAGTTTTGTTCGATTCAAATTCCGGATTTATTTTATTACTTAGCCTATTTTATGAGAAATAATGCTACAATGATAATGTGGACTTCTATCTGATAATAAAATAAAATTAAAAAGAATTAAATTAATATTCGTGCATGTTGTTTTAATCGGAACGACATAGCGTATAACTCCACATACACCACAACTATCCTTACACAGCTAGTCAGCTACCCGAGCCGTGCGTCGAACCGTGCGTCGAGCCGCGCTCGGGGCTGCCGGTTCTTAATTCGTCTGCTTAAATCTGATGAAATCAAAACTATTCTATTGCTATTTATATAGCACCCCGCTATAATTATCAATCAGTAGACTATATATATGTACATATATTTTAAGGAGTATTCGATAAACATGAGTGGAATCGCACGCTATCCGTTGCCAACAATACAAAAAATTCGTAATTTAAAAATAATTGACACGCGACGCTGGCCGCCTTAAACTTTTTTTTTTAAACTTATTTTTTTATATAGTTTTGAGTTATATTTTTGATAAACGGTGTGTATTCCATTGAAGGAGTGCAGTTACTATACTCTGACAGCTGCCTCGCTGCGGCTCGCGGGGCGGCGCCGGCGGCTCCGGCGGGAGCCGACGTCGGGCACGAATGTAAATCTCAAATCGTACCTACTGGATAAACAAATATAAGTTGCGGTAAAACATTGTTTGACTTTGAATCGAGACACGGCTATTCGTCTTAAAACTCGTCGAAACATTGTAATTATCTCCAACTGTAATTACTATTTATTTATCTGCTTCAACGTACGCGTTCGTGAACAAAATGCTAAATTAAAGAACGACAGTCGGCGCACCGGACGATCGCTGGACGATCGAAGTTCGCAAAGTTCGTGTCGTGTCGTATAAAGTCAAACTAAACTTTCTTTACGAATCATTCTGTCTATTGGAAATTATTGCAAGAAATTTTTTTATCGCGGATTAGAGCAAAATGATTTTATTATTATTTTTGCAAGAAAATCCGTTTACCACTCTACGGTCCACCTACATGCCCATCGTACTGCTGCCGTAACTGCTGACAGTGACCGCCGGCTGCGGGTCTCGCACGTACGACCGATCACAGATCGGTTTTAATAGATATCAGAGAAGGATTCGAACTCGTAAGGTCCCTCATAGGTCGAGTGATATTCCGCGTCCGGATCGTTAGAGATTCGTCAATGCGTTAGCTTCGAGAACTTTCGAGAGGTCGTCGCCGGCGGACGCTCGCACCAGACGGGTCGCGCGGACGTCGAGCGAGCGCGGGGCCGCGAACTTAATTCAAACCACCTTTTTAAATTCTAATTACAATTAATTATGCGACAAGTACGGGCAAAACCTGTTTCGAATTACCGAACCCCGAACGCGTCGGCCTCCTCGCCGCCCGTGTAAGTAACTTATTTGCATATCTCGAACCGTAATAATATGCAGCGTGATGGAAATTAGCCTTCTTAATCATAATTACATGCGCGAAAGATTATCTTGAAAACATTTTAGTTTAATTAATATTATTCACATGTCTCTGACCGCCAGCTCGCTATACTTTAGGATAACACGTTCCGGAACGTCGCCGTCGGCTCCTCGCCTATGTACCTGTCCATCGAGCTACTCAGAAATCAGAGTTGAAATTCATTATAGATCCAGAATCATTCTTTCGACCACCGTTTGATTTAATTTATAATTATTGTCATTATGTTAATAGACGTGAGACTGACAGGTTCCGTAACGCCGAGTCCGGCCAACGAATTATTCTCACGTCTAAGTCGCTTCACAAATTTGCAACCGCTCCTATACTATATTTAGAATACCCACGATGTACTACAAGATTGATTCGTCGTCATTTCTAAAGGTTCCCACGACGCCACCAGCTATCGGTCGAATCGTAAAGAAATCTTAAACTAATTAAATCGTGCTCGGGACCACCGAAGCGTCACGACTCACGTCCCGTGCAAAAAAGTGCACCTTAGCAGAGCGCTCTCCGCGATGCGAGCGCTGCATGCCCGCGCACCGCAACACACACACACACGGCCACTTCTTAGAAACACTTTTCAATCGAGTCAGTTTTAGTAACACTTTGTTCTTTTGTCTTTGTTAAACATAAGTTAAAGTAATTTAGAACTTAGTGTAACCCAGTCCTCGCCTTATTGTTATATACGATGTATCTAAGTAAATTAGGAATACTGAATAAATAAACGCCATTCGTGTATACTCGTAGCCCCGCAGCGATCCCAGCCCGACGAGCGACCTGTCCCCGTAATGTTTGCTGAGTCTATCTAATTTAATATTAAATTTTAAAACACTTATGCATCTATATTATTTTGTAAACCATGGTAAAATATCAGTGGCCATACTTAGTAGTTTTTATTAATTTAACTATGACTCGGTACAAACAAATCTCGGTAGAACTTCAATATTACTCGGTAAATATCGATTTTGTATTCAATTATTTATATTATTTCCTCATCGATATGACGGTAAAGGTGCTATTATTTTTCTTAGAATCAACCAGTGTCGTAAACATGTTTCGAACAAATCTTACCATTTGGAATAATAAGTATAACGCGAATAGTAGGTAGGTGTGGCACACTCGTATATTAAATAATGTATTTCAACTATTCGCGGGTGCAATAGAATGTTCATGTGGAGGGTAGGGTTCGTATGAGCGCGTAAGCGGCGGCGCCGCTCCGCCAGTCCGGTGCCGGTGCAGCGAACGGGGTCGCTCGAGCGCGCGAGAGATATTTCTATCGTAAGCAGTGTGTACTGGTTACAGCGTTCCGCCGAAAGTGTATAAGGTGAAATCTTACTGTCCTAGAGAGGACAGAGTTATTGTTGTTGAGTTAACTTCGAGTGCGCTTGCAGTCCCGAAGCCGTCGCTCGAGCTGCTTGGTTTACTTTGTGTAAAGTCAGAAAAAGAAAAGGAACTTAACATTGCTATAACTCGCAGCAATCGGTCCAGATAGGCTCGTGTGGTGTCTCGTGGTCTCTGGGAGGTGGCTGCTAGTGCGAGCGGCCGCGCCGTATCACACATCGCGGAGCGCTCGGTCCCCAGCGAGGCTGCCGGCGGGCGGCGCGGCCTCGGCCTTCCGAGAACTGTTATTTTCCTGTATCCCTCGATTATCATAATCGTGTTAACGCCAAGATGCTCGCTACACGCGATACATCGCAGGTTAATATTCACACCGACCTCTACACGCGCAGATGTAATTGTTTTCATCCTATTTATTAATCCGTGTAGCGCTAATGGCTCAGCAGTGGGGGCCTATCTGCGGACCGTGGGTTCAAGTTAATGCTTAATTGAGACGCGCAAAACGTCGCTCGCTTTGCAGTGAAAAAACACATTTTAGTGCAAACCTGCATTATTTTACAAAATTACTGGGATGTTAATGACGCGTCATGACCTGCAGCGACGGCAGCAGAGGGCAGGTTTTTCCCAGCTGTGGGATAGCAACCGGTCCGATGATGACATATAAATAATTACTGAACTTTAACATACACGTTAACGTTCAGTAATACCACGATGCTACTGACCTTCTTTAACGGCGTTTTTCTACTAAAGAATAGTTTTGTGCTAGACCAAAATTTTCATTTTAAAGTAAAAGTTACTCAATTTGAAACTACTTTTCTCGTTCCTGTAAGGCTGTAGGAGATGTCGTTTTATTTCTTTAACAAGTTTGAAAATGGTAAATAAGACCGCAAGTACCGAGCCGCTGCTGCTAAATAGTGATTTAGCAGCACAATGGTTCAAACGAACGAGAGAATCGTCTCACATTCGTTAGTAACAAGATATTCAGACTAAATCAAAATATTCCGTATTCAAGTAAGCTCTATCGAGCACTTTTAGATCGTCAAGAATCGATATAACCAATGGAGCTAACTCCTAGAGCATAATAATAATCCTCCTCGCATCCAATTTGTCACTCGTCCGCCTTCCGCCGCGCAGTACCTCGGGAGCCACAACTCACAGTGGCACCCGGTTAGATTGTCTCTCGATTGATTCACTCTTGATTAAATATACAGAGGCCTCGTAAACACGATAAAAAAACTGTTTTTCCATTAAACCAGTCCGGTGGGTTGTTGTTGTCGTGTAACAATCCATAATTCGGCCGGCAGGTGTTTGTCCGAGCGCATGTCCTCGGTGAGCGTTTGTATAATTACGTATCACACGACACACGGATGCAGTTCCGTGTAGCGTATGGTGGGGAAAAGCCGTCACAGCAGTTACTGTTAGTCTTCAACAATTATAACTAGAGAACTAAACATGTAAATAGTTAAGAAATTGCACGAGTTTTATTAAAATAAGATTCCTCGGAGAAAACACGACAATAGATCTACAAAAACATATTTTGCGGTCAACAAAAGTGGTATTTTAGCGACGAGCTGAAATTATTTTCGGCATCGAACGTTCGCACGGAGAGCCGGCGGGCGGCGCGCGGCCTCCGTGCGAACACGCATGCGAGTATGCAATCTGATACAAATAAGTATAATGCGAGGTAAAAAGCGTCGCAGAACATTCGATTACACAACAAATATTTTCTAATTGTTGTAATATTCTCTATAGTTATGTACTACTGCAATATCGAAGAGACGACAGTTACGTGACGATATCTGCCGTAGCTCAGATAACAAATTTTTAATTGCATCCGTGTTTCTTGTCCGTAGCAACTGCTAGAATCGTATGCTGCCGTTTGGTGTAGTCGGAGTAGATGACGTTGCTTCTTCATTCGATAACCGGTCTCACACGTATGAGAGGAGACGATCGATCACGACTTATAATATATCCGATATTTAGTTGTATGCACATCGATATGACATGCAGAATACATCATCACCGGCCGACACGGCTGAGAGGTCGCAGTATTGCAGCCGCCGTCCGCACGCCGCGGGCCGCGCGCCGCCCGCTCCCGGCGCGGTGCGCGTTGTTTACATCGATCGAGCCGATTACGTGATACGTGTTTGTTTGTTTTTGGATATTGGAGCCACGACGATTGGACGACACGAGAGGTCACTCGGCGAGCACCCGCGAGATAAACGTGCACTCGTTACACTTTCGACAACATCTACTTCTAGGTTTGTGGTCTATTATACGGAGGGATACAAGTATTGACGGTTTGAGTTAATAATAATTTGGAACTATTAAGCCAGGACGATTCTACCACCAGTTCGGAACGCTGTCATTCACTGAGAAGAACTGGTAAGAAACTCAATGGTTGCTCTTATCACGAATATTAACTATCTGAGGATAAATATTCTAATATCACGAAATACTTAATGATAGGTAGATGCGGATAAACGTTAAGACGTTACAGTAACTAATGATAGTAGGATTAGTAATGACTCGACTAGATTTAACCATCTTATTCAACTGAGACAAATTGTAATACGATCTAAACACTGTTTAATAATCGTACAAAGTCAGCTCTACAGCAAGACTCCAAGTCTACCTAGATACATAAGCGTCTAATAACCCTATGAGTCGAGTTTTACAAAAAGACCCTTCGATATTATCAGCCAAATCAGCCAGAGCACAGTATATAGTAAATCTCCAGAAGTGTTAGCGTCGACGTGTGTTGCATCGCTCAAGTGCACACTAATACTTTTTGTATCGTTTTCTTGTAGTGTTTTAAGTAAATAAAGATGACAACCAGTTTTGAAGTCGCATAAAAACTAATACTTTTTTATAATTAAAGGAGATTCGTAATTAAAACACTTATTATTTTTTTTAAATATAATTCGGAACAGTCTGGCGCGGGGCCGAAGACTGGAACATGAAACAGACAACGACGCGGAAGCACGGTCACGACGCGGGGGTTACAACGTAACCTCCACAACAGAACCGGGGGTTGGCGTGAAACAGGAACGGGCCCAGCGAGTCACAACATGGTTCAGTTGAAATTATTACGAAATCGATTCTACCACCAGTTCAGAACGCTGTCATCCACTGTTCTCAGTGAACTGGCAAGAAATTCAGCGGTTGCTCTTTTCACGAATAACAATCATCTGAGGTTAGATTTTATTAATACGGGACGAAATGTGGGTAGATGCGGATCTGTCCGAACAACAGCAAACACCACTAGTAATCTCACGAGTATGAGGGAAAATTCTAATAACAAAACACTTAATATAGGCAGACGCGGCAACGACACAGTAATTAATGATACTAAAATCTAAATGCGTAGTAACGACACAACGATGTGGCGAACTCGACCTTTTATAAACAATTTTCGCTCCAAAACCAAGCCCGCGCTCTGGTGTCGGTCACATGATCACAGTGGTGCCGCTATACAAAAACTAAAGAAATGAAACTTGACTATTGCCATGAATGCGACATATAAATATTGTTACGAACATACGAAGAGCTCGTAATGCGTATGTCATAGAATTCGAATTGGACGGGGGCAGTTTACGAGCATGCAAACAGGGTTATATGTCACAGAGTGCAAATTTGCTTAACTAATTCTCTGGAACATTCGACGTGTATCAAAACATGATTACTTAAAAGACTTGATTACGATCGTTTCAAGGTCTATCGAATGTTCTCGAAATCGGTTCGTTCGATATATAAAGCAGACGTATCGTGCGCCTCGACATTCAGTTTGCGAATAGCGATCAAGAGCGAATGAACAAGCGAAAATAAAAGTGAATTAAGTGATCTCAGCATTCTTATTGGACAACGGACTGTATAAATACTGTAAGTACTAAGTTTGTAGTAAAGTTGAATAAAGTAATTTTCATCCAAATCCACGATCCCCTGTATGTAACAATATTAAGTTTGTGTATTTGTTACTCTATTGTATAAATCTATAATAAATTGTTGATAATTTCCGAAAATGCCTAGTCTTTTTGAGATTATTGAAACAATGTATTGTGGGATATTTCTGTTGTATACTTTTACAGAAAAGCCTACGATCGCATACATCTATACCCTACAACAATATACTAACTTTTTCAGAAAACGCTCGCGCGGGACACGGATATTTATTAATAGCTAATAGGAAGGACATAATATCGTCATCAAATCCATCGATGACATCCTTATCATTGCAATGCATTAGTTATCA
The DNA here is from genome assembly GCA_947086505.1 of Morpho deidamia. Taxonomy (NCBI): domain Eukaryota; kingdom Metazoa; phylum Arthropoda; class Insecta; order Lepidoptera; family Nymphalidae; genus Morpho; species Morpho deidamia. The sequence goes on along the minus strand of CAMTZC010000020.1, from coordinate 20,476,183 downwards.
CATATTAGCATTTTATGGTGAGCTTTACGATATCACCCCCAACATGTTCGCTGGGTGGTATTTATTATTATTTATTTAGCAACACACGACAGATATGACAACATTGTAATACAAATACTGAATATTATGACAAATATACCTTATTTATTGTCTATCCAAATTGTGCGCCGACAGCATGCTCTAATATTGTTTTGTGTTCGCATCTCAACTTATTAATAATTAACATTAAAAGTATTCTTTACTGATCGTAAGACACAGGAAGTCAGTTACGCCAAGAGCAGGAAGCCTCTACCGGAGGCTGGCGCTCGGCGCGCGGCCGACGGCGGCGGACCGAGAGGTGTCGCGACACGATTTTTGCATTTAGAAAGGTGGCAGCTATAGCATGCGTTATTGAATATATAAACTGCGAGCAACTTTTGATTGAAATGATTTATTAATCACCTTTGAATAAATAATAATTTAATTATTTATTACAAGCGGGACTCGCGACGTCGTTCGCCGACGTTCGTTATACTAGAACGAAATAATTAATTCTTTGATTTTTCAATATTATTACTTTTTATCGTAGCAACAACAAATAGAAACAAGAAATACATCAATAATATGTAAAAATTTACTCAATATGCTAAAGTATGTTTTGCTTGTTCTCATCACAAAAGTTCAAGGTTTCTAAGTTTAAATTAGTTTTTATACGGCAACTAGTGCTCGTAGCGCGCGCCTCGCGGTCCGCCCGCATAGCAATCTGTGTGTCACACACAGATGACAAGTTTTTCCCGCGTAATTCTTGACCCCGCGGGAATTCCAGGATAAAAAGTAGCCTACGAGTATATGTCGTTCCATAGTCTCCTATCTTCTAGTGAAAGTTGTATAAACATCGGTTTAGTCGTTCCGGACAATGTACTGTTAATATACACTAGATCTATCTCGAGAATTGCATAATCTTGTAGTGAAAGCCGTAAATAATCCGTTCAGTAGATTTTGAGAAAATCGAACACGTACATACAGACAGATTTTAGGGTCTTTGTTTTATAATATTTTTATAAATTGTTATTATGTCCGTCTGAATTGATATCGTACGTCCACCAGTGGGCTGCCGGCGCGGGATGCTCCGACACCTCGGGACCACGTCCGTCGGTGCCTTGAAGTACGGCGATCTTTCAATGTTTCGCCTTATCTCTCCTTATCACGTATTCTACGTAAACAAAGTGGTGATCCCGCAAGTGAAGCATAGGGATTTTAGTATAACGCTAATATTTATTTGTGGTTAAAAATAATACCATTTCCAATACCATACCTCGCTCAGGGATCCATCCTTACGTACGAACCACTCGTTGCCTACACCTTCTCACCTAATGGGAGAAGTTTGATCAACCAGCAATGCTCAGTACGCTGCTCGTGTCGCGGCTCTCCTCAGAGGGGATGTCTGGATGTCCATCATCCTGGTCGCGTGTCCGAGCGACCTACCTCCCCCCCGCCCCGCGCACTGCGACCGGAGCGCTCGGTACAACATGTCCCACTATCTGTTATCTTTGTTATTTCGCGTAATTACGTTTGAATCATTGTAGTTATCTATAACTTTGTTATTGTTTTCTAGGAGATATCTACGTAGCTATTGTTTGCGACACAATGCTGTGATACTGTGCGGTTCGTTTTAAATTGTTACATCGGACGACACGTTAATGAAACTGAGTGCTGTCGGCCTCATAGTTATCGTTACTACTACATAACTATATTCATACCTAAATTATAAATGCGAAACGTGCGCTAATCCGATGGACCGTTACTTAACCGCTTAAGTTGACGCGAGACAAGTCGCTGGTACAACTCGGAGTTATATACAAGGAAATACTGCCGCCGCTGTCAGTACACTATTGTGGAGTGCGGACCGGAACAGACACATGCGTAAAGCGTAAAGCCACCATAACCATTTCACCCGCTTCAGGACCAGTAGATGTACCTCCCGGCAGCAGACCGGCAACCACCACTTGTGGGTAGCGCGGGCTACTAACCTGCAGCCAGGCCTGTATTTAAAACTTTTAGAGGGGAACTATTTTATAATACGTGAGTTTTGAATACCGTTCACCGTTTAGTTAGCGCGCACAAGGAAAGCATTAAATTTTGCCTTTTTCGCAATATTTTTAATTGCTACTCCTCTCCTATTCATCTTACCGTGATGTTATATAGTCTATAGCCTTCCTCGATGAATGCAATATCTTACACTCAAAGAATTTTTACCGCGCGGGTTAAGCATGCAAAGTTAATGTGTATGAAGCAGGTAAAATTCACGCACCTTACACATGCAGGAAAAATCACAAGTGGTGGTGGTTGTGTGTATTGCTAGTGAGCATTGGTGGTGGTGGAGGCGACTCGGGATGCATGTGTATAATAAATTGGCGATGTATATAATAGACAAAGTAGTAACTGACATAAGCTTGCGGTTCCCGCTTTGCTTTTTGCAAAAGTACATAAATCGTTTGTGGGTTAGGGTACAAGAGACCCTGTACAAGAGAGCAATGACTGAATGTAACTAGTAATAAGATATTTTGAAAAGCTGAGTTTCTTGCTGGCACTTCTCGGTTGATGCAGCTTTCCGAACCTGCAGTGGAGTTGACGATTCAAAAGCATTCGTTTACAAATTTACTTTAACTGTTAATTACGCTAGCCGAAAACTTTAGCTATGCAAGTACTCGCTTAGCTCGCGCAGATAATAGCAAAGTAGTTCTGCTATAGTTTCTATAGAATTCCGCCTAACCTAAAACCGAAAGTAACGCCTGCTTCTATAAATCATATTAATTATTGTCCTCCATTTTCGGCGATAAATAATATTACGAGTGAAAGGTGGTCTCACTTTAATCGAAAATATCAATTATGTAAGTCGATAATTGCTATGACATAACAGTGAAATAAGTCTTTAAATGGACCTGCTGAGAAAACAGAACGCGACAGCTCGGTATCGCCCGATTCGCACCTCTCCGGCAGCGACCCCGTTCGGACATCGAACCTTCGTGTTTTATAATGTGTTAAGTAGTTTAACGGAAAAAAATTGACGAGAAAAGGGAAGAGGATCGTCGGCCCGATCTCAATTCGTTAGCCAACCTCACCCGGCTCAGGCGGCGCCGCCGGGCGGGGGCGGGGCGCCCTTCCCGGCGGCCATCGCTGATTGAACTGACAATTTAAATAAAACACCAGCAAGGAGCGTGCACTGTTTTAATACGAGCATCCGAAGCGGACGGAGGCGCGGCGGCCGTCAGAAGCGGGACGCGACGCCGCCGCCGCGACTGTCGGCGTGCGACAGCAGTGCGTCGCCGCGCTGCAGCACGAAGTTGACGGCGGGCAGCGGCAGCGCGGGCTCGGGCAGCGCGCGGTCCGGCTCGGCGCGCAGCTCGCCGCCGGGCAGCAGCAGCAGGCGCGCGCCCTCCACGGCCCGCACGGCGCCCTCCGCGCCCGCCGCCAGCAGCGCCGCGCCGCCCTGCGCCAGCGCCGCGCCCGACTCCGCGCCCACCACGTACCGGGTGCCTGCGACGCCGGCCGGACCGTCAGCCGTCGCCTCTCCGCCGGGCCGGAGCTGCCGCACGGCGCGGCGCCCGACCGCTCGATGGAAACGATGGACCCGATCGATCGATTACGTCCGAAAGAATCGGCCCGGGGAGAGAGCCACGCCTCGAGGGGTACGTCCCTAGCGCTCGACAGAGGAGATTCGAGAAGATTCCTCGACGCTGGTTTTTACAAAACTAAAAGATTAAAATCAATATATGTAAATTTTAATGTTCACTTTATAACGAAACGTGTAAATCGAGAGACGCCTCTATCGCTGAGGACGCGTTGAATGTAAATTTCTTAATTTTTTTTTGTTTTTTTTATTTTACCGGTCACACATAGTGCGACCGGAGGGCGCCCTCCGTCCGCACGCACCGCACACGCGCTCGTCGGCGATGACGGCGGGCGCGGCGTCCAGCTCCGCGCCGGGCTCGTCCTCGGCCCACGCGCGGCTCCCGTTCGGCGCCGCCGAGCCGAACGGCGCGGACAGACCGCTGCGAACGGAAACACGATGGGTACTTTTCGAACCGCTTCGAACGGAACCGATCGTCGATAAGAATCGCCGCACCGCTTCGATGTCGTCGGCGGGAGACACGCGGTACTCACGAGACGAGCGCCAGGTAGGTGTCCCGAGGGTCCACCACGGCCAGCCCCGAGGCCACGCCGGCCGGCTGCGGGCCCGCGCGCGCCTGCCGCTGCAGCTCGGCCAGCAGGCCGCCGGGCGCGCCGGCCGCCAGCCCGCCGGCCAGCGCGGCCGCCGCCCGCTCGCCGCCCGCGCCGGCCGCCCACACGCGCCAGCGGCCCGCCGCGCGCCGCGCCGCCGCCCGCCAGCGCACGGCGCCCGCGCACGCCCAGCGCGCGCACAGCTCTGGCCGGGAACGGGCCGTCCGCCGTGAGCGGTCAGACTGACGGACTAACGGACTAACGGACTAACGGTACACCGAACGCGAGCGGCGGACGCGTGAACGTCCGTTACGCAAACGATATCTCTTAAAAATATTTTCACACTAGCGACGTTCCGCGATTTCGCCCGCCCTCATACCGATCTCCTGTCGGCTGAGAGCCTACCGAGTCGGACTATAGATTCGTTTCTGTTAACGTAAAAGTTTTATTTCACTTAGGTTTCTTAGTTTTTAATCACACTTACGTTTATGATCTAATTAATATACAGATTTTATTTTACGTGAATATATATCGAATACATTTCGAAATTCCTAACTTCTTTTACGTAAAATATCCGACATTAGTAATTTTTAAAATACTCTGTAGGTATTGAAAATTTCTTGATTTCCGATAGGTAATGTGATCGCTCTATTAATAAATACGTTTTACTAGTTGAATCCTTTTCATCATCTGCCTGCCCTTATCCCGCTCTAGTCGGCACGTCATGTTACGAACGTGCTATCGCACGATTTGGCTACGAATTTTACGACCGGCCGCCTGCCTGACGTCGACTTACCTTCGTCGCCTCTTACGACACTTCGGTAAGAAATGAGGGTGGTCTATTCTACTCTGCCGAATACCACGCGGCAAAGCTGAATCCTTTTATTTAATCTAAAATTCATTACGATAACTGTTACACTTTTTAAAAACGAACTAATTGTCACCATAAAAAAAACTTCAATTGATTTAAATACAGTGTCAAAAATAGAACAAAAATACTATTAGCGCCATCTATTGTCAGAGCAGTGAACGGCGCGAACATGAAGAATTCTTTAAATCGGTCTAATAATTTATACCTCGTTTATTGTAAATTGTTAAAAACAAAAACACAAATTCAAGAAGCAAAACTTTCCTCTATAATATTAGTGAAAAGATTTTTTAAACATTCTTACCGCAGCGCGATCACTAATAAAAGTTTTACTGGAGATTGATTTTTTATTAAATCATTGTGATTCCTGGAATAAGAGCTAACTCACCAGTCGAAGGCTCCGTTATAACGGACGCTACAATGAATTCGTTATGGAATAATTTCTTTAAACAGACATTTTTAAAATTAGTTACATTTTTTGATTGGAATATCCGATTTTAATAATTTTACAAGTATTTTGAAGGTATTGAATCGGTTTTTAATAAAATTTCATTTAATAGGATAAGGATTAATACTGAGATATGAACGAAATGGTGTTGATTATTGTCGGCACTTTTATCAACTTTTACAATGTAAAAAGGCGTTATATTGCCATAACTATAGTAGTATTTAGTAGTTTAGTACAGTAGTTCTATCATCGATACTTCCGCAGCGCACGTAATGACAAATTATTAGGACTAATTTTTTCACATTTAATTCCATTTTTAGTACGTGTCTCTATTTTTTTCAAAATGTAATAAAGCCAATGTCGCTCGGTGCAGATGCAGTTAATTTTTTTTTAATCGGTCCAGTAGTTTTCTCGTACAAACACACGTACATAGAAATCTTTTCTCTCTATAATATTAATATAGAAGTGTAGACAAAAGGATTACACGATCGGCGTTCGATATACCAACGGTAACACGTTTTGAACGATGTCAAGTGATTAACGATATGAATATCGTTATATGAAATCGATAGCGGTACGTCCGGCGGGCTTACCGCTGCTGGTGTTGGTCTGCAGCGACTCCAGGTAGGCGGCCAGCGCGGGCTCGGCGCGCAGCGCGCCCGCCGCGTAGCCGGCCGCGCCGCGCGCCGCCGCCGCCGCCGCCAGCGGGCCCGCCACCGCGTAGCCCGCCCTGCGCGCGATCGTATCGTCAGATTGCAATGCGACGATGTCTCAATACAATAACGAAGGCATACCTGGCCAGCCGCACGGCGGGCCGCAGCGCGTCGGCCCAGGGCCGGGCGCCGAAGCGCGCGTGCAGCGCCGCCAGCGCCACCAGCAGGCGGGGCGCGCGCCGCTCGCCGCCCGCGCCGCCGCCGGGCCCGCCCCACTCGGCGCTGGCCGGCCGCCCCGAGCGGTACTCCCAGTACACCAGGGCGCCGCTCCTGCCGCGTCACGTCATTCGCTGGCTGACCTTCGCCGCCAGACCGACTCTTGCCGAGGACCGAGCGTACGCTCGGAGGAGCCACTTTAGATGTGATGCCTTACGTCACTACAGTAAGTGACGTCTATCGATACACATATTAGAACGTCTCGCAGAAAGTGTAAAAACATATCGCAAAAGTATCATAATGAAACGATTTGGCCTTTTAATTTAAAATGGTTTTCGACGAATATATTATGAAAGTGTCCACGTAGGTAAATTGTACATCGAGGCTGCCAAAATTAAAGATTAAAGATATTTCTTTTTGTGAATGCGGTTCGAATGAAGATACGAACTGATCGTATCGTGTTCGAGTGTCCTGACCTTAATTAAATATTCTCTGTACGAAATTTTCATTTCAAAATATTTTGTACTATTTTAATTAGTTGGTTTATTTGGTGCATTCGCTTCGAAATTCTTAATTCCTTTACTCGTGAGCTTGTCGTTCTACACGACACCGCCCGAGTGATTTGCGCTGTACGGGCCGTAAACAAATTATTGTTGCCACGTTAACACCATCCAGTGGAAATACTAAAAATTTATCACAGCCCCGAATACACGTAAAGAATATACATTCTTTTTTTTAAATCTCTAATATCCATAGAGACGACGTAGATTAAGAAAAGAAGACTGATGCCGTTAAAAGAAAAAAATGATTTGAAAAGCAAAAACACATCGTTACTGATATTAAGTAAATGTAAAGTGGGAATTTCGATACAAACTTTCATTAACATTTCTTTGTTTTCAGCTGAGTTAGTTTTGTAAAGACATATAGTGATCGAGGTCGTATGAAAGTTTAATATGAATGTTTGTTTTCAGAGCGATATAATTTTATTTTTGCCGTTCTCAGTTTCCTTTTAATTGTTTTATATGTAGATAGGAGCCAGAAACGATTATGAATATATGAATGACATAATTTTTATTTTAAAGTAGTTACAGTTATTATTAACTGTGTGGTTTTCTTGCGCTGCATGCGACAGCCGTATTACATTTTGTCTCGCTAGCTTTTGCAATGTAGTTCAACTGTTATAGCAGAGATGGCGTTGTAATTACAAAATTACAGTAATCGTGTAAATAAGATGTATAATGATAATTGTTGAAAATGTCGAAAAATGTATATGTTCGTACTATAGTATGTTGTCCTCGCACTGTCCACTCGCGATACAAGCGACGGCTGACCGACCGACGCGGGACAGCGGGGAGGATCCCTCACTCACGTCGGCACCCGACACGATCACTTATCGTCGGCAGAGCGAAAAAAATTCTAACATGCAGCAAGACTCACGGGATGATTAACATAAGTATATATAAAATTACTGTAGTTTTCAAATTTAGCGTTCCGTCGGTGACAAGAGTGCGTCCTGGCCGGCGGCATACGTACGCGTCGAGCGAGGTGCGGTGCGGCGCGGCCACGGCCAGGCACAGCGCGGCGGCCACCGCGGCGTCCGCGGCGCGCCCGCCCGCCCGCAGCGCGGCCGCGCCCGCCGCCGAGCACGGCGCCGCCGACGACGACACCGAGCCGTGCGGGACCACCTGCGGACAGGCGCGGGTTGGCGGCGCGGGGGGCCTCCCGGGCCCCGTCGGGCCCCGTCGGCCCCGCGCCCACCTCGTAGTCGCCGTAGTGCAGCTGGGCGAGCAGCGCGGCGGTGACGGCCAGCGACAGCGCGGCGAAGGCCCCGAGCGCCAGGCGCGGGCCGCCGCCGCAGCGCGCGCCGCCCGCGCCCGGCTGCAGCGGCACGTCCTCCCGCAGCTCCACCACGCCTGCACGCGGCGGGCCGAGACCGGTGTCGGAGCGGACGGGAATTAAACGATTCTCGTTGATAAGAGCGTAAGACGAGACGTACGAGTGTCGGTGTTCGGAAATATAACAAGAAATCTGTATCCATTTTTTTAAAATTTATTTATTGAACGATTATAGCGAGTTCATTTTACACCTATAATTGAGACAAAAGCACCAGACTAACATTATTTATTTTTGGTGTACAGCAATATGCAGCCCGAATAGACCTAGGCCTGTGCTAGGGCTAGCGAGAGTCAATAAGTTTTCTATTTTGCTTAATGCCAGGCAACGACTGATATGAAAAATATGAATAATTTGGCGAGATCGTTCACTTTTGAAGACTACCTAATTCGTTTGCGATATAATAAAAGTAATATACGATTGACATATTCCTATTTTAAAAGAATTTTTCTTCGTCATATTTGAACGAGATATTTATTGAAGCGATATCTTGTTTCTTTCGAGTATATTAGATACGTGTGCCTCGGGGACCAGTCGGATCGCTCACCGGGCGGGGCGTGCGGCTCGGGGCTGGCCGACATGCCGATCGCTGCACCGCTCGATACTCTGAAATCATAACCCAGAATATCGTTCGATTGTACTAAATATGCTACAATATAACGTTAAATCACACCGTTATTGAATATACATTCTCTAGTTAGTGAACTATCGTTTGAGAATTCGTGGCCCGAGGACTGGGGCTCGATCGGCCCGCACGCCTTCCTGTTCTAACGGGCAACACCACCATCATTATAGTGGATTAAAAAAGCGCACACTTCATTCTACAAACAAAGTTAGCAATTGACTAATAGTCATAATAAGTTAATCGTGTTCCGAAGCAGTCTACCGGGGCTCGCGCCCGCCACGCTCCGCCGGCGACGAGCGCGCTCTCTCCGCCTGCTATGTCCAGAGATCGGCCGTCCGAATCTCCGGATCAACGGAAGGCCTCGCTGCGCAGGTAACGTCGCAGAGAAGAATCTCTAGTTTTAATTATAGAAGCCTTTGCTGCCACACTGCGGCCGAGTAAATGCAGTTATGAAGTCATCGCTCTGTTAGTACCTTATGCATAGTTGAGAATAGGTGAGGTTGGGTGGGTACCTACAGCGAGGGGACGGCTCGTCCGCTGGACGCGGTGCATTTATATCCTATTCGAAAACGACAGTTCGTGAGCCCTCATCCTTCACATTAAAAAGACTGATATAAATGTCCATGCAAAAATTTAATATAGCCGAGTTCCTGATTCGTCTTCCCGGCGCCTGCCGACGCCCGCCGTCAGTAAACGTACTAGCTTATATCTTAGCGTCTAACATGAGTCAATGTTCTGGACTATTATAATACTACTCGGTCCAATAGTTGCAGTAATATGAAAGTAATAATAGAATTAAAATTATTTTATATAATTATATTATAATCTTTATTTAAGACAATAACGGTCCAGTTCTAAGTACCTTATGACTAAGTGTTAGTAAGTGAAACAATTAATAATTAAAAATTACAATACAAATTAAAAACTAGCCTACCTAACTTAATATGCCGGATAAATTATTTTTTAAATATTTTTTTAGAATTTTATTATTCCTTTCGTATTATGGATCTCCATAAAGAAACGCCCAATTCTATAAATTACAGTACTAAATCTCAAGAAAAAGACTACATTATTCCGCCTCGCCATTCAGCGTTTAGGTATGCGGCCACAGTATTGTTTTCCAATTCTTATTACTTCGTAATGAATATTAGAATAGATGAAAGCATATATCAGTTATGATGTAGAGCGTTGCAGTGACTCGCTGTATGCTTGAGATTGAGCTAGAAGTCCATAAAAAGATGACGACCAAAAAACTGTTTAACGCTGTGTTCCGTTCATATTGAGGGGTCATTCGAGCTGTGCAGTTATCTATACTGATTCGTACCTTCCGTACGAATTCCGTTAATCCTCAGCACTGCACTCACTCAGCAGCACCTCGTCCTTGCCACCAACCAACAGACGCGCGTCACTAATAGTCACAAACACACCCGACGTGCGCCGCGGCCCGGGCCCGACTGACGCGCGGGCGGCGGGCGGCGCACGAGTCGGTGACGTCACCGCTGTGGCGCTGCCTAACGGGGCTGCGGCCGTCGTCGCTGTCGTGCCGTTACAATGTCCACGCGCCTGACGTTTTCAATTAAATACAAATAAATCGTAAGCCGTTAACAGGCAAGGCCCTATGAACCCTCTGTAAACTTGGCAGCCGACTTTCGAAATTTTTTTTTGTAATTTCCATCGGGTTCTCCATCGTTTGTACTCGTTTGTACCACTTTAATTTTCGTTTGTATCTCGAACCAAAAAAGTTACAGAATTTTCAAAATTTGACCCGCAGCCCACTTTGGAAAATCGAAAATTTTCTAAAAGGGTCTGATTTACCTGTTTGTACCACCTTTGTTTTTCATTTCGAAAATCTGCAAACGGGGATCGACGCGGAATCGTTTGTACCTACAGAAATCACTTTCGTTTTTGTTTGTACCTCAAACCAAAAGAATTTAAGACCGTTTACAATTTTTAAAAACCAAAGATAAGACAATTTAGATAATTTCGGGATCGATATGTGACAGCGCCGTGGGGATTGTACGGCTTGACTAGAGTTGACGATTCAAAAGCACTTGTTTACAAGTTTACTTGAATAAAGAATATTATGAATTTAATTTGAATTTGAATATTATTTTTTGTTTTCGTGTGTTTACTTTAATAATTATTTTACAAAAACCTGCTTCAGAATACAATGCTACATGTCAGAATACAATGTCTGCCGGATATATACAATTTATTGTTTCTCCGATGCGTATTTTTTTTTTTCGAATGTGTCTAATGCTGTTAGCCCTAATGGCTTTTACAGCGTCACCGGTGGGATGGGGCGAGCGCAGAAGCTTCGCCGGGTAAAATTGATAAGTAAACGAGTGTTTTTAGGCACTCGCAACTTATTGGCGTCGCCTTAAGGGTGTCTCCTGCGAGACCGAACCTCGGCTTAAAGCGGCGCGTTTTGGAGGACTGTATCTAACACATTGACTTCGAAGAAGTCTGCATCACGGCGGCCGCGGCAGAGGGCTGCGGCCGCTTGACACAAGCAAGCAGAGACTTCGTCTTCGCCGGCGAAGACGCTGTTTGTGTGTGAATTGTGTGTGTATCTTGTTGGATGCTGTAATAGCATCGTCGGGGTCATTAAGGACGCTCTTAGGGCGCCAGTGAAACTTGTTGGGGAAGTTGAACACCTTATAGTTAGACGCGGCCGCTATAAGGGGATTCGGATGAATGGACGCTTTCTCGAAGTAAGTCTTCGAGAATCGTTTGAGAAGATCGGCTATCGTGGGAAGATCGAAATGTCTATGGAGATTTATGTTGCGCACGAACCACGGAAAGCCAGTGGCTGTACGCATAAATCGATTTTGAAGTGTCTGCAACGGACACAGTCGTGACTTAGGAACGTGCGCGAACGCGACGCTCGCATAGGTCATTATGGGTCTAATGCAAGTAAAGCGTCACTTTGTTGCGAAGTGACAGTTTACTAGTTTTGCACAATATTGGATAGAGGCGTCCCATGGCGTATACCGCCCGGTTGTGGACAACGCGGATGTGTCGGATAAAGGATAGGGTGGGTTGAAAGCTAACACCTAAGTATTTGACTTCCTTTTGCCAATCTAGACGTTTGTTGTACATTGAGACTCTAGGGGGGGTCTGGATGAAGTCCATGGCTCTCCTAGACCTGACAAAGAACATTGCTGCACTTTTATCTGGGTTGATTTCGATTCTCCACCGGCGGAACCAGCTTCCGAGACTATCGGTCGCTTTTTGGAGCCTATCGCTAATAGTTGTAGGATTCCTACAAGTGGTGAATATTGCGGTGTCGTCCGCGAACATGGCGAGGTGGGTGGCTACACTAGTTTTAGTGGAGAATCGTGGGATGTCACTCGTGTAGAGTGAATAAAGGAACCGTGAAAGTACCGAACCTTGGGGGACTCCGGCGCGTAAGGTACGTCTTGAGGAGAGCGTACCGTCGATACGATATCTAAAGGAGCGATTTATGAGATAATCGCGTATGATGAGGACGAGCCTATCGGGAATGCCTAGGTTTGCGAGTTTGTATATTAAATTAGATGCGTATTTGAATTCACTTCGGTGGCGACGTCTGGTTAGGCGGTTGCAGTGTTCGGACGTTGACAAACGTTGCAGCGAGCAGTCGCTCGCGGCTGAACGGAGCGGGAGACTGTGGTACTGAGGCAGTAGTACTCTACGTATGGCGTTACATTGATCTATTTTTTGAATTGCAAAATAATTCTAGGCTTGCTTAGTGTAAATGCATCTTGGGTTTCCTGTTTCAATGAGCGTAATTAAGTATGAGTCGGTGGGATGTATGAGTGTCGCGTCCGTCCGCGGCGCGCGGCACGCGGCCTCACCCGCGCGCCGCTAACGAGCACAACAAGATTAAGCAGAGATTAGACCGGCTCGGAAGCCCCTCGAGCCAGTAATCCTGTATAAAAGTGTCGGCGACGGCGCGCTGCGCCCAATCCGCGCCGGCCCGCCCGCACGCCCAGCGAGCCCGGTGTCTCCGACCGTCCAAAATGGTGTACAATTTCAAAGTGTTCAAAAAGTGCTCCCCCAACGGCAAGCTCACCCTGTACATGCCGAAACGGGACTTCGTCGACCACATCTCGTACGTCGAGCCGATAGGTCGGTGACGGACTCGGTTTCGAATTAATGTAGTTTAAAAAAAACAATAGACCGTCTTATATCGTATCGTAGATGTTATCGTTTTATCGATTATCTTTCCCTAAATGGGTGCAATTCATCAGTGTATTCAGTTTCAAGTACAGCTTTTTTAATGGCGACAGATTACTTTATACCGGCGATATAATCTATGTACCGTGGCTACTACCATCTGAAATTTATGACCGATAACGATCAGCAGTTTTAAAGGTGCTTTAGTATTTGCATAAGCTTCCAGTCGATGCAGCTGCTGACACTTCACGGGACACGAGCACCCCGCTGGCAGCACACCGCTCGCGACGGCAGCGCCGGCCCGCAGCTCGGTCCCTCTCAATACAGGCTGCGCTCTCCGCTCCAGATGGCATCGTGGTGGTGGACTCGGAGTACGTCCGCGAGCGGCGCGTGTTCGCGCAGGTGGTGTGCACCTTCCGGTACGGCCGCGAGGAGGACGAGGTCATGGGGCTGTCCTTCTACAAGGAGCTGTACCTGGCCTCCGAGCAGGTCTACCCGCCGCTGCAGAAGCGGCCCGGCGACATGAGCCGCACCCAGGTGAGCGCCGCCCGCGGGCTCCGACTGGCACGACTTGCGAACGCTTGAAGCCCGTCTGTCGAATAGCCATTTATCATTTATTATATAGCCAGTGATCATTTATTTCTCATTGGAAAGCTATAATAGTAAACGTATAGTTGTTTTAAATTTACAATTCGAAACAAAGAAATGCGTAAGCGTTCCGCTCTAAGTGTCTCTACGCGGTCGTCACTCGGTGTTTACCTCCGGGCTCCGTGCCGGCGAGCTGCACTCCGTAGCGTAATAATTTCATCACATCACCGCTCGCACTAACGAGCCGCGCCGGCGGTCCTGGGATCGGTCCCGGCCGACGTCGCGGGGGAATCGAATCCGTTCGGGATTCAGCCCGAGCGGGTCCGGCCCGAGCCATCGGAGCGATCGTCGGCAGCTATCGAGTCTCGGGTCGGACGACGCCGGGCGCACCCCGGGTCCGCCGAGAAATCTCACCGACTAATAAAACAAAATCCCATTCTTCGCCAATTCCATTACTTTACTTACTACTACTTACGATACGACTTTTCAAGTAAAGTAAGCAATTTCAATGGCTTCCGCTATAACGTCCCGTGAGCGACGTTCCGACGGGTGCTGAGCGCGGCGGCCCGGCAGGAGCGGCTGGCCCGCAAGCTGGGCCCGGGCGCGCTGCCGTTCCGGCTGGCGCTGCCGGCGGGCTCGCCCGGCTCCGTGACGCTGCAGCCCGCGCTGGAGGACGAGGGCGAGCCGTGCGGCGTGCACTACTACGTCAAGCTGTTCGTGGGCGAGACCGAGATCGACCGCACGCACCGCAGGTACCGCCGACCGCTTTCTGGAGCTCGGCGATCGAGTGCTATCCAGAACTCGAGAGAGTTCTTAAAGTTCGCAAGCTTTTATTTGAGTGACATAAATTTTTAAGAAAAATGATTGAAGTATTTGGAAGCCGTTAGGTATCGACCTAACGATGATTCCGATGAGTGATGAATTACGATATTCTCAGTCATTATATTATCGTGTACGTCCTCATAGTTTCCGCGATTTAAGTCGTGATAGAACAATGTTTTTATAATCCAACGCTACTCGTGCCGCAGGAGCACGGTAGCGTTGGGTATCCGCAAGGTGCAGTTCGCGCCCGAGAAGGCCGGCCCGCAGCCCTGCACCGTGGTGCGGAAGGACTTCGTGCTGTCTCCGGGCCAGCTGGAGCTGGAGCTGACGCTGGACAAGCAGGTAGCGACGGCACCGGCCGCGGTCGAACGGTTATCAGTTTGAGTGTTCATTAAAGATTTAGAGCTCTTTGCCGATAGTGGTGAATGAAAAATAAAAATAAAGCAATTGTCGTTCGGTCGAGATTTCGGTTAGCCCTTTCGGTCGAAACGACCGTCGATCGAGAGTCGTAATTCAAACTCCAAGTAGACACCTATGAGTTTTCTAGAAAAACGTATGCGTTTCGATCCACAGTATGCGTTCGTAGCACTACATCGACGAAAATTTACATACGATACAGGTCTCGACTGACACGAGAACTCTAGACATATAGTATAGTACCTAAGGTCATATCTGAATACGTCAATTGACAGTACTGTTATTTCGTTGTGCTTCCACGCGCCAGCTCTACATCCACGGCGAGACCGTGGCGGTGAACATCAGCATCAGGAACCACAGCAACAAGGTGGTGAAGAAGATCAAGGCCAGCATCCTGCAGACCGTGGACGTGGTGCTCTTCCAGAACGGCCAGTACCGCAACGTGGTGACCGGCGTCGAGACGCAGTAAGCTCGGAGCTAACGCGCCATAGTCGTTAGCGTCGGCCAGCTCTGACCCGCCGCGGCCGCAGGGACGGCTGCCCGCTGCAGCCGGGGGCCTCCATGCAGAAGGTGGTGCAGCTGCGGCCGGCGCTGGGCGGCCTGCGGGACCGGCGCGGCATCGCCCTGGACGCGCAGCTCAAGCGGCAGGAGACCACGCTCGCCTCCACCACTCTGTACGTATCTCTGGAGCGATTCGCTTCGTATTTGTGAGACCGCTTATTACGGATGTTATTTTTACTCTTCTAGAGTGGACTTTGTAGAGATTCAAATTAGTAAATTCACGCCGATCGTCTTTTATATATTTTTCTTTTTTTTGTTTTTTTTTGGTTCAAGGTTTATAGTAGTGATGATCGACAACGTCGTGTCGATTTATTCGAAATGCAACAGACTAGATCTCGAAATGGATCAGGCGGGAGGTTGTACATAAGCTCGTCCACATCATTTAGTTTAAATGTTACCTTCGATCGACCGGTGTCAGAACACCGCTCCGGTGAGAGAGAATCGTCGATCGGAACTAAGTTTCCTGAAAATTTTGGATACTTAAATATTTTATGATGTGGTAAATTTGAAATCGAGCAGTTCTAAAAGAATAGTTTCAGTCGGGAAATGGGATATTTATTGCAAAGTATCCCGCAGGCTGCTGGAGCCGGAGCAGCGCGACGCGTTCGGCATCGTGGTGAGCTACACCGTCAAGGTGAAACTGTACCTGGGCGCGCTGGGCGGAGAGCTGTCCGCCGAGCTGCCCTTCATCCTCATGCATCCCAAGGTGCTGCCACGAGTATCGCTATATCCGTTTGCTTCTTCTAATATAACCATTCCATAATTGTCGTACCATTTGTTTCTTTAATCTTTTCGTACTTATTATGAGTCGACTCGTCGTTCGCTTACGCGTTCGTTGTCGAACCGCGATATTCGTTCCGTGTATGTGTATCGGTATGAGCCGGTCCGCTCCCGCCGCAGGAGGGCCGCGGGCGGCTGCCGGCCGACAGTGCGGCGGACGTGGAGATGTTCCGGCAGGACACCGTGCTGCACCAGGAGAGCGTCGAGGTCTACTAGCGCGGCACCGCGGCCGGCAGTTATACATAACCTTCGATATTTAACTATACCTATCAATCTTATATTTTATTAATAATAACTTATAGCTGAATTAGATATATTTTTCCCGTCAATTATACTCTCAAAATAAAGTAAAAGTTTCTAGATATTAAAGTTAATTTAGACTTATAGTTAGCAACTGTCTCAGCCAGTACCGTACCGTAACAGATAACTGTATCCAAGAACTATTTTCATATACACTTAGGTTAAGATTTCTTTGATGCTACTATTAATACTATTTTTAACAATAAATCGATCTATTTATAAGCGACTTACTGAACTAAAGCTATTTATTGTTATCGTTTTTGAAATAAATTATTATTCAGCAAATGCAACTTTATTAGCGTTAACAGTAAGTGGAAAGACCTAACGCTCAGTCCCGCACTCTGTCGACGGATGACCGCCCACTGCTGGACTTAAATCTTCACAGAGGATTTTAAAACACTCATTTGAAATATATAAGAGGTAAAATTGGTAAAACTGCTTTGCTTGGCGCCTGACATTTTACAATAGCAATGTGTCCGTAACGCGATTAGACTATTTTTCAGATGGCGCTTTTACATTTAATCCATCCGATCAGTCAAATAGTATTGTCTACTCTTAGGTTTCAATTTTAATTCAATGCTTTAACCTATGATATGTTTAGAAAAAGTTGTGTCATCTATGTACTACTATGAGTTAGATAAGCACTAAATCCTATATATGTATGTGGACTCAATCTCAGACCTCTGAAAACGCATGCTCTACTAAGGTCGTTATATTAATATCTGAACAACACATTACTTTGATGGCCTTTGACAAAATATATCGTTACTATTTTAGCTATGTAGTTGGAAGCTTGAGGACAGATTGCCATTGATCAATAAAAGGCATAATTATAAAGCTATTCACACGCGCTGCTGGGATGCATCGCGGAGTGGGGAGAGCACAGACGGAATACAAGGGATAGCGATACTTATGGCCATAAAAGTGTGCGTGTATACGTGTGTCAGCAGGCGCTCCGCCGTAAACGAACTCGGTCAGCGCACTAAGATACTTGCCGTTGTTTTCGCCGAAGCATTGTCTGCATGGTGGGTTACCGTCCGGAGTATTGTCCGGACAGTGTGTCGCCGCGTTACGGACGCCACAGTCCGAGGAAGTGAGCAGTGGTGCGGTGCGGTGCGACGCGGCGTACACATTTGTGTATCATAAATACCATAACACCACGCAGTTACATATGTCTTGTAGACTTTTTTGGAATATATATTTTAATAAAATGATATGGATTCTATTTTTTTTTGCGAATATACACTGACAATTTGAAATGAATTAAATATCGAAACACGTCCTGTCGTGCAGCGACCTTTAGTATTCCCCCATTTCGTACGTTTTCGAACATACGTACCGAATACTGGAAGGTACGCATAAATATATTATACGTACTCACGTACGTATGCGATAGTTCGCGGACTAATTTGTTAACTATAGTTTTTTGTTTAATAGTTTTATATGAGTTAGCATCTCAAATCTTAATTTGAACTTTCTTGTATCTATAACTAGCTGCACCTACGGTTCCATCCGCGTGGAAGTCACTGTATTTCATTGAAATTTAGTAGTTTAGTATTGTGCGTAAATCATGAGAGATAGAGGCATGCCGTGGTCGACTTTTTGTAGTATTATTGTAGATCTAAAAATCTCTCTTACATTACTCTAGTATATCTGCCGGTTTACGCGGCGCACGCGACAAAAGCTCCCAGTAGGCAAATTTTTTTCAGCCCCGCGACCTTCTTCAATACAATTAACATAAAACTGTAATGTACTATTAACGTTAGTAAAAAAACCGTACAAAAATCCGTTCAGTAGAATTTGAGAAAATCCATCACATACCTACAGACAGACAGCTTCCGGAGACTTAATTTTATAATGAGTGGAGATATTATATTTGTCTATACGTGGCATGGAGTGCTCTCGCAGCGCGTTTATCGGTTCTTTATATCGTAGGCAAGGAAAGGCATATAATTAAATGTAAACCGACATCATCCAGCTTCATTTTAATACTAAGTACTTATTTATATTCAAAAAATAAATTTAATAATATATAAAAATAATAGATAATCAGAGTGCGCTGATATATTCGAAGGAAAAGTATAGAATCTCTCTGCTGCTGGAACCAAGAGTACGTAATAAATCTGGACGTACCAAAGAGGCATTAAGTCCTAGAGGTGGGGGGAAATAAAACTCGCCACTGATTTCCAAGACAACCTTTAATCTCGTCCAAAATAAATAAGTCAACAGTAGGGCGAACTCTTAGAGTTGTTTTTTTTAAACTTTATATTAACAAATCACTTACGACTAAATTACCTAATCACGTAACCTACTATGTTCAAAAAGATCAGTCGGTCGATGATGAACTAAGTTCGACGGTGACGAGCGGTGATGATGACAGGTTACAGGGGATCGTAACTCGCAAATGGTAGGATTTCTCAATGGATTGTGGAATTTCTGCGTTAAAGTCGGCGGGAACGGCAACTTTTGGATCGTCTTTAGCTCTACCACCAGCTCGATAGCTCCAATGGGACGTTTCCACTTCGGCTGGGTACTTCCAACAGACACAGTCGAACTGCGATGGCAGTTACTTGTGAATATTTATAGGTAGATTAGAAAATAAAAGGTTTTGCTTCAATATGATGCTGCGGACATGTGGACGAAAGCTGATGCTAGTATATGGGAACTTTCTACTTGATATGTTAGCGCATATTATTGTAGCGGTGCGCCATTCTTGAGCGACATTCCCGCGGGTGCAATATTTGGCGTAGTTCTGTCGGTACATATATCTAATGATGAGATTTGATTTGATATGTATGTATTATTTATAAAAAAAATATTGATTTAATTAAATTTGTTATGTAGTTCCATCGTCGTTCAAATCTGTTTCACAAATCGTCAGCCCTTACATTTTATATACAGTAACGAAAAATAACGATTTATCCTTATAATTTATCGTTCGTATCGGACACATGGTGTATAAAGTCACTTTAGCACGAGTCGCGGCGACCAGCGGCCGGCACGACCGAGTGAACGGCTGGCGAAGGGTGTGAGGAAGAGTATTTAGGAAGTTCGAACTATCGTACGTTAGGGTCTGAGGGCCGAGCTAGGAGTTATTATTATAAAAGGAAAAGTATAGCCCGGCGGGAGCCGGCACGTGGCTCGATACAGGCGCCCGTAGGGAGCCTGACAATATTGAAATAGTACACGAGAATATTGTTTCACGTACAGAAAGACAATGTTGTCGCTCCTCGTGTGTGGCCGCAGCCTTACCGCCCTCCGTAACCGGAACGTCAGCCGCCCGTTGAATCACTTCATCTACTTATTTTGTAGAGTATTTTGTAAATTAAAATAAGAGAATATGTGGCCTCCATTAGTTATCGACATTTCAAGAAAAGTTGAGTAGCGAGGCGAAATATGTTATGATTAATATTATATTTAGATTAGGCTGGGTTTTCTTGTTCAAACGTACGATATTATGCGTAAGTATCAGATCGTGTCAACTCAAGAAGCGTCTCATTCGTTAAAGAAAGCGGAAGCGGTCAACCGACGTGGGGACTTCCGCCGGGACCGACCGACTGACTGTCTTATGTACAGGTCGGCGCTACACGAGTAAAAAAGTGGCAAAGACTCAGTCGCTTACAACTTACTATTTACATCACAGGATTCGTCTAAACCGAATAACAGATAAATAATTATAGTCTCCGAAATAACATTAACTTCTGGATAATCGGTTTTAGCAATATATTAGCCGATAATTATCGATATAGAACTATCGAAAAATTCACTCAACCGAATGTCGAATATAATAAATAATGATACGGTAAAGGCGTACAAAGCAGTAGAGCATGTGATTAATTCTGTCATCGCTAAAACCGAATATCGACCTTAAAGCTACTCACATCGACGACCGCGAGACGGCGCCGACTACGACATTTACATAGGACATAGAGGAGGAGCGCGGCCCCTGCGGCTCGCACCGTCGGAGCCGGCCCCGCCCGCCGCTGACACCTTCGGAGCCACTCTCCAGGTCGTATCGATTCAATGCTCGCACGCGACGGGGACAACTTTGACGATCGCCGGACAATACCGTTCCGTACTGTTTATTGTAGCTGGGTTAAATATGGACCTGACTGGTCGTCGAGAGGATGACGCTGTCGATTCAGACCCTACTGCTAGCGCTCGGGCACGCACACGTGGCGTACCATAATGGTGTTGACGAAATCAATATTGAATTCATTATATGCAGTTATGGAAAACTAACGGGGAATCGGTCGTATTCTATATTTTTATTTTTTATTCTGTGTATCATAACAGAAATGGCTGCGAAGATTACGTTAGGAATCATTTTTCTTTTGAACTGGGTCAGCAGGTTAATATATGAACAGTGTTATTGTCGGTATCGAGTTTCGTACGCTAATAGGGGAAATAAAAATTGACGATCGGAGAACGCGGCGTTTGCTGAGATTCTGCGAGTTCGACCGAAACGGAAAACTTTTGAGTTTCTTTGAAAATTTATTCGCTTAAGTAATATTTACAAGTCGAAGGACGCCGTGCGGCGGGGGTGATCGTTATCAGGGATTCGCGCGGGCCTAGAGTCGGCGAGATAGTGAAGATCGCGAGGGCGCGAGGACCGCAGCCGCCGGCCTACACGCAGGACTCCGGGATCCGGTGGTCGAGCAGCTTCTCCTTGATGGCGTCCACGTTGAGGTCCGTTGCGGGCCGCAGCGAGGCCGACGCGCTGCGGCCCAGCGCCGGCCCGGAGGCGGGCGCGGCGCCGCGCGCTGCCCACGTCCACGAGGCGCCCGGCCCGCCGCCGCCCTGAGGACACACGGACCGATATTGACTAAGGAGAACAGCTCAATCTGTAGACGTAAGAGGATTACTCAGAATCTAAAATATAACTTAGTAGCATTCACTCGCAACTTCGTTCGCGTGAAGTGCCGTCTTAGAATAAACAGTAGCTTTGAGCGACGTCACTCACCGACCCTTCAGATATCTTCATCACAAAAATCAGATCGATTCGAGAACATGAGAGAAAGATTTATCGTTTTCACGAGAGCATCGTTCGATTACCCCTAGTAAATAACTTACATGAAATATATATTCAAATATCAGCTCGGTTAAACTAATCCAATAAATAAAAATCCCTACATAAAAAGGCTTTCACAAAAAATTTTTTTTTGACGCAGAGCAAACAGCGTAATGTAGAACCTATTTCTTTAATTATTATATACCTGACTTCGACACGTAGTGAATTTATAAAACCTTGATACATTAATGATAGACGGCGTTTTTCACTCTCTCGCTTTTCCCGTAAAAAAAAACGGGATTTTTATAGACTGCCTTAGCCACTCAGTATATAAGCATCAATTTGCATGAAAACGTAACAGACAGACAAATTTTCGCATTTATAATATTAGTAAGGATTAGTGGTATATGGTAAAAGATAACTATAGTATTTGAATATGACGAGGCGGCGCTGAAACGCTGTACCCACCGCGGTACTTCAGATCGCGGAGTCCGCACGACAAGCGCCGGCCGCGGAACTCAAATCTAATTAGTTATGGGTCAAAGTGCACATCAGAGTCGCGGCCTTCGGATACAATAAAGTGATTTCAAAACGTAGACGCAGTCGGTTTAGTAGTTTCATTAATCTATGCCGTTAGCCGATGACATTAATGCGTCAAGAAAGAATATATTGATAACATATATGTAGTACAATAAAACAATAGTCGTAAATCTTAGTCGTTAAAAACGCGATTAGAATTAAATTTTATGGACTATGCAAAATAATATTATCATCTATTACTAGACAACTTTCCTTTAACACTCCGCTCAATTATGTTAAAGTTTCGTTGTTAAAGACCAAAGATTTCAGCGCGAATAAACTTCAAATTAATAATAAATAATCTACTTAAACAATACATATGACGAATCTACATATATGTAAATCAGACAGCATAAATGAAATGATACATTAGTATGACTTCTATATAAATAAAAAATAAAAGGCGGCTGCACGCGGTGTCTACGCCTCTTCTGGTTATTCCGTCCAGAACTGTAGTAGCTAAGTTCGAGGCATATTTTTTCTATGCTTATGCACCTAATTTAGTGAGCTTGGCTGAAATAATTTTCAGCTTATATTCATATAAATATCAGATAAAGATCATGGTATTCATGGCTACATCCACCGGAGTAATTAGATGCGCTAAAGGGTCAGTAGACAAAAGGAGCCGCTGATAAAACCACTGATTAAAAATTAGACCCCGTCCGGAATAACGACCGAAGGGCCTCATATCGCTGGCCCAGCACGGGCGACACTACCTGACCTGTATTTCGTTAAGTCTAAATTTCAGAACTTTTGAGATGAGAACGAACTAATATTTCACGATAATCATTCGCAAATTAATCAAGAAAAATCAAAAGCAGAAAACTGTGAACTACAATTGAAACTGCAACCCGATAGGGAGTCCGAGACGAAGACGGACGGACGTAGAAAATTTTAAACTTCTACACTGTACGGCCGACCTTCGCTGAAGCTAGTGACTTGTATGGAAGCGATTTTATTAATGCAGCAGCAATAATAGCACAGAATACAGATTATCGGGCGCGTTCGACGCGACCAGATGCGTTCTAGTGTGAAGCGGCGCAGCCGACTGGATATTGGACACACAAATCAAATCGACCGCTTATTTGAGAGTTAGCGATTTCTTTGAATTACATTCAAATATGCATCTTATATAATATCAAATATATTTTGCCGAAGTAAACTCAAATTCGACGTTTCTACCCAAGGAATGTATATCGAACGACTGCCGGATGTACGCTATAGTACATCATAATATTTAAGTTGACAGCGAATTAATCTAAGCTAACTCGAGAGAGATTGCCTCGGAGATCTAATATCCTTTAAAGTTTTACTCGAGAGCTGTTACGGTGGCTCAATAAACTAGAATGAAATGAATTCTCAATGTTTCTAACGTAAACCTACACGTTCGGTTTCTCAGATGAGTAAAAAAGAAAAATTGTTTTAATTTTGCGACAACTCTAAAGATATTCATAAGGATATACATATTAGATAGATATTTTAAATCACACGGTGTAAATGTTCATAAGCATAAATAACTCATGTAAGTTACAACATAAATACATACATAATACATATGTATGTATTTATGTTGATGGGGATTAATAGTGTATCCGTCTAAATAAGTTTCGAACTGCCGCGTTTTACGTGATCGTGTTAGACCAACTTGTAGTTTTATTTACGAGGAAACACAAGGTACTATTAACTATAATTATATAAAACGCAATAGTAACTCTAACTCCGATATGTATGTATGACGTATTGTGAGTGCGACGTCAACTCATCTCTATCGCACTCTGCTTTCTGTTTCTATTATCTCAAATGTACAGTCAAAAAAATATTACACTTGATGAATTTTTACTATAAGTAAATCCAAGAAAAACAACTTCTCCCACCCGAACGGCGGGTGATAGCGGGTGCCAACTAGCGTATAAAGAATTACTACCTAATATTGTTTCCCGATAGCAGTGATGTGCTGACAGAGACGATTTAGTGAAATGGCGTCGCTTACGATGTGCGATATCTAAAAAATATGAAGCCGCAGCGTCGGCGGCTCCCGCGGGGACACTCGGCGCGGCTCCGCCCGCCGGGCTCGGCTTTGACACGCGACTCGGAACATCCAATTTACACTTAACAAGTTTTACAGTGTACTTTACTGGTGTCGAGTAGTTATTGAACGTATCGCTGAGATCACCGCCAATTGTCAGCTTTTGAATCGACTCAACTTTCACTTAGAATTTAGATAATTTTTAAATTTGTTTGAGTGTAAAACGATCTAAAATAACATTTGTGATGTAACAAAGGTCGATGTCGATCGCGGTGACTGAACTGTAAGAGATTGTTATCCTTCATGTACGTCTAAGACCTACAGAAAGGTTTAATTTTTATGAAATTATATGTGCAAATGTAGGGAGTTTAAACGGCCGTATATCTATACTAATATTACGATGCAAAATTCCAGACAGGGCGATGTGATTTTCGATATGGGATATAGTTTACAGGGTGCAGAGTGATATGAAAGCGAGCGCGGGCTTTAATATCGAGTTGATAATGTTCCGAGTTGTATGAGACGTCTCGATACGATACTACGATATATGCAAATAATATGTAAAAGAAGGATACTACTTTTCCATATAACGAGTGATAGTAAGTGAAGCAGTGAGCAAACCACGCGAGTTCTGCGGCGGACGCGGGGCAATCGGCAACTAATTTAGTATCGCGGAGTTTGCAGAAATATATGTAATAACGTAGAAATGTTTGGCAATCATTAGAAAGTACAGCTCAAGAGGGGTAGAAAAATCATAGATTAAATATGTTTTAGTAGATTTTATATATTATATTGTTTTAAAGAGTAGTCTTTGCTCGTACCTCGCTAAGCCGATGGCTCGTGATGTCACAGCGGCTGTCGGTCGTGTGGTGCAGCTTCAAATTGGTGACGATTTGGCGATACGTTAACATATTGTGAAAAAAATGTCTACGTGTTTGTAGCCCACTGCTGGGCAAAGACTTTTTTAAGGAGAAAGACCTACCGCGGTGCTCGAATGCTGATAGAAAGAATATAATTTTCTGAAGATGTTTTGCTTCAGAACGTATGATGTAAATATCAATTAGACACAAGTAAGAAAACGGTTATATGATATTAAAGTTAAGTGGTGTGAGGAATCAAAACGTTGAACGAAAAATGCTTCAGGTAACTAACCTATTAAGTTGATGTGGATACTAACAGGATCAAAATCACGTAGAGTGAGGTATCGAACGTGTCAATCAGTGTAAAAATTAGAATGAATAAAGTAAACTATCGTTAAAAAATAGATAAATACAATTGCGGACGTTTCTGTTGACCTACAAAAATGATAGTTTCGCCGCACACTGTCGTGTTACGAATATCTCTAGCGCTCTCACGTGGCTTGTCTTTACCTATGTTTCTAACTATCAACAAAAAAACCATAACAAATTAAACACCGAAACCTTCCTTATGTATTACTGCCTATTGGCGAACGCCGTACGAGACTGGGTCGTTCAATAGTTTTTGAGTTTACCGCGAACAGACAGACGGAGACGGAGAGAGCTTTGTTTTATAGTATATCTAATGATATAGTGATATAAATACCGGCGTAGTGAGAGGTGCCGGTGCGGTCCGCCCGGGCGAAGACACCGCCAAGCACGGGGCACTCGACGTTTCACCTGGAATTATTAATTATTATAAATTATCAATTATATATAAAAAACCACTAAACAATAATATTAAAAAATAAACTTTACTCCAACTAAAATTCAAAAGCTAGTGTGTTCGCAAGACCGACAACTAGCGGTCGAAGTCACTTGACTTGGTGTCGCGACCTGCACCACTGCCCAGTGTATTTGGTGGTGTAACGGTCGGCGAGTGGGACAAGGCGGTAATTGGAGTAGACATCACATTCACTGCTAGGAAACGGAATATTGGAAGAGGACTAATTTACATTGAATAACAATTAAATAATATTATAAAATCGCCGAACAAACATCGTCGTAGAACAAACGTAGTGCAAGCAAATTGTTAGTAAAAATGTGGTATCTCGCGGAATGCTGGCGCCGCACGACAGCCGAGATAAGAATTCCCACCGTTTAATCGGCTGCATTCTTTTTATGATGTGATGCGCCCTTTTATTGAATATTTTTTTCGTATTTATCAATAACTTATTTTGTGTGCAAGCGACGGAGCTTATAAGTTTTGTATAAACTGTAATATTTTAAGTTGTGCCTTTACCGATCCCTTATTTATTTTAAACCTAGCAGCTGCAAATAAATAAGTACGCATTAATTCCGTGATTTTAGATCTACATTTAGTGCTTTCACATCGCAGCTCATAACGAAATACTAGAAATAAATGAAAAGTAAACCTACTCGAATCCGTACTTGCTATTAAATTACCAAAAAGATGTAAAACAGACATTTTTTTGTTACGGGCAGGTACGTCTCGAAGACGAGCAATTAGCGTTTCAAATGAAATAGTTTTTTCGGTATACAGACGAGGGCGATATCGGGAGATGTGCCGGGACGAGGGAAGGAGTCTCGATTGATCCGGGGAGGGCGGGGCGACGGGGGACAAATAATTAATTGCGTGACGAGTGCAGCGTCACGGTCACCATCAGATTAGATTTAACGGTAGTCAAATCGGTAATCGTTTTGGTCGATAGTGTAGAGAAAACTTTAAAAAGACCCGGTTTAGATAAAAACATACTATGCTAACTAAATAAACCGAAAAAATTTTATTTTTTTATTTCTGTACACTCAATCTACGATTATTTATGAGTGTTCGTCTGTAACGAGAGAAATTCTGGCAGTGTGGAGATTGACCTTACGCGGTGCAAATGAAATATATATTTTGCTCGTATTCTTAAATTTACTACTGCTCGCGTAAAGGCTATCGTTATTAATTAGTAGTCTACACTCAGTTGTGGAAAGTTAATGGCGATTATCTATCGTTAGATAGTATTTTTCATGGTGCATTAAATTAGCCCCCCGAAGTGCGGAGGCTCCGCCGGCTGACCTGCTGCAGGACGATATCGGTCAACTCGGTGATATTTGCTCGGAGTTCTAAACGAACCGAGCGACCGACATCACTTTATAACTTTATAACTTCACATAAACTTACTTATTAGTTCGTATATAACCGGACAACAATCTCATCACCGGGTAAGAATTCATACCAATATTATAAGGGAGTTGTGTACGTACCACTTTGGCGGCTCAGTCGGTTTGTATAAAATTTTGCGTAAATGTAGTTCTACGCCTAGAAATATACATACACTGCTTTTTTACTGGAACATTCGATAGTCCCAGAGAATCATGAAAGTAAATAAATTCTTTAGTATATTATAACTAGGCACCTACAGCGAACCGCGTCACTCGCACGTAGTCCGCACCGCGGAGCTACCGCGTTATTTACATAAAAATTACGCCTGCGTCTCACACGGGAGAAAAAAACCAGTTCTCATTTCGTTTACATAATTTAAGGTATATAAGTGATTTTATTTGACGCGAACCGAAACATGGTGAAACTTGTTATTTATAAATGATACCAGGAGCGGCCGCGCGCCGCCCGCACACGTTCACGGAGCGGTCGTCTGTCAGTCCGCGTCACATTCCGTACGGTAGTCGTCCGATTAAGTGAATAGGTGTCGTGCGGCACGCGAGCGGCTGCGGTCGCTTGCGGCGCGGTGCGGAGCGGCGCGGGGCAGCGCGGTGCGGGGCGGCGCGGTGCGGGGCCGTGCGGGGCGGCGCGGGCGGCGGCGCGCTAACGATACGCGATAATTAAACGCTAATGAGCACCCCGCGCCCGCCCCGCCGTCGAGTGCGAACTACTGCGATCGATCCCGTACTAACTTCCTGCAAACTTCAGTTATTAGCGCTTGATTTTATTCGCAAATTGCTTTTATATTTGTTTTGTTTGGAGTTTTAGGAGCGCCTTCGATGAAACTTTATTCCTCCCTGTCGTCTTCGACCTCGATTTTCTCTGAGTGATTATTTAGCTGGTATTTTGTTTGTTGTCGCGTTCGGCTCCCGGCGATCGTCGTCGCTGGTCACGGAACTTGGAGTTCGGTGAAGGGTTAGGGGATATATGGATATAGTTTAGAGCGATTCGATATACTCCTGGCCGAAATTCAGGAATTCACAAATATTCTATAACACGTCTATAAAAAAACAGTTTTACTAGTAGATATAGAGAAAATATTAAAAAAAAAATATTTACGACAAACGTATAACTGTTTGCATACGCAGTTATTGCACGTACGCTTTTCGTAAGTCCGGAAGGAAAATTTTCGATCGCGCCGTACGTCTCTGGAATGTGGCTTCAAACATAAATCCTAATCTTAACGATTGTAATTCAGAGCCGATGGCGGGCGGCGGCCACGGCAGCGTTTATTAATGGCTGCCATTTGAATGAACTCGGGCACATTAGCGCCGCGCACCGCACCCCTTCACCTCGTTCATTATCTGTCGTCTCGCCGCGGGCCCGGGCCCCGACTACGACTAGTCACAACTAAGAACCACTACAAAAAGATATAACGACGTCTAAAGCAAGAAATGGAATGCTCGAACACTCGCTGGTGAGATCCGCGACCGGAGTGCGAACTTTCAGGACATCCCAGTTCGGACAATCCATAGCCAGGAAGAAAAAGAACAATAGAAAGAATACTAGATATTTGCGACATGACTACGATATATCCGTCGATTCGAAAGCACCGCGGTGAGCACCTCGAATGCATAGAGCGCCTCCTCTGGAGTCTCGTTAACGAGCGCCCGAATGAAAGCAATCTCACCCCGAAATCCAACACAAAATTCAAGCCGAGTTTACGGAGTTTTGGCAAAATACGGTTGCATTCGAGTAGCGGGTGAAGTAATAAAGTGTAAGTGCGTTATTAGGGCCCGGCGGCGCTGAATAATAGAGGCGCCGTTAGAATATAAGCCGCCAGCATTAGGGCGCATTACGCATGCACGGGAAGACCGCACGGCGGGCCGCAGCGCTCGCCATCGATAATGGGTGGCGGGCGCGGGCGCCGCATTACCATACGAAATGCCACGCGAGTGCGCGTCGGCCGGCTGCGAAATAAGCGTGGCTAGAAAATTGATATAGAGCGACACCGACGTGCTTAGAATATTGCGAAGAGTCGACCGTGCGCCGTTTGCGAAGAGAGGACAGTGTATAGAGAACGAAGTAAAATATTAATATACACGAGACTTTTATAAGTTCTTTTGAATCACCGAATCTTTGCTTTTGACGCAGAGCCATCACGAGGATCGGCGGTAGTCCTTTACGAATTATTATTTTTCTTACTACTTCCATTTCATCATTTGCCGAACGAGTTAGGAGTGTAAGTATACATTGAACGTTTTAAGTGAATCCTTCCTAATATTATAAATGCGAAAGTCTATCTGTCTACATTTTCATAACGAATCCGCTCGCATCTCGACACGATCATTCCTCATACACCGGGGTAACATACTAGCTATGTTAATCCTGTTTTTTCTACGGGACAAGCCGGTGAATGAGAAATGCAAGGTTTTTTTTATTCCCTACGTGTCAAAGTCAAGTCGGTAGATCGAAGAGAGAGGTTCTATATTACGCCGTCTGCTCTACGTCAAAAAGTAATTCTAAGATTTTTTTTATATAATATTTCGACTTTTAAACTTAACCGAGCTATTTTAATATATATTTCATGCGAGTCTTACAGGTTGTTAAACTATGTTCTCGGGAAAACGATAGCGTAGAAGTTTAACCTCGGTGTTGGTGTGAGTGTATAAATATTGAATATTTAAAAGGTCTTAAGTACAGGTTACATTTATAACTTCCAGTCGGAGCGCGGAGTCAGCGGGCAGCGGGCAGTCGGGCAGTCGGGCAGTCGGCGGTACTCACAGTAGTTGTTCGGTATGAGGTCGGGCTCGGCGTCGTCGTGGTCGGCGCCCTTGGCGGGCGGCGGCGCGGGCGGCTTGCGCGGCTCGCGGCGGCGGCGCGCGGCCCGCCACGCCGCGCCCGCCAGCGCCAGCGCCGCGCCCGCGCCCGCCAGCCCCGCGCCGGCCGCGCCCGCCGCGCCCGCGCCCAGCGCGCTCTCCGACGCTGGAACATCGCAACCTGCGTTACTTTGCAATTTGCACTCACGCCTGAGAACTGTTTGACGATTTAATGATCGGCAGCAACTGTAGGTAATAATTATGTAGCAGCTATGTTCTATCGTGCTAAATATTATTTAAGTGCTCGATTTGAATCCCGAGTCCTGAGCTTCAGCGAATGTCGTTCGAAACATCTTAGCTTCGCTTCTATAGCAGCGATCGTATATTTCCGAGTCGTGTATTTCCCAGGCAGCCGGCCGCCGGTAGCCGCCGCAGCCGCGTCACGTCGCCTCGCAATTTAACTAAACCGAGCCGCCGTTGCGATTTCGATGCGTCGAGCTCTTTTGCTCCGGCTCGGGGTTCGGAGAGTGAGCGAAAACCGTCTACGATCTCTCGCGTCTTTAATTCCATGCCAGTGTTAAAAGCAAACTGAAACATTTGACTGAGCCAATTAATATACTAAAATCGAACAAATAACGATTTAATTTATTGAATTAGGCGTTACTTTTCGGAGATCCATAATAAAAAAGTAATAATAAAATTTACTTTAACAATAAAATAATAAAAAGCAAAATAATTTTATTATTACTTTTGCAAACAACGATTCTTTAACAAATGTATTTGTGTGTATTTTGGAAAAACACAATATTAAATAGCTTTTTACGTTTAACGAAATTATCGCGAAGATTTAAGATGATAGATGGATTAGCACGCTTTATTTAGTTCACGAAGTTGTTATTGTGTAGTGATTCGTCAACAAACAGCTCCAACTAGCGACTGGGTCAGTCCGTTGTAGATGCTGCGAAGTTTAAATAGACGAACGTCCTCGGACCCGCACTGGTCCGCGCATAGTATTGCTTTCTTCTTAGGGCCCGAGCAGCCCCTTCCGATACACGCACCTCGGTCCTGTTAAATTACTTTTACTCTCAGACGCACTGACTGTGCATGCTTTTGTATTTGTTATCCAAATACCTCAACCATAACATCTACACTATTACTTATTTTACGCTGCTACGACCACCGCCAGAAGGAATACGGGCAGACAATATCTAACACACTGGATGTTGTATTTACTAAGAGTCCTACCTCCACTAAACTGACTACATCTCCAGGATATATAGAGCGGTGGCATGTGCTCCGACCGTAAGGCCGGGCTGCGGTTACTGGCTCATAAGGCTCGACAACGTTAGATAAGATTTTCATACCTATATAAGTAATTAAATGAGACAGTTAGATTATCCCAAGACTCAACTATTACAGTTTAGCCACATGTATAATTATCGTAACAATTGAATACCATAAACTTACTTAAACAATACAAATAATCAAATCGTGCATCATCTACGTTAACTCTCAACTTCCAGGGGGACCAAAGTTCCAGGGCACAAGAGAAACAAAACGACGATAACAAGCAAGTAAAATGCTAATTTGGACCCTGAACGGTTCGAACTTCTGCCACGAGAACGTTTTATCGACACCCAGCTATTAGTTAGTTCGATTTTTAAATGAAAACGAATTCAACGAAAGTCCTAACAACTTTCGAACTTTTCACTGACAAATTTGTTAACTGCTGTGGAAATTTTTATTGAAAGGAACATTTCCGTGATAAGTCTCACCCATAATGTTACTATTTGTGATTGGCTCACGATCGGCCAAACGGAAAAAAGCCGTTACAATTAATTATTGTAAGGATTGCGAGGTTCAAACCCAGGAGCAAACGCGGGGATTCAATCAAGTACCGCCCCGGCGCCTCGGCATCGTTGATCGACAAAAGACAGCTTCATTGACGTAAACTGAAATGTTTAAATAATCTCAGTTATGTACTATATTTCTTGGTTTGAGATTCGTTCAATCATTTATATTAATTCAGTATATAGTTTCAACTTTACCAGGTGTTACCTATATTTCTCTAGCCGATTAACCCTGAATGCGTAACAGACAGGGCAACAGAGTTTTGCATTTAGATTAGTTAGTTTTAGGGTATCAGTGTTAGAAATTTAAGGACAAAGTATAGTGCCAATTTCACTAGTAGTGCCATCTGATGAAGCGACGAATGAGTCTATGACGAACTACGAGTAGCTATATTCATACTACATATTCCAAACAACAGTTACCGATAGCAGCAAGCAGAGTGAGCATATGTGCTATAGGTTAAGAGCAACATCATTGCCATTAATGAGCGTGGTTAAAATAACACGCTTATTCCTACCGATACAGTACGGAATCTCGTATACTAGAGATGCGCGGCTGAGCCCGGGGGCGATATAACGATCCAAACAATGCGGGCCCATTAAAACTAGGACTAATCTGCTAAAACTTAGTTTGTATAAGCTCTCCGCGTAAGTTTTAACCATTCAGTTCTGCGCGGCGTTGCTTGGTCCGAGTTGTGCTATCGACTTATCATACACCACAATAATAACTTTGATTGTTTGTGCTTGCACACTTTTCTTGCGTCGAATCGATTCGTAGTAAAAGAACCTTTGACAACAAAAGTAATTGTAATATTATATCCCTATAATCTATGATTTCAAAAAATCAATGTTATGCTAAATGTAGAATGTATTATCTGTTTTAGAATATACTGCACTAGCGCTGCACACATTCACTACAACAATCGTACTCCTCGTATTCGAAGCATCATCAGGACTCAGACTCCACGATAAAATTCTATTTTCCTAGGGAATCTATTGTTAATCCGTAATGGATCTCGGGTCTAAGCTCTATATTGGCTCTCCAAAAGGCAGTGAGACCACCCAGGTGTTGAGTTTTGCCAGCAAATTATATGTATATGTAAATAGAAACAATTTATCGGTCATCATAAATTATATTTTCTTATATATTGTATTTAGGAGACAACAGAGAACACAAGATGCCTTTTTTTTTTTTTTCTTTTTTTCTTCGAACTGACTGTATGCTGTTAGCCCTAATGGCTTTTACAGCGTCACCGGGCGGGACAGGCGAGCGCAGAAGCATCGCCGAGGTTGCGAAATGCAGGGAGTAGAGCGCAGAAGCTCTACTTAAGTCGGGGAACGTCGTCCTAAGGGTGCCTCCTGTGAGGCCGGACCACGGCTCAGGGCGACGCGTAGTGGAGGGTTCATGGTATGACTTAGATTAGTCATTGCGGCGTCGGAAGTGTGGCGAGAAGCCACGACCGACCGACGTCAGAAAACTGGGACCTCGTCTTCGCCGGCGAAGACGCTGTGTGAGTGTATTACATGTTTCTGTGTTGGCGATCGTTATTTGATCGTCGGGGTCATACAGGACGCTTTTTGGACGCCTATATTTTCGATGGTCGGACCTAACTGGGATGTAGGTAGAAGCAACTGAAATCAGGGGGTTCGGGTGTACCTCAGATTTCTCGAAGTAAAATTTCGAAAAACGTTTAAAGAGGTGAGTAATGGTAGGGAGATCGAGGTCTCTATGGAGGTCAACGTTCCGCATGAACCACGGACAACCAGTGGCTGTCCGCATAAAACGGTTCTGTAGTCTTTGGAGCCTGAGCAATATGACTTTTGAAACGTGCGCAAACGCAATGCTCGCATAGGACATTATTTGTCTTATGCAAGTTTTGTAGAGTGTCACTTTGTTGCGGAGTGACATCTTACTTTTCTTGCATAACATCGGATAAAGTCGTCCCATGACATACGCAGCCTTATTGCAGACTATGTGTATGTGCTCGTGGAAGGTCATGGAAGGTTGAAAGGTGACACCTAGGTACTTGACTTTCTGTTGCCAGTTAATCGGTGTATTGTAAAGGGAAATTTCCGTAGGCGTGTCTATGTGAGATCGAAAGCGATTACCGATAAAGTGCATGGCTGCACTTTTATCCGGGTTTATTTCGATTCTTCATTGGCGGAACCAGCGTCCGAGGCTGTCTACCGCTTTCTGGAGACGTCTAGTTATTACTTGAGGTCGGCGGGATGTGGTAAATACAGCGGTGTCATCCGCGAAAATGTGTAAGCGGTAATGTGTGTGGCAAGATGTGTACGCTCTTTGATAGGCGCCCGTGGAATGTCACTCGTGTAGAGCGAGTACAATAAGGGTGCCAGCACAGATCCTTGAGGGACACCAGCACGAATTGTGCGGCGAGACGATAAAGTACCGTCTATGCGATACCGAAAGGTGCGATTACTCAGGTACTATCGTAAGATGAGTACGAGTCGGTCTGGTATATTTAGTTGGAGCAGCTTGTAAATTAAGCCTGCGTGCCAGACCTTATCGAAGGCTTACACAAGATGCCCACAGTTGACAGTTCTATTGTTCTTTTTCGAGTCGACGTTCATTGCTGAATATAGATCTTTTGAATCCGTATACTCGTCACTATCTTATACCGCTCGCTGCCAGCAGCTCCCTGAGATCGTTTTTGAGGTCGTCTG
This sequence comes from Morpho deidamia, assembly GCA_947086505.1. Lineage (NCBI taxonomy): Eukaryota > Metazoa > Arthropoda > Insecta > Lepidoptera > Nymphalidae > Morpho > Morpho deidamia. Next base: position 20,441,615 of record CAMTZC010000020.1, on the reverse strand, counting down.
AGCGTCGTTGTCGTTGACACCTTGGGACCACAACCAGACGACCTCTCTCATACGGACCAAAACATCGTAAAGCATACAGCGCTTAGACTACTGTCCCACTAAGCGTACGTCTACGTGTCGATCGCTCCATGTGTTGATGGCACTAATGAGGACGCTCCCTTCCCCTCTCCTCCCCCGCGGTCGTCGCTAATCACGCGTCATTATTCAGTCGGAACGGAAGTTGATATCCTCAGCTCAGTTTAATGCTAAATAAATAGCCGCCGCGCGCGTTAGGCTCGCATTTCTAATTAACCTTGATGCTGAATTTGTTTCCACCCCTTACTCGTCCTAACATATTTTTGCCACAAACATCCCTCCCTCGATATTGCATAACTAACCTACGAGACTCTATTCAGCTAACCAGCAATTACTGTGAGAACCTAAACCATTGGGTGGTCAAATAAAAATTAGAGATAAGGTAATGTTTATAAAGAAGATTCGATATACATAAAATAGTTATAAAAAGTAAGATATAAAAATCCCAATACTGGCAAATGTTATAAGACCAAGATGTGGTGACATGCACCAACATTATTATGTATGAAGTCGATCCCGACCGAAACTGTTATGTTGCTAGTACTTCTCATTTCTCGATACGGAGTCATAATCTATGATCAGCTGCCGCCGCAGCCACTCGCGGCGGGGAGCAGCGTTTCCCCGTCATTTCCCACCAACCAAGATACCGCCGGCGACACATTATGCGCACACTTCAGCTTATCCCACTTCACTAATATAGATTTTTTTATCTTTTTCACTCGTATTTTTCTTTTATCACCGACATACAATCTGTAGCAAGTATGAAGGTGGTTCGCCCCACGGTTGATGTTGACATATTACTTTTTATAGTATCGTTGTCATAACACATCCCATCGCATCGTATTAAGAATGCTGTTTAGACAGACTAAAACGAGTTAAATATTGAAATTTATATCTAAAATATGAATTTTACAGAGTGATCTCGAGCTTCGAACAATTTTATTGTTTTTATTAGTTTTAATAAGACATTATTTTTTTATTTGGTCTAATTTATAATTTTAATTTGAAAGATTTAATTGCTTGGCTTTACTTTAAGCAGTTTCGCTGTTCTTTTGTCATATCTTTATGTATTGTTTTTATTATTAATATTTTGATTACATTTACTTATTTAAAACTTTTATCGCCAAAGGGGGCCTAGAAGAATGACTAAGAAAATAAATATCAAGATTTATTATCACCGTTTCGCAGTAATGTGACTCTACCCTCATCATTGAAGAAGACAAAAACAAAGATAAAACCAAATGTTGTCATAGTGAGTCCACTCACGTCGGCAGGGTCTAATGGCCTCGGCTAAATATTTATAACTACAACTTACGTGGGTCACCGGGTCACGTTTTATTTTTTTATTTGTGTGATCTGTCAGTTTTTACAAATTGACCTAGGCCCAAGACCTTAGTCACCAGTAGTGCTATATTGTGTACTCTTCATCTGGAAACTCTAATCCATATCGGCAATGAGGCGCGACGTAAATTACCAACTTCGGTTAGTCGCGACCTAAGACTCAATCGTAAGAATTAATTTCCTTTTAATTTGAAGATCTGCATTTTTGCCTGTACATTTTTCGATCAGAAACAGAGACTTACTAGTAAGTTCTTTATTTTAAGATGAACTCAATGGGTTCCTGATAACTTTTTAACGTATTTGGATCGAGAACATCTAAAATATAAATCAATAAGAATATTCTTGATATTAAGTGCATTCTATAATAAAACTTTTGCTTAACATATTGGTCGATATCATATACTACCTCTTCCTTAACTAACTATATGATAAAAAAATTCTTCTTATGAAGGATTTCGCCGCTATTTTACAAAAATCTCGTAGAGCACGGTCGATCGGTCAACATGACGCAATCGCTCGAGAAACTAACGGGCGGCCTTTAATTTCCCGCCTGAGAGGACTCACGAGGTTTTTTAATATCGGCCTGATCTCGTCGGGCCGTTTAGCCGAGGGTGTCTCCGAATTGATACCGACCGGATTACTGGAGCCATTGATACGGCGCCGAGTGTGGCGTGGGATATCGTGCCCGCGGACCACAGGTCATATTGGAATTTGAAATTGCGTTTATTCCTTTATTTGAAACTAGCAGACGGCCGCGCGTCGTAGTATTTATTTTAATCTAACGTCTTTTTATATTCTGCGATAATTTTTAGGTATTTCATATTTTATGGAAGATATATGTGTTATCATTTGTTAATTTTGGGCAAAGTAGTGAACTTTCGACGTCAACGTGAAAAAGTTTCGCAATCGATTACAGATTTCATCGTACGGACCTCGATACCGAATGTGTTATTACAGTATGAGTATTTATCATCGCGCAAATATTTTGTTGGAATTTAACAATTATGTGATATGAGCTGTGAACGCGTCTTAATGTCAAGTTGAATGTTAAAATACTCTCAATGATGTAGTGTGTGTTTTGTTCGAGATGCCAAAGGAAGAACTGGTTCTTTTATCTTATATGTTAGCCCGGTAAAGAATCTTCAATTATACCTAATTTCAACATTATCGTTCCAGCGGATTATCCATGACAATGTATAAGATTGACAGATTATCGTATTTATAATATTAGTACGGGTTCACCACGCGTACTGTATGCGGCTCGAGATATGTGTCTCTGAACGTGCATATTTCTATACATGACACGTACATATATATCATCATCATCCCCCTGCCCCTATCCCACTCTAAGTGGCGTCACACGTTACATGTTGTCATATGATTCGGCTACGTATTTTACGACCGGCCGTCTGCCTGGCGTCAACTTACCTAAGTCGTATTTTACGACACCTCGGTAAGAAGCAGGGTGGTCTAGTCTACTGAATCGGATAGTGCAAGCGCACCGCGTCAGTAACAAAGATAACAGTGTACATAATGAACACGAGAGCCCTTGGTGAGAGTGGACGTGTAGTGCCTGACGCCTGTGCTCTGCTCATACAACATTAGTCAATATTAATACAATACAAATGAACACATACAGCACACCATCCAAACGAAATAACAAAAAGGGCTGGTACATACTTGAAAATATCTCAAGTAGGTACAATGTTTTTTGCAATCCAAAGTAGCTATCAATAAAATGAGTATTTACAGAGCTCACATTAAAATAGCCAGGGTTTTGATGTGAAAACTCTCGAGAAGGACGATGTCCTGTTTCTAAAATACTAGGTTCCAAAAGTTGCAGAGTCAATTAACACGTTTTATACACACAGACGCTGAAGCTACAATTGAGTCTTGTGTCCACCCAATAAAGCCACCGACAAACAAACAGACTGAAACAATTTATGTAGGGAATTGAAAACAAACACGGTCACTGTGTTAAAAGCGAACGAAATGTTTAGACTTCGCCTTTGCGGAAAGAAGGGGACTTGTAAATAAAATGTTATTTTTATGTATCTCCTACTGATTGGTTTCAGATTACAATCAAACGATATTGCGGGACGGGAAATCATAATTATCGAAATCGTTTCCGATATCTAAACCAGTATCAGATGGAGTAATGATCTCTTTTGTCAAATTTACGATTACTACCAGAAAATCAGAGCCATGTATAAAATGAATTGATATTAAAATATTGTACTTCTGTATGTAAAAATTATTTATTATTTAATCTGTAAATTACCCTTCAAAGTATTAAATAGCCGTTACGGAGAAAACGTTGACTACATCCACCATTTTCTCTCGTCACGGCGCCTCTTATGAACAACTCTTTAAAATCTCTGTGTAAAACTGTATTGAAATGCCACACCATATAGTGAAAAGAATTGGATACTAATATAAAGTTTGTGATCAGAATTCGTATATTATTTTAACGAACATGCGAAAGGATAATGCCATAAAGCTAATGTCATAAAGTTCAAATTGGACACGGGGGCAGCTTACGAACGTGTAAAATAATTCGTAAACTATAGTCACGGAGTTCAAATTCGTTTAACGCAAATTCTCTGGAACATTCAGGTTGTTTAAGATCCCCCCTAGGACCCGCGACCGTTCGCGAACATTGTCGTCATCGGTTCGTTCGATATATAAGCGAACGTATCGCGCGCCTCGACGTTCAGTTTGCAAATAGAGATCAAAAGCGAATAACGAAGCAAAAATAAAAGTTACCTCGGCTTTCTTATTTGACAACGGATCGTAAAGAGACTGTAAGTACTAAGTTTGTAGTATATAATAGTATAAAATAATATGGTAGTCTAACATGTCCCATATTTGTACGAGGAGTGTGGGGCACTACATCACTACTACCACTGTTAGGAGTGTTCACCGGACACCAAGAATACGATATAAGCTTCGTTTGCGGATTATTGCTGATTACTTAATAAATCCCATCGTACCTAAAACAGCCTTAAAAAGAGTTGTCTGTAGCGGCCCAATTTTTTCCAAATGAAAATGAGTTTGAAATTAATACTACATGTTAAAGCAATGATTTAAACTTTACAGTTATCTATTTACAGTGCTTTAAATAATACTAACAACGTACCGTAGTTCGTAGGTGGTCTACTGTCAGGGAGACAACATCATTCTGTCTAACGTAAAACTATCTGGGTACTAAACTGACAAAAAATAGGTACAAGGAAGCCCCGTGGGTCCGTAGCAGCCTTAAGATAATCCTGTTTTAATTAAGGCGTGCGCCCCACTGGCGGCTTAATCTGGAGCCGCTCCGGACGTCTCGGCCGCCGCTCGGCCGGTTCGTCGGAGACACGTGACGCGCCCGCTCTGTCGTGTTATGATATTTATCTCCGTCCTCTCGCGGTACATTTTGCAAATTATGTCATTTATGCTTCGAGCGATGCTATATATTGCGGGGCGGCTTTCGAGTCAAATTAATAATTTTCCTTCATTCAATGAAAACTTACGAGCCTGAGTAAGACTTCGTCTGATAGAAAATAAAGTAATATTTAATGTCCCGAGATGGGGTTGGTTCGTTTAATTGACAATAGTATTTAGTCCTGGTTTGAAAGCTGCCAAAGAAAATCGCAAAACTTTTGTGGCTTTTCGTTGAGCCTATTTTTCCATGATGCTTGAGTACGGGGGGAAACGATAAAATTGTCTTGATTATTTTTACTTTACCGTGTCTAAGGTAGGAGCCCGGACTAGGTTTTCTATATTTAGCATAATATATATTCTCATGAGCTACATCTTACAGATACAATACATTTCAGAATATGAAGCTGTATACCATTTGCTAAAAAGAAGTTGTACGTTAATTGCACTGGAAGGAGATAGAGATCAGTCGCCCAGTATGTTGTATTGTCATAGAAAAGCATCCTCGTCACGTTTTGCTTGACGCTGATACGCAACAGACGCACACTTTAAGTCGTTGCCGAATGACCGTTCGAAATGCGTCCAAAAAACATTTGAGTAAAAGAGACAAAGTTATCTATAGTTCATATAACGTTGTCCTTTTCAAACACACTTCATGGTTCAAAAAGATAGCGGTTGAGTTTAGGTACTGACTTTGAATTGAATCGTTTTCTAAAAGTTCATTGTAAGCCTCCTGCGTACTGTTTTGGTAATAACTACCGTATGTCATTATAATTTAGGAGTCACATTAATTTTTTTTCTGAAATCTTATACACGATATATAAAACGAACACGTTTAACTACTTTACATTATTTTAAAAAGAATATTTGAATAGAGTAAACTTTGATTTTGAGCCAATAGAGCTATTTGCACGACATCGCAGCCGCGTCAGATCGTCGCCATCACGGCCGAGGCTCGCGTCCGATATCGCGGGTGCTCCGGGCATTTTTCCTCGTTACTAGACCCGACCTAATGTGTTCCCGGCTAATAACTCCCGGATAAGCCGGCCGAGGCGGCCGCTCACGAGGCCGTTCGCTCCCGCGGGACCCGGTCTTAGCTCGCAAATTGAGTTTCGCTCAGTGATTCGGGTAAACGAGGTATGTGATCTGTTCATATCTTTTGCCAAATGGTATGTATTTGACTCGCGTAATTATACATTTGTGATATTGAATTAAATTTGGTTTCTAAAAGTAAGTGAAAAATATGTATTGATATAATTTGAAGCCACGTGACTTTCTTAGGGAATAAGAACTGTACCACTTTAAATATATAAATAAGCGTAATGTGCACAGACATACGAGCATTGTGTAGCAATGGTGTGATTACTTATACTACACATATAAGGTTTTCGGCTCAACTTCGGCTTGGACGATCTCTATGTGACCAGTGTAGGAATGACGAGATCCGCATAAGAGTTAAAATACCGGTATAGTTAGCGTGCCGTGACGTAGTGTGGGACATAGTATGAGGAGGACATAGGGACACAAAGTACAAGGAAACGATTGGCGTCGGGGTTTCGTTCGTACACTTACGTAGACTTAGGGATCGGGTGGATGAATTTATAGAGATTCAAACGGCGCAAGGCCTCGTGGTGTGGGAATGGCTGGCAGGAGAGGGTGGTCCTACCTGTTCTCTTCTCGGGGTCGGGGAACAGCAGGTCGTCGAGACGCGCGGGCGGCGAGCGGCCCTTGCCGTTGGCGGCGGCGGCCACCAGCCGGAAGCGCACGTCCCACTCCAGGCCGCGGACCGTCCACGCCGGCTCGTCCGACGTCAGGTTCACCCTGCCCGTTGAAACCACCGTACATTGTTATGTATGTGTCTGCTCGATGGCCGTCCTACTATAGTTTAATATGACGACACGGCCTGGTGGTAGACTACCTATATTTATGCATTTTATTTGAAGGGGAGTTAAAGATATCCTTTTTTTATGAAGTTGTTTGTAAAATATGATTATAGTGCACGATGTATGTTATTAGCAGTATAATTATAACAATCCATTCGCGGATTCCATTGGAATTTACAGCTGGAATTAGCGTTATTGAAGACCTCGATTGGCAGCCCGCGAGAGTGGCACCGGCCCGAGATCGCGTTGCCTGTACTTGCGCCTTTTTACTATAGGTGTTAAAAAAGTGTGTTCAATTTAATTTATTATACCTTGATGAAGGTAATCTTGTATTTAATTATATTGTTATTAATTTCAACAAATATCTTTTGGTCTAATCTTTTAAATCGGTGGGTACATCCATACTAATATTATGCATGTTCGAATCTCTATCGATCTATCTGTCTGTTACCGTCTTGCACGATAAATCCAAAGGAGCTATATTTTTGAAATTTCGTACAGCAGAAGCTTATAAATCGAATAAAAGTTTAAGACAAAAATTCGCCTCCTACACGGGAGCCCTAACACCAGCTCGCCACATCCAGCGCGCGGCAATAAACGCGGAGCACTCGCGAGCCCATTATTTACCGTTTCCCTAAACGTTATTACGCTCATAAAACGCTGTTCAATACGCAATTTCACTGTATTATTCTTTTACGAGGGCAAATAAAGCCGTATTTACTTGCTCTCATTACCGGGAACGTAATACACGACAATATAATGTCTTCATTCCCCCAATCGTTTCGCAGTGGTTCGCCCGGAACGTCGCTCGCGGGGGGGCGCTCTTTGTAGTGCGGGCGGCAAAATATAAGGCGAACGGGAGGCCCGTAGGAGCAGTTATATCACTAACTAATTTAGAGATCATCGTTTCGTGCTGTGCCACTATTTTGCGTTCTCATCTTAAAGAATTTTTATTTTAGACTTCAATAAGTCGTATTCATATTTCATACATAGATACCGGCTATATCAGAGCCCGTTCATAAGATCTCCGAATGGATTCGAAACTAGTCGGGTCAGCCCTATATCAAGAATGTCAGTACAGACGGTTTCGAAAGATTTGTCTTAGATGTCTTCATACATTAAGGTCTTCAAGTATCGCGAACTACCGCTGCCCAGTCATTAGAGCCCTATTCGATCTCTAAACATTTATTGTATTAGCTAATTTCAATTTCAAACATCCATCACTTTAAGGAGAGGAAACATAAAACATGTTAAGTAATTTTTTAATTTATTTAGTAATCCACCAGCGTTTTCAAAATGTTTATTTATTGAGTTTTTATTAAATTAAAGTTGTATATTCAGTTCATGGTATCCGGGTCATCGTTTACCTCTATTTAAGTCTATTTATTCTATTTAAGCCAAGTCATGACACCGTCGCGGCCGGCGCATAGATGGCCTCTGCAATATTAAAACACATTCTCCCGACTCCCACCTCCCACCTCCCCGTGCGTACGGCACTGCCTATAATTGGCTACGAACGTTTTCGGATTACAACTCATTCAAATATGCAGTGCTCTTATGCTATTGTGTTCTCGTACCAACCGATATACGTCCACGCCTGAGCATAAGTTTGTTCTAGTACTCGGTGGGCAGGAACCTTGGCCATCGGAGTCTATACGTAAGTTAAAAGTGCTAAAGGGGAAACGACACGACTCACAATAACAATCAAAAATACCGAAAATTGAAAGACGGAAACTGCCCGGCTGTTTACGCCTTTGTGAAGCAACTTTAATATAATCCTCAGTAAAACAAACTTACAGTACGCACTATCACCACATTGATGATATGCCGCAGACATCTTTGAGGTAGTAGTCTAACAAAAATCACGTTTTTTGGTTTAACCCTAAGGCGATAATACCGAAACCTCGCTACGTATGAGGTGCAATTACCGAAAGCCTTAATGTAAAAAAACAAATTCTGTGATTAATAAAAACACATCCGATTTTTCGGGACCCAATCAGGCAAAGAAAATGCCACCGCCGGCGTTTATCCGTAAAATGTTGTTCGGTGTCGCGGGAAACGAGGGGCGCGGCGCCGGTGAAGCGGTCCTGAATCACTCCAGCTTGTAGCTTTAAGATAATCTTGCTGGTTTCATCCAGATCTTTTGTTTATTGGACTGATCGTGAGGTAATTAATCAGACAGAGGACTGTTTTTGCGATGTTTTTTGTCTTATGATAATCCGATGAAAGGTCCTATATCCAGCAGTGAGCATCCATAGGCTGTAAAATAAGATTTGTACTAAGTTCCTCCTCTTCCTTGAGTCGTGTGCTCACTACTGAGCATCATGATGGTCCCGAAACTACTAAGTTGGTCTAAGTATCCGATTTTACTAAGTTAGCGGTCGTATATTGAACACGCAATGATGACAAATAACGCTATTCCAATAAACAAGATAAACTATATATAGTATTAGTACATGATTTCATAATATTATGTGGAGATCATTCAACATGAAGCTTCGCAATTGGCTGTCCCGATAATCAACTTTCCGACATATTTTAAAATGCAGACAAGATTAGACTTTTCCTGAACTTTATTAGATTGGAAAGAAATTATGAACACTGGTGACCGTTAGCAGCCGTTGCTAGCTGTAAGGAGGACAACGAGCTAGCCAGAACTCCCCGCTATAAAGTTAAAGTATTAAGTACTTGTAGAAAATTTTAAAATATTTGTTTTGTAGTAGTTTTTACAGTATTCGCCTCGTATGTTGTAAATTCTTAGTGTACCTTCCAGCCGAAACATTCGTTGACGTTAATATAACGTTTACTATGATTAAAATAAATAATACAACAATTTATTATTTAATTTATCGCTGTTTACTTTTTTCCAAACTAAAAATACGAATCTACTAAACCGAACCGGTGAACTCTTGGTGTCACCATCAGACACTACTACGGCTATGAAACTTTAGATTGTCGACAATTTTATGTCAATCCATCTGCTGGTCTGGATTACTTATCGGTCGAGTTTGTCATAAAAAGCACTAAAGAAAGGTAATAAACTCGAAATTTTCCGTCCAGAGTGCTAAGTACGAAGCTTTATTTCCGGACCACCCTCGCATCACTCGGGAGCGATGCCGTGCGTTACCACTAGTGTAACGAGCCGGACGCCGGAGTCACCTGGGCTTGTCGTCGTCCCCGGAGTAGACCTCCAGCAGGAACCGCTGCGGCAGGCCGCCGTCGAAGCCGGCCACGCACGACACCTCCACGGAGTCCGCGGTCTGGTTCCACAGCGAGCAGTTCCGGGGCGCGTGCGGCCTGCCTGCACAGTGAGCGCACCCCACGTGGTACATCAGGTAGGAACAGCCACGACTCCCCAAAGGCCTCTACTCTCCTTTTTTGAAAGCTTAGATTTCCCACTTCTGCTGATTGGCAAGTTTACCATATCCAAAAAATTCTCCAAAAAATATATTTTTATCAAATCTGGTTTATAAATTGTAAATAATTTAGGTTATCTTGCCACGGACTGGCGATCTAATTTGCTTGCAGGCAACAGTTGAATCCAAGCGGCACATGTGCCTGATATAAAGATAGCTTATGAAGATCGCCATATGTGCAGTAGTGAAACACCATAAGTTGAAAAAGAAGATGAGGAACCCATGTTTTACTGTGGCGGACCGTTCAGATAAAACAAAAAATGATGGTGGAGAAGGGGGTATAGGTGTGTCATACCAGCGGCAACCATTTGGAAGACGCAGGGCGCCAGCTGCGCGCCCACCTCGTTGGCCGCCGTGCACGACAGCGTGCCGTAGTCCAGGTCCGCCACCGGCATGTACCTGCAACGTTCGTTAAGTCGTACGGAGCGTGATAGCCTGATGATGCGTGTTAAGATCATCGAGGAAGCGATAATGCAGTCAGACTTTTGCTCTCCACTACTAATTTATTCAAAAAGTATCTTTGAAATGGTACACCGTCATTTGTATTGAAAGCATGCAACCGAATTCGTTTGTAAATAACGTAAATAAAAATGGTATTCGGCTTGGACATCGAGCCGGCACATGTCTGATGAAAATTAGCTTCATTTCGCATCGAGCGACATTTTTCGCTTCTGATTGTGTAATTGACAAGCTTGAAATTCAATTCCGATGCTGAACAACAAACATTCACACTGATTAAACTTTTCATTTCGACACACTTGTTCGATTGCAAAAGGGTTCGCTCGAGTAGGCTTTGCGAGAGGCCGATTTCACTACATTCGTGTTGTTGGGAGTGATCCTCGATCAGAGATTAGATCATTTCTAGATATTCTTGTTTAAGTTAATTTCAAATATAATATGCGTCTATATCTATTATTTATATTTTTATTTATTCAACGTGAAAACACGCGAAATAAAGAGGTACCTCACAAAACGAAGCACTTTTTAAACGTAATAAATTTATTAATTTTTTTCTTATTTAGAACAGGAATAGGAAACCCAATGCTTTTTCGATATACAGTCGCGGCCCTTCAGTTCAATACGCATAAAACACATTCAATAATCAATAAATAAACAAGCTAATAATCATTCAACTCATCAATTGTGAAATTGGTTGAAATTAAACTTCAATTACGAATTAATTGAAATGAAATATCAATTGAATATTAAAAAACGTCAATAAATTTAATAATTTTATATATAAGCCAATATTTGCTCGATTTTAATCTTCACCATTAACAAAACAATTTTCTTTTGTCAAAATTTTAAAATATAGGAAAATTTGTAAATTATTATTTATGATTTCCTCTCAAAAGGTCCTCCTCCTCTTCACTAGAACATACAATACAAAATATCGTGAAGAATATTGTTCATCGTTTTTTAAGAATAAACACTAAAAGAGTAGATATTAAGCCAAAAGATTTTAAAAATTGAATCAATAAATAAAAATTTAGGCGAAGAATGTTCGCTGTAGCGTACCGTGTGATGAAAATATTCGTACAACAATTCAATTATCAGTCCCGTCCTACACATAAAGCATCGCTCGTCGTGTCGCGAGCTATCAACGGGTCGTCCGCATATCCGGGGCACTCACCTGAGGCTGGAGGCGCTGCCGTTGGAGGTGTACCGGTCGGCGGGCACGTCCAGCGTCTCCCCCGAGTTGTTGAACTTCCACTTGAAGACGGCGGCCGGCGGGTCGGCGTCCACCTCGCACACGATCACCACGGACTCGCCGCGCGCCGCGCCCACCACCGCCACGCCGCCGCGGCGGCACGACGGCGCGTCTGCGGGCACCACGGGCCGCCACCCTCAGTACCGCTCCAAACATATATTATATGGCCGAGTTTGCTCTGATACTGCTATTTCAACGTTTACTCCCCGAAAATGTTATCGATCGATTTCATCTTAACATATTTTGTTCGCATGGTCGAACTCTATTTCGTTGTCGAGAAGGCAACACAAGATAAAATAATAATTTCAGTAGTATACTTTCTTTCTATGCTCCCGGTATGAAGGATAAAGGTAATGAAAATTCTGTTATGATATTTAGAGATATTAAGACGACTCCTATTTGACTCTCTGGACGTGGTAGAAATATAGAAATCAAACATAACCTGTTACATCACTTAGCACGTCGAATGGTTGGTTATCAACGAGGTCGAAAATACACTGCTAAAAACATGATATCCAAATAAGAATTACCAACTACACTTGACTTCATAAAAGATAAACGAATCTCTCCTCGATTAAGGATTGCATGCAATTAAGTTACGTCTTAGAAGACGGTATATCTCGCAGCTCCCAGTTCGCTCGGCTTAATTGCGAGGTGGAGATATCGTAGATGACCACTGGAAATATTCCGCTGATAAAAAACTCCCCAAACCTGGTTACGTGTCGATCGTCATTTGACTCGATCTAGCGAAATGTAGAGCGGCATTATCTAACTCGGATCTCACAATTTAACCGGCTACGTAATGGCCGCCGCTTCTACAGATTGAAAATGAGACGCGATCGAGGTGGGCTGTCGATAGAGGAACTATCAACTAAATTGGAACCGAAGCCGCGGCGTCAACGACGCTATTGTCACAATTGAAACACGCTATAGGCGTCGTTGCCTCTTAGTAATACGGCGGTTTCTTGCGTGAGAGGGTATCGCTTCGGGTGTGTTGTTTTTGTAGCTATCAATCCCGTATGAAATGACCGGTGACATGCGAGGGCATCGCTAAGTGCATTAAACAGACCCATCCCTTGAAGTGAGGCCGGCACGCGACTTTCCATATAGAAGACAATATCTAAAGATATTAAAAATAAGGAATAGCTAAATTTTCGGAGTTTACTCTTTAAGAACATTGCATACAAGAACATTTAATATTCCCGCTACGAAAATATTATGAACATGTAATGTACATATCCTCCTATTATATACAGGTTTACTGAAGCGCTGTATATTTTTTATTTTTACTTTTTCAAAACGTTCTTCAAAAAAGCTTTTGAAAACTGATGAAGGATCGTCAGAAATTAGGAAATATTAGATGAATACAAAAAATTGGGTAAAAGTGAGTATCTGAGTGTCTCGGTTAGAGCTCAGTTTGGAACCGGTGGTGGTAGCTTCATTGCAATGTAACATTCAAAAGTGCTTGTAAAAGCGAATTTGAATACAGAATATTTTCAATTTGAATTTAAAATGTAATACTAGCTGGTAAACGAATAATCCAGTATAAATAATTTAGGCTAGATGGATTGCCGTGTTCGGTTCGAGGTTGGCTGCGGAGCACAATGGCCGGCTGGCGAGAGGTGATCTATTGTGGGATCAGGTATTGTGAGGAAGTGAGCAAATATTATATCTTTCTAAGGGATTTCCACAGTATTATTGGGATATATATTTGCAATTTCTCACGCGCTTTTCAGTGATGAAAACGTCGTGAGAATACCAGCATATATCTGTCGAGTTTTTGGGATGTGTGTGCTCAGCCAATTCGCATTAAGAGCAGAGTTGGAGGGATTTATGTACTGAAAACACAAACAAAACCCAGTGACTTATTCGGAGCTCAGTTATTTTCTTCTTCTTTGCCACAGTTACTGTGGCAACATGAGCGACAGCAGCTGCGGATCGTGTCGATGTGTATCCGCCCTTGCGGTAAAATTTTATTTATTTTATAGATTTAAAAGAAAGCTATCAACAGCATAGACATCAGATAGAGCTCCAAACACATAACTCTTATGTTCCTGTATTCAGAAATTTAATTTGGGAAATCTGATCGTTCCCGATGATTTCAAATAATTAATGATTTCAATTATAAGAATTAATTGACCAATTCAAAATGTACGTAAAAAACTTTGTTGAGGAGAAACTTAGAAATCATTTTTTTTTTTTTTTTTTTTTTTTTTTTTTTTTTTTTTTTTTTTTTTTTTTTTTTTTCGAATTGACTGTATGCTGTTAGCCCTAATGGCTTTTACAGCGTCACCGGGCGGGACGGGCGAGCGCAGAAGCATCGCCGAGGTTGCGAAATGCAGGGAGTAGAGCGCAGAAGCTCTACTAGCGTCGGGGAACGTCGTCCTAAGGGTGCCTCCTGTGAGGCCGGACCACGGCTTAGGGCGACGTGTAGTGGAGGGTTGATGGTATGACTTAGATTAGTCATTGCGGCGTCGGAAGGGTGGCGAGAAGCCACGACCGACCGACGTCAGAAAACTGGGACCTCGTCTTCGCCGGCGAAGACGCTGTGTGTGTGTATTACGTGTATCTGTGTTGGCGATCGTTATTTGATCGTCGGGGTCATACAAGACGCTTTTTGGACGCCTATATTTTCGATGGTCGGACCTAACTGGGATGTAGGTAGAAGCAACTGAAATAAGGGGGTTCGAGTGTACTTCAGATTTCTCGAAGTAAGATTTGGAAAAACGTTTAAAGAGGTGAGTAATGGTAGGGATATCGAGGTCTCTATGGAGGTCAACGTTCCGCATGAACCACGGACACCCTGTGGCTGTAACTTAGAAATCAAACCAATGGAAGAAACTAGAACAAACAACTGGGAACAAACACAAATCCCGCTCCTCTGTACCCTAGAATGTACAAGTAAGTATGTACTCGTAAGTACCACAGACTTATAAACATTCAAATAATTGAATGTATGGAACACAGACATAACCTCGGTCCAGCAAGAATTCTACTAAAATAGACCCAATGTAGGAAAACGCTAGTTTTCCTACATTGGGTCAACGGCAGAGTCAGGCCCGACATCTGCCTCTGTGGACCAAGAAAGAATTTATGCCCCTTATTTATAGTACAGCGGCGCGAAGCGCTTAACCGCCTCCTCCCGATTCATCTCCATAATTGACTAATGTTTAGAATGACTTTATCGTGCAATTGAGAGAGTGGAGAAAAAAAAATAATTAACCAGCAATAACGCTTAGTTGCTCATCGTTAAGACAAGATTAAAAGTAACGAATTCCATTTCAGGTATCGCGTGGGTTCTCAGCTCCTGTCAGCAAATTATTCCCTAATTAATCCATCGCAGTCGGCCCCGTGGAATTATACCGGGACGTGCAAAGTGACGCCTTTGTATATTTGATTTGCTTTGAGTTATCTTTTATTAAAATATGCTTCCACGAGGACGTCTCGTTTCAGTTGAATCCCATCTCATTACACGTGTAATTTGTATAATGTACGATATAACTACTTTTGTTTAATGGTTTAATATATTTTACTGATGGCAAGCATTTATTAACGTGATTAACATTCGAATTGGAAAGTTATTATAACCTCATATGAAATTTAGTAATTAAAGGTTCCTCAAGTCCACGTAGAATTAATTTAATCATAATATACATTTCAGTAAGTTCTTCAGAAAGTAAAGTGTATTTATTAACCGATACTTTTGAAAGATGCTGAATTGATTATAAAACAAATTTAGTTAACTTGCTTTAATATTTAGTCGAATCCGGCAATTACTATTAAATCACTCGTAGTCTAAGATATTTGCGACTATCATATATATATATTTAAGATTATATTGTATATATTAATATCGGTTATTTTATGTTATTGAATCCCACCGATGAACACTTGCTTCTACAAAGCGTTGAAATGCGATTGTTTAATTAATTTAAGCCAAAACTTTAAAGGCCAGATTAGGACAGTAATTAAATGTGAATTAGGATAGTAATAGTGAGTATTAAAATATGATAACTTACAATTTAGTCGATAACATGTGGATTTATTATGTTGAAAGAACCTATCAAAAAAGCCACCACAGACACCAATGGTATTGCAATTTTTCTTAATTTGCAACCGTACCGACGTGTCATTAATTCCGGGATGCAGGTCGAGAAGTATTGTTTCGCGTTGGGCCGATTGTTTCGGGTTCTTCGATGGAATTTTCCTAGAGTGTTCGGTTCGGTAACGAAGTCGTGGCTCACTCACATTTGACCCTGAAGTGCAGCTCGTTGGAGACGGTCTCGCCCTCGGCGTTGAGCGCGGAGCAGGCGTAGCGGCCGCTGCTGTGCCGCGTCACCTTCTGCAGCACCAGGCTCTGGTTGCTGTGGAACACCCGCGCCGTCGCGTTGTGCCCGAGCGGCCGGTCCTGCTCGCAGTGAGGGACACGGAAATACTATCAGCCCTGATGGTATCGGGAATTATAATATAAACCTTCATGAACATATTGAATCTATTCTTTGTCAAAATTTAATTAATGTACAGGTAATCGGTAGTGATTATATAATCAGTAATGATGTACGATTTACTTAAATAATTATACCATTTTTTCAAATTTAATAAGCTGATGCTATTATATGCTTGAGGCGCAGTTGACGGTATACCGTCAAACGTAGCAACGTTAACAGTATCTGTGAGATACTTCGAGAACTTGAATTTCTTGAATTCTTGAATTTTATACTTGAATTTCTTGAAGTATCTCACAGATACTGTTAACGTTAAATTTAATAACATTATCGTGGTTAGCGAGCTCTAAACAAAGTTTTTTCTGATTTATTTTCAAATATTTTTAAAATGTCAAATCCATAAGCGTGGCGGGTAATCTTTAATAGCAATATAGGAAGACGTGTGAAATCTAATAGCAGGTCATAGGTTTAAGCCAGGAGTTGGAGTTGTATCTTTCCTAAACCTACTAATTTGAATTACCATTGGTACACCCTGGCAGGTCTTACCTTGAGCTCTTCTCTCCAATGAGAGAGAGGGGGGCTTTTGGCCAACATGGGAATAGTAGGAGGCATCTATAAAAACTACTTTACTCAGTAGTGGGCGTCGGCTTAGATGATAATCGCTAAGACGTGTATAGCAACGTGTAGCAACCTCACCTTAGCTGGTCAGTTAATTAAATGTCTTTCATCAAAAATCTTAGCTATTCAAAAAATACAGGACGCTAGATGAATTCATAAATCTTTCAGCAAAAAATGTAGGTGAGAAAGTAAAGCAGTCTAGTCGAGGGCGTACAGCGGAAAGCGAATGGCCCGCTGCAGTTTCGAAGAACACAATAAAGCTCGCGCTTTATAAACAAACGCTGGACGATGTTGCAAACATTCTCGGAGGATGTTCAGTAGAATATGATTATTTGCACAAAAGGGCCGCCCATTACGCGCGGCGCTCCGGGGACTGATTATTTCTTGTTACCAACAAAAGGATCCCTAATTATTAGCGTAGATAAGTGAAAAGTAGATTTGGGGGAGTTTAATACAGGTGCCGGCTCAGAGAAGCACGAGCTACGACAAACGACATACGGTAATGTCGGCGACCGACAGGAACATAGTTATAAATAGCACTTTTTTATTTTAATAACTTTTGTTTTACATGCATTGTTAACTTGTGACTCTGCAGATTACTGATCACTTCCTGCCATTCTGTGAGCTGGTGTACCGAAAACCAAATAATATGATACTATTTTATATGCTGGTTTATTTGAGAGTATATCTGAGTACTGACATAGTTAGGAAAAGAATTATTATCGGAAAAATCTCAATTTCATTTTAATCAAGTTATAGTAACATTTAAGGTTTTACGTAATAAACCTTCTGAAATAACCAGTATCCGCTATGACTTGGAGAAATTACATGTCTCTAATTATGACTAAACACAGTTACAAACGATTCCTAAACACTAATATTTATTTTTTAACTTTATAAATAAAATGAAGCTAGTTGCGTAGTTTTATTTAGATATTATATAAATCTTAAGATTGGCAGATTATTCATATTTTTTCTGTAACAAGACATGTAAATATGTCAAATAAAATAGCTCGGTAGATTCCGTTTCAGTAAAATAAAAGTTACTGACCAGTATAAGTTGCCCTTCTGTTAAAATAAGCCACCGTCCCGTAATAACACCGGCGGGGTCTGGTCCAGAGAGTTAATCTAATTTCATAATCTGATAGAAGCTACAATGCAAACGTCCTGAGTGAAATTTCATTTCTCCTAATGAAGTCGGCGAATGCAAACAAAAACCGCCCGAAGACTCTCGTTGCGCTCAAATTAAAAGAGACATTTTAAAAGCTGCGTGGAATTGGATGAAAGCTTTGTATGTGGATTGAAATTCAGACGCGATAGCTTCGGAGGTTCGGAGGCTCGCCGCTGGTGTAAATAACATTATCTTTTATACCTTTTGAGGTTTCATGGAGCACGATTTAGGAAATTGATGATTGTTGTTATTTTCTGATTTTCTAAAATCACAGTGTTGGGATAACACATATAATATTAACAATGTTTTATTGAACTGCTTATCCCACCTTCCGTTCGGATCCCAAGTGTTCGATAGGAAGTGATTTGATCCGATTTCAGATAATATATAATTGTTTTTTCCAAATTATTGATCGCTTTTAAATATATTTCTAGGATTTCATTAAGTTGGCTAGCGAACACTCCGGAAATGCTCACAGGGTGATTCCAGGGGGAAAGTCGACGCGCTTTACAGAACAACATTATATTTGATTCAACGAAAACTTTTACACATATCGCTGCGTGTGATGTCAATTTAATTTCAGCCTGAAGAGCCTCGTTTCCTTGACGCTCATCGGTTGAATGTTTTAGACATTTTAATAAGCCGAGCCTCCTTCATGTAAACATGCAGATATTGCCCTACATCGTAATTGGTATTAAAATAACATAAACTGAATATATCAGGTATCGTAATGAATAATCGATTTCCATCAAAATATAGGTGATAAGGTACTAGTATGATTTAGATTAAATCAGTGGTAATTTGACTTTGTTCGTTCGATAGCACAACATTATCTCAGTAACAGTTGAAAAAATTTACGTTTGTTGTAGAGATATCCAGCGCTCGAAGTGCGTTTTGAGAGCCACGTGTTTGTTGGCATTGAACAACGACAAAACGGCAACCGCACGCGCCGCCCACCGCACCGGCAGAGATATGAAACGAGTTTTATGGGAAAAGTGATCGTATTTTAAAACTGTAATTTCAGGCTTTGAACGAAAACAAGAGCTAGACTCTTGTGTGCGTTTACTTTAATTCACGTGCGAACGACACGAATGAAGGGGGTCGATAATCCGCGAAGGGCGGAAATTTCTTGTGCGGGAGATTCAATCAGCGCTGTCATTATATTCGAAATGAGTCCCATAGAAACACAATCCGAGGCCGCGGGGGGTCCGCTCCGCGTAGATAGCTGCCATTTACGAATAAAGAAGCAAAAGTTTCCAGCTGATAATGCTGTTTGTAACTACGCTTATATCTGGCTGGAGGTACCTGCAATTTTATTCTATATATTTTTTTCTCTATTGTCAAAGAAAAATAGTGATTTTTATGTTTATTTAATATTTTTAGTAATTTAAATGTTATTTATTTAATGTTCAATAGTCCAAATTCGATCAATATCGTTAAGGATTAAGGATTAGAATGAGAACTTTGTGTTATATATGTATTGATATAGAAGAGATATATAAAACCACCTGTAATAATAGTTATATCAATGTTATATGTGTATAGACTGAAAAAGATTCTAAAAAGCTAAAGCTAATCACCATAACTTGCGATCAAAACTCACAGCCGAAAGTAAGCAATGTGAGAAAAACGAAAGTGCCAATGCACGTAGGGCCACCATTGGGTCCGATATTATTCCGGGACAAACATATCTCAATACTATCCATGTTTAAATACTTATTTTGAATATATTCAATGTGTAGGATTATGTGAAAAATATGTCACTTTTCACATGCGACTATTATTTATATATGGGTTCAACCTGTAACAGTCTTATCCCTACATTCTTGTCAAAAATAAATAATTTTTAAAATTTCGATATTTCAGCAAATAAGCGTTTGTTTGTCACGCAATCACATTTTTTCGCATCTATAATTGATGCTCTAACTATAAAACAAAAAATTTGGAAAAGTCAAATTTTCATCATTTTGGCCGAACGTCGCGACAGCCGCCGTTCTATAGTAAAGAGAGCGGGCGGAACACGGAGTGAGTGACCTATACGGACACTTATAAAGTATTGAATTAATGTTATTGTAGATGTGTACTGGGGCGATACACAATATTAATTGAGGTTTTACCTTGACTATTTCAAATATAAAAATTAATAACAAATACACATCTAAGTGCCCGCTCTCGTATAATGGTTCAAGATGCAAGATCGTGCCGATCTTTGGAGAGACTGTGATTGTGACTTGGCCATTAAGTGTAAGAGATTATTATATCGCTTACCTCACCTCGAACGATTATAGTGTCTGAATGTTACTCGGCGGAGGAAACTTTGCTGAGTAGTGATTGGCACTGTACCGAATCATGCTCTGGCGGGTACTGGTGGAAGATTTGAGGTTTGGGCCGGCAGTGATTTCGGTCATGTGCTATTGAGTTATATATATAATGTAGTAAACAATAATTGGAGGTATTCTAGATCCAGGCTGGGCTGGCGCCTGGACTGCTCTCCGCTCGCTCCGACAGAGATGCGCTACATTTTCAGCTCCGTCGTTTACTTCCGCCAACTGAGTGCAATTGCAGGCACTTTTTTGTTTGTTCGCTTCAAAAATACGACTAAGGCAATGGAAATTTTTATTGCTGAATTCGAAAGTAAATTTCGGGAAGTTTAAGTGATAAATATTGTATACTTCAAATGTATTGAATTCTTGTGTCTAAAATGTACTTGTATGCTTCGATCGTTTCCAAGTCGGATTCCACGTGTCTTGGGTGTTCGAGTCTTCTTCGGGTTCTTTTCTTTTCCCACAAAACCATATTATTTTTAGACACAGCTGAAGGAAGCCGCTGGCACAGAAACCACTCGAAAAGTGAATTGAATAGAATAAATAAATAAATTTGGTTCTTTCTCTCTCTTTTTGTTATTTAGAATAAGTTATCTAATTGAATACTTTATAGCTACATGAATATCTTAATATTGTATTCAGTAATCTCCCGGCCGATCGCCGCCACCGGCAGATATAATTGACGCATTGAATATTAAGCGGTTCGATTCGAGAACATTTCCGATGAAAGTGCAAGTTTCATCGGTTCCTTCGATTAGTTTAATTAACGGCAGCGCTGAGCTCATTGACAGACGTATAATTTATTTCCAATCACGAGTACTGCAGTGCTCGGTGGACGTGCAAAAGTTGGCGCGGGCATGATTGCACCGATTCGGAATGGGTTGGGTTTAAGAACGTTAGACGCGTCGCGTCGCGGCGCCGATCGCCAAAGTTTCTCCGCAAATCCGTCAGCGCAAATCCCGCTGAGGCATTGTCCTGCGCCCGTGGACTTCGTCATTTTCGCAATGCGATGAGTTAACTTCGAATCGAGTATTAAGCTATATAATATCTATTGGCTGCCTTCATTCGGTAATTGCACCGTTTCAATGTGTATGAGGCTTAATCGAGGATTCAAATATTTAACGTGTTCAAAAATAACAATCTTATTGAGTAATTGAAACTACATCTCTTTTAGCTAGATTTCCATTATCCAACCAAAATTATTATTGGTTTAGTCATAGAACCATGGTGTCGGACGGAGGAGGAGGAGGTCGTGGCGGAGGAGTTGAAGTCTTGCAAGCCTACTTTGGACAAATCTAGGTTTATATGTGATTTTGATTTAATTTGCACATCTCCTGGCGACCTGCTCCTGCCGGTTTTTAATTGCAAATACAACAATTGTATAGATTAATAACTTCTTAGACTTTCTTGTATCTTGATAGATAGATGGATAAAAAACTTTATTGCACATTACACATTAACGTAACCCATTATTACTTTGGTGTGAGAATAAATAAAACTTCCGTGTTCATTTTTGCCGAGTGAAGGCGTGTATTTTGTTAGCCCTGCAAGGCTCTTGACATGCTCTCTCTCTTCTTTCTCTCTCTCATTGGTCTCTGGATTCTTGGTCATTGGTCCGTTTATTTATAAGTTTATCTTGTTTTGTTCAGTTTGAAAATTTCTGTTTTCTGTGTTTATACTTAGAGTAATGCAACAAATTCGCAACCCTTTATTACTTCTCATTATAACAAATAATTCTGGACTCCCAGAATTGGCGGTGAATGATTGTTTGGATTAAAATGTATATAAATTTGATCTGAAGCGGCGGAGGGCGCGGCTCGTAATGAATGCGGTGTCTTATTATTTTGACGTCTCATTCGTGGGTAGTTAATATCGCCGCTCGCCGCTCGCTGCGAGCCTAATTGATGGATGTAATTTAGGTTCGAGATTGCCGGCTCCGCGCGCCACAAAGGAAGCTTTGCAATTATGATTCCGATCAAAATAAGGCAGTCGGACGGCGAAATGTAAAAGGTTTTGTGGGACGCAAAGTTGTTTACGAAAATATGAATTTCGGTGTTCGAAATTTGTATTTTATCGTGTTGTTCCCTTCGAATTTTAGTATGAATTTAAGATAAGGCAGGTGCGGGCGGCGACCGCCCGTAGCGTGATATACACCTACCTCAGTCCCCGTTCTCGTCCTGCTTCCGCGAACTTGTACCCCGCAGGTGAAGTCTGAGTTAAACGGTCAAGCTACACCATAATCGGCACTGCCGGCACTCAACGAATTCATTTTACTCTGGAGCGAAGTTAAAGCGAGGTAACCGCGCTTTTTATGTAATTTTTTGTCATCCTGACACGAAAATAAAAGTGGGGGCGAATTCGTCAACGAATTTTTGAGCGGTACGTGAGGTCGGGCGCATCTCGGCCGGGAGCGGCGGGAGACGGCGGGAATTTTAATAAGTGTCCGGGAGTGCGGCACGATCGCGCACTTCCTTCTCTGAATTTAATAACTTCTCGTGATTGACGAGGTTCCTGGGAATTCGCCACGGATCCAAAGCTTTTTAATGCCAAATTAAAGTGGAGCAGGCAGGTGGCCTGCGAGGTAGGCCACGCGTTTCGTATCCGGTATGCGAAGGTATTAATAGCAAGCATCTGTGTTTCTTAAATTACTCAAAATACCCTCGATTTCTTCAAAGTACAGTAAAGTAAGAACCGGAGAAAAAAACCTATATGTTAGCGCGGTCTATAAACTTCAATTGCACGCAGATTTAATGAAGTTTGCTCCAGCATGATAGACGGTTGCGCCATACAAACATAAGGAAGCAGCGAATTTGAGTTTCGGATCTCAAATACAATTATCTGTATGTTTTTTTACTTTTTTTGAGCTACTCAAAACGTTTAGTGCAGCTAGCAGATGAAAAATTATGACTGAGGATAGGGCAAAATATTTGTAACTTTTGCATTAAAGATTGAAGTTCCCAATCACTATAGTAAAATCATCATTTAGATATTCCCTATTCTAGATATACACATTAATATTACAAGTTGCCGCCCAAGCTCGCTCCTCAGGACGAGGTCCCGTCAATTATCTTAAGATGTCGGTATACCCGTTAGAACAAGACAGCAAATCGATTACCAATTAACAAGCAATAATAAAGGCTCAGCGAAAATCTTGACGAGCAATCAATTCCTTTGCTTTGATATTGAGTAATGGGCGATAAGAATAATATTAGGAATCTATGGTATTTTTATACTGGTGGCTATGATAAATTACATCTTTTTATTGTGAAACAAATAAGTTCAGAAGTTTATAAAAAATTAAAAATTAATGATTGTCTAAGCTGGAAAAGACCACGGAAAAAACTCCTGCTATAAAAATAGCTTGATAATTTATTTTCAGAGAATTACTGTTGGGTAAACAGTTTTATCAATATAAAGTCGTGTAAACAATTTGATTTACATTTAATAATCACAGTTAACACACACACAATCGATTGTCCCTTTCTGAACCACTGGAACATGGGCCTAGGGCACATAAGAAGTAATATTATGGATATTGATATCTGATCTAAAAATTAAAAAAAAATATAAAATAATATTCTCTGGGAATTCAAGAACTAGCTAAATTTAGACCTATATTTCCTTGATATATATATTTTATTATGGAAAAAGAAAGTTACAACGTTCATGAGCTTGCAATGTAGAAGATGTTCAACATGAATTAAGATCAGAAAAGGATTTTTTTGTCAAATTTAGTTAAATCTGAAACACTCTCCTGATGCACGATCTCTGTAATTAGAGATACTCAACAATTAAACTAAATATTTAAACAGTAATAAATACAACTTAAAAGATTTAAGGGGAGTTTTTTTAAGATTAATTAAGAAACTAACAATAGTTTTTACATATTTAGATATCGAGATATTAAAAAAGTCTAAGTACGTGTAATCCTGGGGTAAAATTTTTGTTTGTAGCGCCGCTCGATTGCGGTACACGATCGCATGCTGCAACTCTACTCTGCAGTATTGGGCCGCCGGATGCCACTTACAGCGGCCACGGTCCAGGCCTCTCATTAAACTACAGTAGGCCGGTCAAAGTTTCAAACGCGTTTCATTATTTTGAAGTACAAAGCCCGCCCTCGTCAGCGGCCGTCAGCCGAAACAACAGGAGCGGACAAATATAACAACGTCGGAGCTTTGTTTGACATAATGAAACGAGAAGTATTCGTTGTCGAGCTCATTTCCATCCCCATACCTGCATGTACAGCGGACACACTCGTAACCTTCTAGGGGTGTTCTCCAACTAGATAGCGACTTTGTTGCTACTTTATTTTAAATTTGACTGTCATACAGTAATACTCAATTTGTTGAAGGTATATAGACCTTTTATTGAATAAAATACACTATAGCGTGTTAGATTGTTTATTTTTATAGAAAATTACAAATGATACAATTAATGTACAAAACAATGAATACAAAGACAAAAGACACAGCAATAAAAAAAAAGGAAAAATCACAGACAAAAAAAACATAAAACACAGATAAATGAAAAAACTAAAAAATATACTCTTACTTAGTAACCAATGTTTATGTTTATTGAACACAATTTAAATACGGAATAATTTTGGACTGCACTTTGTTATGTATTTGCAGACACTAATTTATATAATTAGTCGTTACTTTGCGGAGATCCATAATACAAAAGTAATAATAAAATTATTTTGCTATAAACCACGAAAGTAAATATAATATAAAGTAAATATAATGTAAATATAATAGTGGACTATTCGTTTTTTCATACCCGATATATGCAGGATTCGTAAAAACGCATCCACAAACCCATGCAGACTCGAGAGTTATAGACAAAACTGATATTTGTGGTATAAAGTGAATAACGAAATTATTTACATAAACAAAGTGACAGATCAGTACATAGTGCTTAGGCAAGCAAATATCCAAGGGTAGGAGTACGGATAGTACACACTATATGACAGTATCCAGCGTATACCTACGAACCGCGATTCGCAAATTGTTCTTATATAGCGAAATAAGTATGGTTAATTTAATCATGCCTTTTCTGTAATAGCATTCGCAAAGTAACGCCTGTTTCTGAAAACAAGTGTCGCTGCAGGATTGAAGTAGAGTTTGTGTACGACCCAGCTCTCTGCGGCCGGCTCGAGTCAAGCCACGGATAGCGCTCAGTCAGAATGTCGCTCCGAGCGCGCTCTGGAGGACGTTAAGCTCTCTAGTTTAAAGCGATTTAGATATGTAATTTAGAACTACGTCTCCAACGATCCTATCTGCATGTAGCTTTATGATGTTTGAAATAAATACCCTAACATTGTTTTCTTATTGTTACTTTCGATCAATTAAACTGGATTATTTATTAATTAATTTTATGAACGAGCGATAATGAGAATACAGAAGATATTTTAACATTTAAGTTGCAAACGAAGTCGCGAGTACAGCTTTTTATTTTACAAATTTTCATATCTTTTACTAGTGTGTGTTGAGACGTGTGATTATTACGTTGTGTATTTATAACCAAGGCACGAACATATAATATATAGATTAAAATAAACACAATAATATTAGTATACAAAAGAAACATACTGTTTTAATGCGCATTACGTCAGTAACACCAGAGCCCCGGGCGAGTGTAGACGTAAACACACTGTTTGTGCGTGTTCGAGCATGTGCTTTGATATGTTACGATTAAAGAATAGCCGTTGACAAATTTGTTTATTGGGTGATAAAAATGATTTCACATTTGTAATAATCGATTTCGGCCATATTAAAATTAAATTCTTTTTAATCAAATTCCGCACCACCATCAATTAGCAGCTGTACCCCCTACATCCATAAATTAATGTACTGCTTGTCAAATCAGTGGAACAAACAGTGGTATCATTTGCAAGTCCCGGCGCCGGCATTGACCCGACGGACATGAATATTAATATTTAACCTCATTTACATCGGTCCGCGTTAGTTCGCCCTCGAACGAACCCAATACGTTAACTCGGGGTGCGATTTAAGTAATGAATGCAAAGAAACCATGACGTTTGCCATATCGTCGATATGACGTCATCATATCCATTTGCAGCACATATTATTACGTATTACATATTACGCCCTAAGTGAGATCCGTCATTCTTTAATTTACGCGTATTAGATTTTATTTATAAAATTAATAGTTATCGTATTAATTTTTACTATATTTATCTACGCATTCAACTTTATTAGGATTGTATGTATTTAGACGGCTAAAAGTTGCTAAATTATGTCTAAATGGTTTTCTCATGACTGCCCATACCGATTATAAACGCGAAAGTCTGTCTGTCACTTCTTTTTTTATTGTTGTATCTGAGAAACGTCGGTAAATTGGCACAATTTTTGTTGGTAATTTTATTATAAAACCTACCTTCTGGTGAAAATCGCGAAAAATCATTTTTAACCTTTTACCTTTGGTAAATGTTTTTCCAAGTACCGGAACGAATGGGAATTTTGAACTGTTATTTTTAATTATGTTTTGAACAATTTTACTCATTTCCAGCTTGATGTAAATTTATGTACCTTTTAATGTCTACAATGAACGGACTATAAAGGGTATAATACACTTACATAAAGTACGGTTTTAGTTGAAAGAAATACGGATTTCAAAACTACTTAACAATAATAATAATTAATAAATAAATATATGGGACATTTACACACACGGTCGTCCGTCCCCAAAGTAAGTAACTTAATACTTGTGCTATGGGTGACGGACAACTGGTAGATATACTACATATATAAGTTTAAATACATACTTAAATACAAATACACACCTAGGCTCGAAGAACCAACAATTAAATGATAGACAATGAATTGATATGCCATGTACGCCTGTCGCGAGCAGCAATAAACCTACACGGGGAGCTCTCGTCCGGGGAAATAATTCATTATAATGTAATATCCTCTTTTTACCAAAGCACCGTTTCCCCGGGGAGCCACGGAGCAAAAAGGCTAATAACGACGTATTACCGAGTAACGAGCCCCGCGGCCGCCTCGGCTCATACGGAGATTTCGGCCGCGAATGATTCTGTTGTCTGACTACGTGCGTGTTATTTGACGTTGGCTCTGCAGACCGTAACTTAACGGCTGCACCACCTCGTTGCTACTGAAGAAGAAAATCAGCAAATAATTCGGCGTTCAATCTTTTTAAATTTCAAATTTTACCGTATTAAACCGCAGTCTTGTATGAAACTGTAAGGATTTTCAAATCCTGGCACTTTTATCATCCAAATAATCTTCAATTTTGTAATATGCTTTACGTATAAGCATATTTGTTACACTTAATTTAGACCTTTCTATCTTCAAAGTCAAGATACAAGTAATTCGGGAGATTTCCACTACATCGGTGATCTAAACAACCTTAACAAAAAGACTACTGTACAAAAACTTATGTGCTTTAGAACTTAAGACCTTTTTTCAATAGATGTCTATTGGTTAAAAAAACACTAACAAAAAGTCGTCAGTCATAAGCCTAAAACAGCATGCACGACAAACAACATAAAAAAAACTAAAATATCGCTCGGTAAACATTCCCAAAATTCAATATCTATACGTATTATAAAACAAAATCCCCAAAAGCTGTCTGTCGGTATGTGCTCGATTTTCTCAAAATCTACAGAGCGGATTTTTGTACGGTTTTTATTAAAAGGTAGTGCAATTCTTCCGAAAGGTTTAGGTTTAGGTTTATGATTGCGGTGTTATGTGAATTGTGTTGAGGAGGTCGTGAAGTTGTAAAAAAAGCGCCTGCTGGGAGCTTTAGTCGCGTGCGTAAACCAACAGAGGTACACTAAAGTAAAGTACTAGAGAATTGTAAATCTACAAAAATACTACAAAAAAGTCCGAGACAGCATGTCTCTACCTTTTATGGTTAACTCACAATAACTACTTTTATGTTCAAAATTTCAACTAAATTCACTGATTTCAACGCGGGCGAAGCTACAGGCGCAACAGCTAGTTGATGATAAAACAATAAGTTATAAAGTATTATTACTGTTTATTCCTGTACCCGGTAAAGCTAAAACATGAAATGCGGAAGAGACAGTCAGCTGTGTTTATAGTCAAGGTGAATCTTCAGTGGGCCGGTGCTGCGGGAAGCGCACTGATAACTTTTAATTAACGATAACTATCCGGCTAATGTTCCGTGCAACGAACAAACGGGATAGAGATGCTGCGAGCAAATAAATGGTCGGCTAATTGCGAAACGATCCCCGTATTGAACTGTTTGCAGTTATTGCAGCTGCGAGGATTATCTGATAATAAAAGTGACTACACAGTTATTCGACTTATTTTATAAGATGAATACTTTTAAAACCAATTAAATCAAATCATCACATTACATAACGTCAAAATAAAAATAGCCTCAGTTCTGAAACTCTTTCGAGCTTCGTATATAAATGTAGATGTTGTTATAGTAAAAATTGAATCAGAGATTGACGGCAGAGTTTTTAGCTCGTTCTTTTCAGTAAGAGCATATTCCATTGAGATGGCGTAGTGTTAGTAATCTATCTTGTTTATTTAAAAAAAAGGTAAAAGATAGAAAAGTCTACTATACTATTGAGGATTATATAGATGATAAAAATGCGTGGATATAGCTACTCCTCTACACTGTACACGATGTAATGACCGAATGTAAATATTTATATGAATTTTATTTCAAAAGAGCAACTACCGAGTTTCTTGCTAGCTCTTCTCGGTGGGATCAGCTTTCCGAACCAGCAGTAGAGTTGACGATTCAAAAGCACTTGTTTACAAATTTACTTGAATAAAGAATATTTTGAATTTGAATTTGAAATTTGATCAAACTAGATCCAGTTAGGATATCAGTACTTACCCATATCCTCGCGGTCCGCTATCGGGGGAAGCAACCCTTGCATAATCTTTACAGAAAGTCACGTTAACCCGCGCCGCACGAGCCAAGCAGCGAGTCCAAGCCAACCGTAGGACAGCCGATGTACGTGGCCGATTATGAGCATATCACACGACACCATAAATTCAACAAGTGTCTAAAAACAATTTTCTTGATTGCTCCCTTGTATATATTATGAATGCGTCTTGACTTTTATGTCTACATGTTTACACTTTAGTGTCGCTGGCGGCCATTTTTAATCCACGTATAATAATGCGCGACGCACACAATAAAATTTATAGCCGTTACTCGTCGTGTTTATTCATTTTAAGTCGGCAGTCTTGGGGATATATTTTGTGTAGATAAACTTTGAACTGAGCATAATAATACGACAATAGAAACTTCTGAACGCAGTTAATATACTATAATTAAAAATATCTTTCACTTGATTCTAATTTTGTCAGTGCTAATAGTTAGTTCCGACTATTAAAGTTTCATATCGATAATATGTTTTTTGGGATGACGTCGAGTATAACTGAACAGGTGAAAGCAAGTGTATTAGGTAGGCTAATAGGTAGTACTTATCTAAATTGGTATTATACCCTTATTTTATTGGCACAAAGGCAAGATTGCAAACAAACAGGACTCGTCATTGTCATTGTCCTGCTCTTATCCCACTCTAAGTGGGATCGGCACAACATGTTTTAAGCACGTTGTAAGATGATTTGGCTAGGTATTTTACCGCCTGCCTAACGTCAACTTACCTTAGTCGGCTTTTACGACACCTCGGTAAGAAATGAGGGTGGTCTATTCTACACAGCTGGATACCACACGGTGTGCAAACAAACAGGACTAGACAGTTCAAAAACACATTGCGCACACTTAAGCAAGTGACTCGTTTAGATTAGTCTAATAGGATAGGTATGCCAATAAATCTAATTTACACAAAATTCTTTTTTTTGTATTTTTAGAATAGTATTCACTTATTTAATATATGAGCTTAATGTGATTTTAAAAGATGATTTATTTATTTAATGGTTAATGTAACATGTCCATATACACAGTATGAATGTGATAGACTGGCTATGTGTTCGTTTTAACATCTAACCCGTTAAACACTACAGTACCTTAATCCAAGTTCGACAAAACTCAAGGGATGTGTGCCGACTTGGAGTGATATAAAAATATTGTTTCCGTTGATCAATGGCCGCGCTGACCTTTGATGGGTGATTGATGGAAGTTGTCAATGAAACGAGGGACCAATCACACAGCTACTAGAATAGAAATGCAAACGGACCGTATGGTCGGACGCCATCATGACTCACGGGTAGTGTGAACTAAAACACCGTTAGTGGAAATGGTACATTTATTTATTTATAGATGACCAACTAAACAATTACTATATTAACATTATTCATAAAATAACTAACAACAAGTGGCATTTTAATTTCAGTTGATAAAAACGAGAAGTTATGATAAATGAGGGATGCGGTTAAATTAATCTTTTAATTCTTAATGAACCAGAAATCATCATCCTCCTGCTCTTATCCCAATCTAAGTGGTGTCGTCACAACATGTTACAAACATGTCACATGATTTGACTACGTATATTACGACCGGCCGCCTGCCTGACGTCGGCTTACCTTAGTCGTTTTTACGACACCTCGGTAAGAAATTAGGGCGGTCTATTCTACTCAGCCGGATACCACATGGCGGAAGGTTCTTAAGGTTCTTAATGAACCAGAAATAAGTAAACCTATACAAACAAGTCAAATTAAATAAGCTTTGCACAAAATTTCAAGTCCCTACTGTTAATCAGGAGCCAGTCCTGGCAGCAGCATTAGGTCATGTTTAATTATGTTGTAGGTAATAAATATGCTTTGTCATAGGGACTGGACACCGGGAAGTGGGTCAAATTTAACTTACAAGATTCCACCCTCAGATACGTACATTGTAAGTTAAATGAGAACTTTTGAAAAAGGCGGGCTGTTAATATAGCTTTTGTATAAGAAATAACATGTACAAAGATTACTTATGAATAATTAAAACTAGTTTTAAATAAATATATTCGTAATGGTAGATGACCTATAGTTTTAACCAATAGTTCTTTAAAATCGATCGGAAATAGAACAATTTAGATGTGAATTTTTGACCCAGATTACACTATGATTGGTTAGTTTCACAAATATTGTGTTTATAGAAGTATACATATTTTTATTTAATGTTAACGTTTTCATATTTATGGTGACTGTACTTTTAATTACTGAATGAGTGCTAAAGTTGAGTCGCGACATAAAACAATGCCACGCTTTCATCGCACCCTGTGTCCGCGCACAAAACGCTCACCTAATGCCAACCCCGTAAATTGCCGGCAGGTAAGGAATTTTAGCATGTTAGATAATGTTAGCATTAATAATATAACATTTGGGTCCGAGAGGGAGCCGGGAGGGCTTTCAGGTGACCCTCTTGCGAGATGACCGACGCCATTACTCGGTTATGATACACAAATTGTTTGCGACGGAAAAATACACGCCCTTAATGTATTAAAATGGGTTTTGTTTTGTGAGAGCCAAATGTGTTATTTAAATTTATGACAGAAAAAAGTTGTTGTATTACTATGCTATTTGGACGGGGTTTTATTTTGGTAAATGCCGGTATTTCGGTTTAACAGCCATGGAAGTCACCCATGAAAAATTTTATACCAATAACTATTCTACTTTGTTAATTTTTTTTGCTTCGCGGGCATAGTATTACATATAGTAATGTATGATAATAGTAAAATATCCTTAATTATGTACTGTGTTTTTTACAAGTTTCTGAAGGAAACACGGAAAAATTTATATTCTATACGAATATATTTTCCGGTATATAAAATTCGATTGTGTCAAATTTCATTTAAATTGCAAAAGGCAGCTCTAAGCCCCGATTTTCGACTGATTTAATTAAGAATATCAGGTCGACCCTTAGTGGTGCATCTGATCTTCATACTCTTTCCCCAATCAATAAAAAGTCATTTTTCTAGTTGTAACTTCTAAAGTATAT
The DNA here is from genome assembly GCA_947086505.1 of Morpho deidamia. Classification (NCBI taxonomy): domain Eukaryota; kingdom Metazoa; phylum Arthropoda; class Insecta; order Lepidoptera; family Nymphalidae; genus Morpho; species Morpho deidamia. Next base: position 20,409,289 of record CAMTZC010000020.1, on the reverse strand, counting down.
TGTTAAATTCGTACAGTGGTTCCTTTTTACATATTCGTACGTACAAGTAGATATGCAAAAATTCGGCGGCCGTTCCGCAGAAGAGCGCAGTAAATTTAGCGATTTAATTGGAGCGTATCGCGGCCGTTTTTCAAAAACAATCACATATAAAACAATGAGGCGTGTCGGCGCGAGCCGGACAAATGGGCCCATTTGGACCGCGACAAAAAGCCCAAAAATGCGGCTCATTGCGGTGTGCTGCGGCCGAGCACTTCAATACGACTGTCATTTTGTCAAACTCATTTCAACGCAACGTTCACTTCGACTAGAAAGGATTGTTTATTCATTTATGATCACTAACAAATTATAAATCAGTCAATTTAACACTTGCCAATACATTATCATGACACCTTATAACCATCAATGAGGTTTCATTCCTAAACTCCACGCCTGCCCACATTTTGCGATTAGTTTCGGTTAAATCAAACGTTAACCATGGCCAACGATAGCATCATTTTCCAGCATACATCTTTAAAATTTTCACTTCGAATCGAATAATAAAATTAACTATAACACTAGATAATTTCATATCGTCATTAATCCTCTAATACGGAAACTCGTATCGGACGAAAACAACGCAATAGTGTGAAATAAAAAATGTGAAAAGCCGGCGCGGAGGGCTGTAGGCACGATCCTCGCCGGGCAAACAAAACGACCGTCAGTCGCAGGTGTGCCTGTTATGTAGGAACGTGTTTTTAAACTCGAATTTCGATATATTAATCGAGATGCGCCGACAAACAAATACACATTTATGACTAGTGGCATACGTGATTTCATTCGCGCCTGTTTCTGAAGGAAAATCGAGGTTATATAGTGCATTAATCGTGAACCTCTAAATTCTTTGACACACCGACGTAGACTTTCGATCATTCTCCTGTGCAGCCTAGGTGTTTTCCTGGAACACTTTGGGAACTAAGAATTTAGCTGAAGTAAATCTAACAGCCGCAGGAGTACGTTCACATGACTAACTTCAATTTGTCAACTCATGTTATTTTCCCCCCCCCTTTCCCCCCCCCCCTTCCGGAACCCCTTTTCCGCATATTACAATTAACAACAGATGATATTTGAATATATCATTTGCATTTAATTCCGCAATCTACTTAAACTTTACCATTATAGCAGTTTAAAAACACTATTAAAAAAACAGGCTAATACAAAAAGCCTACTATACTATTGAGGATTACTAAGACGATAAGAATGCGTGGATATAGCTATTGTTCAACCCTGTATAAGACATCAATAACTATATGTGACTAGTAATAAGCAACCGCCGAGTTTCTTGCTCATTCTTCTCGGTAGGAACAGCTTTCAGAACCAGCAGTAGATTTTGACGATTCAAAGCACTTGTTTACAAGTTTACTTGAATAAAGAATATTTTGAATTTGAATTTATAAAATTCGATCATATTTTTATCATAAATAAAACATAACGTTTAGATGAAACATATAACTTTTCAAAGATTATTTTGAATTGACTGCTATTGCGGACCAAGGAAACCAATATCACTAAGTAATTACGACTATCAAGCTATTCGTGTTCCTGACGGCAGTTTGCAATTCGGCTCCTCGAGACATTGTACAAAACGTCTTTTAGGAGTTGCATTGTCAACAAAAGATTTACAATATCAAAGCGTGCAATCCGGCATCGAAAGGGGCGCGGCGGGCGGCGGCGCACGGTCCGATAATCGCTTTGTACGGACCGGGTTTTAATCAGTAATGTAGGATGGTGTTTTATTTCGTGTCTCGCTTCACCCTTTCAGAAGCAATCGCCAATCAGTCGCTGGTTGTTGCTGGAACCGTCACTAGGGGCTCTTCTGTTATTTACTTTTTCTGTAGTACCGATTTTTCGCGTTTCATCTTCGCACTTTAGCAGCATAAATGAGTCAGCGAGTCAAATGTATGTGAGATTTAATCAAAGTTTTCAATATGAATTTCGTGTATTTTAAGAAAAAATATGATATATAGTTAAAGCGATAGGTAGAAAATGATCTTTGATACGATTTTTGAACACTTCTAACGACTGCGATTTACAGATACATAACATATAGAGGTAATGAATTCCAAACCTTGGTAGCCTGAATTATAAATAATTCATTATATAATATGCTGTAAAGTAATGAATTATTTTATTATAATCCGATTTATTAAATAAAATCTACATGATAATGTGTATTGTGTGGCGGTTTTGGTGTCGATGTAAGGCAGGAGTATCCTGCATACATAAGGTATGAAAACGGAAAGTGCACTTTAATCCTTCGCATTTTTTCTACCCTGTGAGCTACAATCATTGCAGCCACACTGCAGCAGCACTGCGCGTGTTAATCAAGTGCGGTTCGATGATCCGGAGTTAGGGGGTGCTTTGTCCACGGACAGACAGGCAATCGCAATATAAAAAACAAAAATATGAATCACAATCTGTAGCGTCGTTTTATCCGAATGAACCATTTACAACCGAGTGGAACAGTACTCACGAAATTATACTAATGATGTAACAATTTGGAAATTATTATTAAATAATATTAAGGTTATCTGTTAAAAAATACGTAGTCGAATCACGTGATAACATGTTCGTAACTTGTTGTGTCGACTCCATTTAGAATGGAATTGGGGCAGGAGGATGATTTAGTATATCTGCCCCTCGGTCGCGTCAATTTCGGATTTAAAATATTATCTCCACAAGTTAACTTGTAAGTTAGTGAATCGTAAACTCTATTAATGGTTCGTAAAATTGCTCCTATCATGGAGCAATAAAAAACTCAACGTTCATTCTTTTCAAAATAAATCTATACATCCCACGTCGTGGCGACCGTTATCCGCTAATAGAGGCTAGGACTCACGTCGTGCAGCCAGGCCAGCTTCCTGGCGGGCGGGTTGGCCCGCACGTGGCACTCGAAGTACACGTCGTCGCCCTCCTTGATGTCGCCGGCCGCCAGCGAGCTGCCCAGCCGCAGCCTCACCACCGGCGGGTCTGCGGAGAGAGTTCTAATCAATTACGAGTACGGATAAACCCGAAAAAAAGTTTGTACTTATCTGCATTCATTTTTATCTAAATGCAGTGCATGCCATTACGAAAATTCATATTAAATTCTGGTCATTGTGACATATCAAGGCTGCTCGCGACTCGATGTACGGAATAGTTGACATTGCGACGATACGTATGCGTATAAGGGCGTAGCCAGAATCCTAGACTATATTGTTACAGTAGGAGTTTTTAGCGTATGAGTATGTCTTATTAGTAGTAGAAGAGAGGTATTATAGAGGATTATTTTAGATATAGAAAAATTTTGAAATTTGAATTGATGAGGTACATAATAGGTCTTATGCGAGCCTTATAAAGTGTCATTATATTGCGAATTGACAGTTTCCAGTGTAAGGGGGCAGGCTGCCCCCCTTGTCAGTATGTCGCTACGGCCATGCGACGATGCCAACGATACGCAGCAAAAAATAACGGGACTCGACGATCACAGACCGTAGCCATCCTCTAAACTTCTTTATATTTAGCGTCATTATGGAAAACGCAAGCAAAACAAACATGTTATCCTTTGCCTGGCAACAGGCGATAGTCCCTATCAGCGTCTCCGGCACAGTGGACCGTGTACTCACACACGACGGCGATGGTCCACGAGGCCTCGAGGTACAGCGTGGTGACGTTGGGGTTCTCGGCGCGGCACGTGATGGGCTTGCCGTCGTCGTCCAGGGTCGGCACGAAGCTCATCACGCTCACCGTCAAGTTGTCGCGGAGCTCCTCCTGAAATCGACCATAATTCCAAATTCCAAATATTCTTTACTTTTGAATTTTTTTTAGACTTACTTTTATTATTTATGATCGATTTACTTTATAAAAATAAGACGCTACATCTCGTGTATTTTTGGGTTGTAATTAGTTTATTGAAAACTATTTAATTCGTCAATGACGTGTTCGCTCGCGCAGTGAGCACGGAAAAGAGGGCTTACACAGCCGCCTTTTGACATTTTCGAGTTCTTAAATTAATTAACAGTTCTTTACATATAAAAAAAAACCACTTGTGCAACTATTGTACAACTTTTCGGAACCACTAATTCTGAAGGTTGCTCATAACAAGAACAACCATTAATAAACTCTGTGGACACTAAATGTGTTAGTGTCGCAAAGATTCTATGGAATTCTGCATAGTACCACCTATTTTCTGCAATACCTGTTTACATAACTGTTCATATAAAACTGAATATAAATAAATTGAACCGATTTTCGTGTGGTTCTCTTCGACAAACAGACTGATTGATTAAAAACATTGGGTGCATAGATTGTTAATATTTATATAAGACTATATTTCTTAAAAAATTGCAACTGTAGGATCTCATATCACCAACATGCACTAACACGTGCGAAAATAATAAATAATGGGTTTCACTCAGGGCTTTATATGTTCTACTATCCGTGTGGAAAGGCGGGTTAGCTAGTTTACAATATATGTATATGTAAGCAGTCGAGTTACAATATTTGCATTCAATCAAACTTTGCTTTTGTCGCACATTGTTAAAAGTTTAATACCAAACCATTTAATAACAAGTACACGATACTTAATAAAGCTGTGAGCTTCACAAACTTTACGACCACAATCTACTCCGGTGTAACTTGTTACAGAATGTTGTGAGTTTTGTTCCGTGCCAAAGGGTTGCCGAAAATTTTTAAATGAACAGAGTTTTTTCAAATATTCTTTTCGAGCGTTACAAAATTCCTTGTTTTCCTTTAGTGTTTAGAGATGCTGGGAAAAGTGGCTCGCCAGAGTTTTTACCACATAATATCTAGTTAGATAGCACTTTATTAGTCAACGTAATATTGCTCTTTTTATAGTTCTATTGTCTATTTCATATCATATTATCGAAATCGTTTTTAGCTTTAACATTAGTCTTGTTGAAACTGTATGCGAGCCAGTCGGATCGGTACTGACACCACGAGATGTGTCTCATGGTATTAGATATATGTGTTAATGTAAAAGTAACGGTATGTTATTATGCCAGTGCTGGGCATAGGCCTCTCCCTCCGTTTTAGGAGAGAAGGATTCGAGCTAAGCCTACCATGCTGTACCGATGTGGATTGGTAGGTTACAGCTATACCTAGAGTTATTTAGATATGTGCAGGTTTCCTCACCATATTTTCCGTTACCGAAAAGCATGTGATAAATTGACGTTATCAAATAAATACAAAAATTTTAACAGAACTCATTGGTATATGCCGGGGTTTTAAATCTGTAACCTCTCGGAAGAGTCGCACAGACTCATCGCTGGACTATCACAGCTTTATCCTTTAAGTGTTGATGTAAACCAAGTTATACTTCTGACTGCTCTAGTAACGTAAATACACGAAATTTCATCAATATTCCTCGAGCGGAATAATCTTGAAAGCACATACTCGTAATACATAACGACAGAATTTTTCTTTTATAATATTACTATAGATTTTGGTTGAGTAGCTCTGTACTTAGCCACGTTACTTAACGTGGCTAAGTACACGTACAGACCCCTAGACCGGTTAGCTTACAGTTAGTAATAATAACGATAATGGGGACTGATGTTAATCTCATATCATAACATCCTGCCCACAATAATGAATATCGTGAGGGATTACCAATAATACTCGTATATTGATCGCGCTGCCGGCAATAACGTGATGAATAAACATGTCAGGAGGACGCCGAGGTGCGTCCGGATCGGGTCCATCATAAAACATCATCGCGCCAGCTGACGTCCAATAAATCGCGGGCCGCAGCACTCGCGTTGTTTATTGCGAGGACACCGACTGGCGCGTGATGCATGCGATATTAAATTACTGGCCATCGAATGATATCCAATCGCTTCACGCTCGGCCAGTTTGTTTGTTCACAATCGCTTAAGTAAGGGGTGGATACGGTTAACTACGTGGTAGCATGCTTGACTCTCTTTGAGGCGGTTCCCACAAAAGAAGCTTGTGTTTGAAATAAAATTGAGGTACCTAAGGAGGATTGAACACTCCAGGGTATATACGTCGGTAGTAGAAAAAAAAACAATGATGTTTTTCCCGAAGTAGAAGGTAATGAACGTGAATCGCTTGTCTCAAGTATCTCACTGCATTTCGTACTAAGAATTAGCAAAAAGGCAAACAGGGATGCAGAAATGTAGGACTGATACTGCAAGCTATATTAAAAAATGGAATGAAGAATTTAAAAAAGTCTTGTATAAAACAATAAAAAGATTGAAAAGTAAGAACTGAGAACAAATAAATTACTATTTCCTGATGACAATAGTTCAGTTATACTCGTTAACCTAAGGAGTTTCGAATACTCAGATTAGGTTTCGTATATTAAAAATAGCTGAATATGAGTGTAAGATGCCAAGAAAATTATGTTGGCAATGAGCAGACAGTCTGAAACTAGAGCGGAAACTCTATTACGTAAATATCGGGTTTGGAATCACGTTTAACGGATGACAATTGAAGATACGGTCCAGGACAATAATATATTAGTCAAAAGTATGCAGTAACTCAACAGGCACATAGTCAAACCACATGATTATTCAGCTCCAAACTAGTCAGAACGTCCTGTTTATATCTATGTGGTAAATATTCTTCTCAAAGTGGGGGATTGAAGCGCTTCGTAAACACTACCACGAGGGTCGGGAGAGACGCGTGCGGTGCGCTCTAAACTATTTATTTTCCAATTACCTCATTCACGACTTAGGTATTTTACTTTAGTTTTTATCTTGTTGGTCTCTATGGTAGAAGAAATTCCTTTGTTTGTTATTGTACCTTATTATTGCAATTATTTTATAGTAATGGACTTGCCTATAACATGAGAAGGCCCGACGATCACATAGTAAAAAAGTGTCTAGCAATGCCTACAGGAAAAAGAGAAAGAGGAAGGCCACTGACCACCTGGCTTACGACTGTCCAAAGGGACATGAGGAATTTGGGACTTTCCAAAGAAGATGCCTACTGCAGAGATAAATGGCGCCGCCTGATTGGAAAAGCAGACCCCGTATAGCGGGATAATGCGAGGACAATGAATGAATGAATGAATGAATGAATGGACTTGCCTATAAACAACAAATAAAGGGGTAGTCAGAAGTATTTTAATCTATATTCATTCTCATTATTGTGAGATATACCATAGTTCATCAGCGCTTCTATTGACTTCATCTCAATATAAGGGACAAGGTCTATATGGTTCATTAAAAATTTATATTTAACAGTAGACTTTTATTATTGTTTGAAAGAAGACAAGAAATCACAGTTAAAACTAACCTCTGTTTTTTAAGTATGACTTCGAAAAGCGTTAAAATGAGATGAGCTATAGTGCGAAGGTTATAAAACAATGGATATTTGTTCTATTACAACTAGTTTACGCGATTTTCACCGTGGAATAAAGAAAAATTCAAGATCTAAACCTAAAAATATTGTACTACAATTTTTATCGTGTTAAAAATATGTCATAACCATTTTTCAATGAAAAAAGTTTGATAGCAACGCAGCGAGCGCGAAGTGATCGATACATTGTTGTTGAGCTGAGCTGGTCGGCGGGCGGCGGCGCTGGCACCAGTTATTATAGATGGTGACGTGCGGCCGGGAGTCGTTCGACCGATATGTCGAGCACAGTCATACCCTTGAAAATCTATTTCGTTTCAAAAAATTTCTCAATCGATTCAGATCTATAAAGGCAATAAAAACTCGTAACTAAATTTTTTATATTACATTGAAGTTAAGGTCCTGAGCATAAAAAAGTTGCGATAAGCAAGTACAATGAAGTACAATATTCACGATGACCATACCCTCAAATAAATACGAATATAGAGGAAGATGTGTAGGAAAAGAAAGCGATATGCGTGTGCGCTACCGCGGATGTGAAACGGTGAAGTGAAGGAATGAAGGGTTGCACGGTTGCATTTAACCGTGGTTAAATAAATTTATCTGTTTACGTCTATAGAAAGGCACAACCTACAAGTACGAGTACATGTCAAAAATTGATGTTAGTAGTTTTATTTCGTCTTTCTAAGATTAGCCCTCGACATGAAATATTGAGACACAGGATAAAAGAACAGAACCGAGGTACCTACATAAAACGATAAATTTATTTTGATCAAGTATCTTACCTACATTCCATGTTTTTCCAATAAATATTTTGTGATTTAGTTGAAAGTTATTCGATAACTTTAAGACAACCGGCCCATAATCAATGAAATAGATAAGTTTTCGGACAAAACTCGTCTTAAACTAGAGGGGGTCCTCCACTCAGCACGCATGGGGGGTGTTCCCGTGACGAAGCTGGAGATTAATGGCCGACACGTGAATTCATCGCGGCCCACTGTACACCCGGCTCGTTGTCATCTGTGAATGGCCATCATAACTTCAATTATGACGATCTATATTAGGACGAGCTCTGGGCCTTTTGTGCACACAGTAGATAGAACATGATAACGAATTGACCACTTTAATTTCTTACCGAGGCATTGTAAAAGCGACTAAGGTAGGTTGACGTCAGGGAGGCGGTCGGTCGTAAAATAAGTAGTACCAAAATATGTAACAACATGTTTAAAAAATATTGTGCCGGCCCCACTTAGAGTGGGATAAGGGCAGCTTCAGAGACGTCATCAGCAGAATGCTGATGACGTCTCTGATAATGACTTTGAAGAAACAAGGACAGAAAGCGACGTACGCTTGCGACTCCCGCTTTTTATCTTAAAAATGTACGTAAATAGTTGTAAGTTTTAACCGTAATATCTATCGCTTATAACCGTAAAGCGATATCCTATTGAGATATTAAATTAAACATACATGGTTCTCTTCTTCTTATATCATGGACCAAGCGTTTTAACAAATCTATCGCGGAGCAACTGCACTCGTCATCTACCATCTGCTACTAAAAGATCTTCGGTTACTTTGGTCATATCGACCGTCGGCAAATTGACGGCCTTGACAAGTTGGTTGTTATGGGCAATGTGCAGGGAAAAAGACCTCGCGGACCGACATATTCCCTTTGGTGTGACCGAATATCCACACTTACTGATCTGTCTATTACAACCGACCTTAGGGACGCTTTATGCCGGACAAGAGAGAAAAAATTAGTGGAAAAAGGTGCAAAGGACTTTCAGGGACCCGACCTTCAGTAATGAAGGATGAGGATGATAAAGGAGAACTAAAGGTAAAGAATTGTGCTTCACTTCTTTTATTTTTCCTTTACAGCGAATATTGATATTTTTGACATTATGGTTGCCGGCAGGTTCATCCCTGAATATATTTTCCACTAATTGTAACCGCGACTTCGTTCGCTTCAATTTAAGTTAAAATATGCTGAATATTGTTTATGTGTGCCCAGTTCCCGAAGGATAAGGGTACCTTTTTTATTTTATCCGGTTTTTATTAGTCCGGTATATACGCTTCAGTTGTATCAAATTTCACCAACATCGATTCACTGGTTGAGCCTTGAAATAGTAACAAGCAGGTAGAGAGTCATGCTTTCATATTAATAATATCAGCATGGATTTCGTATCTATTATATTCGTATTAGATCCAACTTAAAATTCGTGTTTTCGAAGTGATAATACTAGCACACACATTTGTCAGTTATATTAAATAGATCAAGTCGGGACTTGAACGAAAAGCGATAGTTTAATCAGTGATCTGTCGCACTATCGGGCTGAATCAGTAATGCACCGATTACCAGGCGCGTTGTTAGCGAGGGGCTTCCCCTTTTATCGCCACGACGATCACGTGTGCGCGATAAATCCTAAGTACAAGTGTTCGCCCCCCCCGCGTGGGCCTCGCTACCCTCCCGCGACGATTGTCACGTACACGCTTCAATGGATGTTATAATGCCAGCGAATTATTTTGTATTCCTTTTCCCGTTTGTTATATGCGGAATATTCGTGTTACGTTACTGAAAAAAACAAGAAATCGACATAATGAAAATCACGCTCAGTCGTAACAACGAAAGCTTTATACATTTCAGTCCTTTTATTGTTGTTGAGATTTTATTTTATCGAGCCATTCAGAATTGGGATGGAGTACTTTGAAAAGTTCAATGAAGCATAGTAGGTTTAAAAAAAATGCAATGAAATTGAGTTACTTTATTAATATAAACGTTCAACGTTTAGGCAGTATTGGATCCTCTGCCGTTACCAACTGACTAGAGCCCTGCGTTGTCTTCGTTCTCGAGTACCCACCCTTATTTGAACCGCGCAATCCAAGTTAGGCCTTTGCACACCGCACGCACGTGACATAGATTGCAATGACTTCTTTCGCAAATTGTATTTGTAAACCACTGAATCCTGACGTTGGCAATACGGGTATAAAACTAAATGCTTTGTTAAAAGTTATATGTCTTCTTATATCTATAGCCTCACGGTGGGCATCAGTTGACAGAACTTTATGGAATTAATCAATAATTCTATTTCTAAATTCTTTAAAAAAAATCTTTTTAAAATGAGATCTCTATTGCCTTCGCTGTAGTAACTACAGAGATCATTTAATATCAACAGATATATCTCTCATTATATCTCTATAATAAGGTAAAATAATATAGATTTTGTCTCTGATCGTAAAAAATGATAAGAAAGAAAATGATGATGAAGATCATTAAATAAAATATTATCGATAATCAATAATTGCTTTATGTCGTGAAAAGAATTTGTCATTTTTGCTTCCTTTGAAAAAAGGGGAACCATTATCTCATAAAAAGGATGAATGTTCAATCAACTAAGTGAAAAAAGCTTGCGTTTTGCTAACAGGTAATACGAGATACACGCGAGTGAATGCGGCGCATCACCGCATGTTCCTCGCGTGTGTGTATTGTCTGTAAGTGAAGCAGGCTTCATAAACTGTACGAATTAGATTCAAAACACCAACTATCAGTCGTGTTAACAATTGTTCCATTGTGGGACGAGGTTCAATCAAATCAAAGTGCCACACTCAAATAGGTAAGCGGAAGTGGTTATGGGCGAAGAAGAATATTTTCAATGAAAGAACCAAAGAACAGATTCTAACGTGCTGAGCAGTAAAGGGTCAACTTTTACGGGATCGGGACTCGAATCTGGACACTATAGATAGTGTTGATCACAAAAACAGATTTCTGTTGCGCATTCGTTAGGTATCGCGAATTGGAAGCAGTGTGTGGAGTGGTAAGAGGCGGTAGAAGTGATAATGGCGGATGGTGGCCATTAACCAATCAAATGTGATTCTTTATATACGAGATAGAATACTTTGACTTAACAGTGGAAATTCCTAACCGAAAATGCAGTATTGGTAAACCTTAATTAGATAACGACATCGACGACGAAGAAGTTCCCAAAGAGCAAGGTCAAGAGGCGTGGAATCCCTTGATAAAACGTAGGTCAAGTGCTGGTCGTCACTTGGAGAAAAAGAAGAAACTAGTTGATTTACTCGGGATTCAAAGTGGATGTTTTAGAAACCTTGCGATATTTCATTCTGCCTTTGATTTTGTTAGATGTTGACTGTGAATATAAACCTGTGAGTTTTTTAGCCTAAAAGAGCCCGAGTAAATGTTGTTACAATTTAAAATCGGGACGGAATGTGGGTGGGGGCTGGCGGGCGTACAGTGGTGGAGGCCATCAAAGAATACATACGTTTAATTAGCATTAATTTTTACTTGAATTGTATTTAAATTATCCGTCGTACGACTATTGCCGTTCGCCACCACTGTATTATTTTTAAATTGTGTCTTGTATGTAAATTATCTCAATATTTTTATTAATTCACTGTGGTCGCTATACTTTTATCAGTTTTTTTTGCGTATATTGACGCTCTTAAACTAAAATTTGAATAGACTTGTACAATCCCTTATATTAAGTATGTGTAAGTTGGACGAATTAAAAAATACGACTGCGCAAGCTTGCTGTGTATACTACTGAGTAATTTTTAAAGAATTTTCATTGGCCGATAATTGCAAATGACCTTGGTTCCATGTTAACTATTACGTTAGTTTGGAGTGTGATCCCGATATTTAATGATTCATGAAATTTCAATTATATACATGCGATTCGCCTTGTACGAGACATACAACAAAAGCTAGAAGAGATACGCTTGTTTAGAAATTTTCTTCCGTAAAGAGTATTTTGCTGTGTTGCTGTTGTTGTAGAAGTAAATATTTGCGAATTATTGGCTATTCTCAGGTGTCGCAACCAATTATATTGTTTGCATTTGTAGCATACAAACAGGATGCTTTCGAACAAGCTGCACCTCTTAGTAAATATCTCGACAGCACTGACAGTCAAACAATCGAGAATGATTGTGATGGTCTAGACTGTCTTTGATTTTTCAGATTTGTTCGCATGAGCTCCAAATAGTCTACACTTTTTATAGATATCATTTTGTTTCTTCACTTTCTTCTCTTTCACTTTGCTATACATGTAGCGTTTTATTAGGAGGATTAATTTGGTAACGCTTAATAGCAGATCCTACACACTATGTTCTCAAAATTCATAATAATGTACTTTATAGAATTAGGTGTTACTTTGAGGCGATCCATAATTTAAAAGTAATAGTAAAATTATTTTGCTAGACTATTTTATTATGGATATTTGTTATAGACTATTCCACTCTATATTAAGCATTATATATATATTATTTAATTTATTATTTCTATTTAATTTATCGCGGATTATAGAAAAATAAATTTACTATTAATTTTGTCGCTTCAATGTATTTATGTATGTACGTACGTACTTTGTTAAATTAACTTAGTTATAAAACAAATATTTGAGCTAGTATCTTGATATTTAATTATCTTTTTTTACTTCGCGGAATGGTTTATCGTACAAATTTCACTATAGCTAAAATAATCTATTGCTGATGGAAAATATAGCGTATTGTGTGTAATGTTTAAGTTCTACCGCTGTTTCTTGGTTTGGTCAGCGTGAACCATCAACTAGGATTAGCAGTATGATCATTGTATACTATGTGACTTCCAACTAACTGTGGGACAATTTACTATTAGTTAAAACTATTGTTAATACGGTGAAAGTTTTTCACCAAAATTAAATGCATTGACCATAGATAGATCAGAGAACTTTTGTTGAGATTAAACTATGACTCAGACTGGCCATACTACGTGTACGATATGCATTCAGCCGATAATCTAGTTATCAATGTTAAGAACATCATTGATGACTAACAAATAGAAGACACATTCAGTAATGGATGCTCAAGCAATCAGCTCCTAGCGATCTAACACTCATGAATAGAAAACATACTCATAATAAATTAAGACTGCTATTAACAAATTAAATGTGCATTAGCTCTTTATAACACAGTGAGATTTCATCCCGAAGAAGCCATTTCAATGTCTTAGTAAACAAAGGCACGTAGTATTGTTTGTCTCAATTAAAACAGCTCCCTTTGTTAGGTATCCCGGAAGATATTTGCATCGTGGAACGTAAATGTAGTATCTCGCACGCTGTTAGGCTTCTGCCTTTCTGACACATTGAAATATGTTTGCCCAAACCACAAACGAACTAAGCTTGTATCGCGTTTCATCGATTGGCTTCTACGTTGTTTTTCTAGCTAAGCATGGTTATATTTTGCTATAAATTTCCATAAAAAATGTATTAAAATTTACTCCATTGCTACCCATCAGCATAATATTTAGTGGTTTGATAAAATTCCGCAATCAATTTTGGCCTTGCCACTACAGCAGTTTAAAAACACTTTTAAAAAGACGCCCATACAGAATGCCTACTATACTGTTGAAGATGACTTAGATGATAAGAAAGTGCGGATGTAGCTGTACTTCTACCCTGTACAAGACAATAATAACTAAATGTAACTAGGTATAAGATTTATATTTTTAAAAAGAGCAACCGCCGAATTTTTGTTGATGTTTCTCAATAGGAACAGCTTTCCGAACCAGCAATGGAGTTGACTATTCAAAAGCACTTGTTTACTGCAGCCCAGGAGTACAATAAAAAATAACAAATCTAAGAAGTCTTAAATAAAAATGAGTCCCAGAAACGATTTTCAAACCTGTTTGACGTGTAATTTTTTTGTCTTATATTCTCAGTTTGATATCACTATGTAGATATTCCTCAAATTAAAAACGTTTGGGTTAATTTAACCCCAACCGGTTGGCCGACCGCCAGCGACGCCAAATTATGAGAGTACAAGCATGCGCTGACTCCGCTCAGATTAAGATTAGTGCCTGCCTAGACGACCTAATTCTAGCGGCCGACGGCGCAGCTTTCATTCACCTAACTTACGACTTTACGTTTGGATTTCATTTTAAGCTGAACATTTGATTTCACCCAAACAAAACTAGATGCCGTTATACTAAATTTCAATTTTCCAGGAATTTTTAACTCATTAACACAAATGGGTATATATTTGTATGTGTATAAGCAATACAACAGAACTAACTACTTTGCTATAATCCGCACGGGTTAAGTGAATGCATGCAAAGCCAATGTGTATGAAGCAGGCAAAATGCAGGACCAGTCACCACATGCACCCCAAGGCGCAATTCACCAGCAACAACGCACACAAAAGCAGCACACACACCCACCACCACAATCTCGACGATCGTTTCTCCCCGAAACCGAAGCATCATCAGGAGGATAGGCTCCACGAAAAAAAATCGTACTGCGCCGCGCTACCCATACAAGCAGTCTTAAATAGTTAACCCCCACCAATACCCTCCCCTCCGAACACATGTAGCAAAACGGAATTAGATACATTTACTTGCTCGTTAATTAAGTGACCATTGTTATTTTTTATTATCTCAAGGTGCTCTAACGTATTGAGTCGGAGTCCCTTATCACAAGTGTGGAGAATATGAAATGAATGGTCATTAGGCACTTTATGACCGCTTTCTAGCAAATGTTTTGCAAAATTAGAATTTTGTGGTTTATTATTCCTAAACGCAGCCATATGTTCCCGGAATCGAACCGCAAAACTTCGGCCAGTCTGACCTACATATGCACCGTTGCACTCAGGACAATCTATTTTATAAACCCCAGATTTTTTACCCTTATCTGTATGTGTATGATACTCTGCAACGAAGTTCGGTATTTATTTTTATTAGTTCGATAAAAAGGCGAAATTCATTTAACATTTTATATACCAAAAATTATACCCATTGCGTCATAAGCCGTGCAGGCAGAATAGCATCTACTGGACTTGCTAGTTTATTAATATGTACTCAAAAAAGAGCTGAAATTCGCCGTTTTTGCTCACACAGCATCTATACAAATCTAAACTCCAATCCGTCCGTCTCTTTAAAAAAAAGGTAAAGAGGACAGTGCAGTGGAGGAAAGGGCAGTGGGACTTAAAGAAATTTTCACGCAACCTGATAAAGCTGGTAAAGTTGCGTGAAGATAAGGTGTACAAATAAGTGTGTTCGATGTGACAAGCAGAAAGTTTGGCAACCGCAAGTGTCTTGTTCCGTACGGTATTTGGTTTGTTCGGAACCTCAGCCTTAGGGCTTGTAGAATTTACTCAATGAAAATGAATTAGATAATATTGAGACTCAATAGAAAATAATTATAGTTTTAATACCGTGAAAACTGACGTTGCAGTTACAGTTAGTGACTATAAATTCGGAATAGTATTTTTTCTAAAAAGATTTATGCGGAAGATGTACTTGTGTTTACGTTTACATAATGTCAAGTAGTAAAGAGACAATTTAAATTTTATCGGAAGTCACCGCGTCTCTTGTTACAACTTCTGCTGATCATTGCCATTAATTTCCCTTTGCTTTGTGCTGCTCTTAGTAAATTAATCAATCACTCTCCATTTATCAATTCCTTATGGTTTTTGATATTTAATGCAGTCGAATTCTACTTTCTATAGTGATAACTAAGGTGCCTATTCTAGGGCGTTTTAGATACTTTACTTACTTTACTCTAATCGCGCTCCTAGATCTACGAGTATACTTTGGATGGAACGTATTTGATTTCATTATAGTTATAAAAGTGTCCTTATCGCTTCGCTCTTTGATTCACTGATTACAGAGCAAACACGAATTATTGGGCTTCAGAGCCTAAAAGGTAACGTTATTACGAATTAAAACGGGGTTGCGTGGGAGGGTGCGGGGAAGGGATGATGGAGGCTATTAACGAATCTCTCCGTTTAATTAGCGACAATTTGGTAGGTAAATTGCACTTTTAATTGGTCGGCCTCGCTGTGTGTGTATGAAGGCTATGTGCTTACGCGTTGTTCGTGCATCTATTGGGGTATGTACTCATATCACAAACACAAAAGTTGTGAATTTCAACGCTGGAGCGTTATAATAATATTTTAAATTAGTAACTGCTCATTAAAAGCTTTTACAATTTTTTTCAAAATATAATATGAAGTTAAACAGTACATAAAATATTAAATTTAAATAAAGATTAATAAAAATTAAATAGCAATAATTAAAAGCGAAACATTAAATATCGTTTGTCGACATATTACTGTGTACAATACTCGTATGATTTCAATTATACATAATATGATTTAAACAAGGTTATAGATGTAGGTTACTGTCATATATTTACTTAAAATTCCTTTAAAAATACTGATTATAATAACAAATAATTTCAATAAACAGAGCCTTGGTATTAAAATGCGCTGTCATTTTTAGTTTACTTACATTACAATGACTATGTCTGAAGTATTCCTAATTTTGCAATGCCATCGGGTATCGGAGATAAATTCAATTTAAGTTGTTTAATTGCTTTATAGATTATACAAATTTATAGACAGAAACACTGACATTCTCGTCTCGCAATGGTGTCGTTAAAAATCTAAAAAGTACACTTTAGTTGCGAGAATATCATGGTCCCACACATCATTTAATTCCATACTTTAAGTGTTATCGCAAAATGAAAGCTAAAAACGCGCAAAAGCTTCACTCAGTTATAACATGTTCTGCTACTCGTGCAAAGTTGGGGCAAGTCGGCTAATAAACATAGTGTTAGGTCGTGTATAATAACTTTCGAATGAATAATTTCATCACTCTCCTTTAAGTTTAATAGTATTTTAGAATCAATTTAACTACTGCTTCTATTTATATAGGTACGGTATATCCGGTTGGAAAATAAAATGATGGGAATAGAAAAGATATAATAGAAACGAATGCTCGGTGTTGAAACGGGTCATTCAGCGAGCGTTCCGTTGGTAGGGCGAACTTAATTGTTGATTAGGAAGGAAAAGAGGAGTGTTAGTTTAAAGAGAATAAGGGTAGGGAAAGGGTTAGGCTAAACAACTTGTCTCATTGCTGACCCCGATGGCGAGGCTGCTTCGCATTCAGCAAGCCCGTCCGGACGAAGTCTTGGGCGTAAAGTTTGCTAAATTCAATGATCGCCGCGGTCGCTGCCCGCATTGGATTACGGCCAACGGCGGCAGCAACTTGTGCAGCTCCAATTGAAAACTAATTAAAGTTTACGTGCGTCCCTACCTCTCTGGACCTTACCTTTGGATCGAGAAAATATAGAACTATCGCACGTCGTCGTAGCATCGCTTCTAATATTATAAATGGGAAGGTCTGTCCTTTAAGCTTCACAGCTTCGCGTAAGAGACTTTCATAAAATTTGGTACAATTAAATCTTCTCTATGGCATTATATAGGATTATAAAATCTAAACAATTTACGAAACAACATGGGAAAAAGGCGTTCACCTATACATAACGTCTCCAAAATCTGTCTGTCATTATATGATAGATTTTTTAAAAATTTACTTGAATGAACTTTGTTCGTTTTTTACTAAAAGATTGTGCAATTTTTGAGGAAGGTTTATATTAATAATAATAAATATATGGGACACTTACACACGGTCGTCCGTCCCCGAAGTAAGTAACTTAATACTTGTGTTATGGGTGACAGGCAACTGTTAATATACTACATATATAATTTAAAATACATACTTAAATACAAATATACACCCAGGCTCGAGGAACCAACAAATTGTTTATAGAAAATGTTGACCTTCGGCGGGAATCGAACCCGCGACCCGCGGAGCTCAAGACAGGGTCTCTACCCACTTCGCCAACGGGCCAGTCAAAGTATATTTAAATATATTACATAAAGGTAAGATTACCGCGAGGCCCGGATTTATGCGGGAAAATCATTGTGACACAGTTTCAAGTTTTTACACGTTATACGAGTCACCGCTAAAGCAATATTGATAAAGTTTGGTACAACTGAAGTATATATATACTAGGCTAATATATAAGACAAAATTGTCATTTTTAAGATTTTGATTACCTCTATTAATGAAAATTTCATTTCATTTGCATACCTATGAGTTCTACTAGAGAAGCCATAGTTCAGTTCAGCGATGGCCGTGGGTCAGACGAGCGATAAAATTGTCCGAACGCCGAATCAATGGTATTAACGGATAAATTTGTAAATACATACCTCATTAAAAGGAAAAAGTCGACCGAACGGCGAACTAACGAAATACGGCAAATAAGCAGCGCTCGCTAAAAGAGGACGGAATGCAAATTTTAATAAGGGAAAGTTATTCCCGGGGTCCCAGGTATTTTAATTAAGTCCGTATTTATTTAAAGGTCTTTCGGCAGCACGGAACGGAGTGAGCTATTTGTTTTGAAAAAGTGTAGTATTTCCAACGTTTTGATTGCGATATTAAATTAACGTAAGGCTCGCTCTTTCACTTTGTATTTTCTTAGATTTTTGCGATTATTAAATTAAATTCATTCGTACAGATGCCGGGCGAAACCCTCTCAGAGCGTCCTTACGGTATCAAATCAGAAATAAGTTCCGTCGAAGCAACCCCAGGGATGCGCTAAGTACAATGATTAGTGAACGTTAAAAGTCGTTATAATATTTTCGCTTTGCTTTGGCTTTGCGATTTTGTCGTAGAGTCTATCTCCTGATGATGCTTCGGTTGCGGGGCGAAACAGTGGTGGAGGTTTGTGCATGTGTTTGACGAATCCTGCACGTATCGGGTATGAAAATACGGATAGTCCACTATACATTTAACACTATATATTTTCTATTTACTGTATCGCGGATTATAGCAAAATAATTTTATTATTACTTTTGTATTATGGATCTCCGCAAAGTAACGCCTAATTCTATAAATTAGTTACAATATTTCTTTTTAAAATGCATACTACTATAATCTATGCGAAAGTCTGTCTATTTGTCTATTTGCCTGTTGATTCGGTCTTTTAATATCGATAAAATTTGTTATAATTGAACCTTACAGTATATATTGGAATAACACCTAAAAATCGGGTTTTCCTTTGAGAACAAGAATAAACAACAAGTACGTATATAGTAAGTATATATGACGCACTTAGTATTAAAGTGACCTAATCCAAAATTAGTGTTAATCTAGTTAGATACATTGTAATCCATATTTCAATGCTCTCTATGACATCACTCTATAAACTACTTAATAAACTAGTGCTCTATTGCTCTTCCAAGTAATGGGTCTCTAATTTTTTTCGAACTGACTGTATGCTGTTAGCCCTAACGGCTTTTACAGCGTCATCGGCCGGGATGGGCGAGCGTAGAAGCATCGCCGAGGTTGCGAAATGCAAAGAGTAGAGCGCAGAAGCTCTACTAGCATCGGGGACGTCGTCTTAAGGGTGCCGTCTCCTGTGAGGCTGGACCAAGACTTATGGCGACGCGTAGAGGAAGGCTGACTTTAATTAGTCATTGCGGAAAGGTGGGGTGAAGCCACGACCGACCGACGTCAGAAAGCTGGGACCTCGTCTTCGTCGGCGAAGACGCTGTGTGTGTGTATCTAAAACACTCCCCATTTTTGTTAGCGCTAAGCTACGCTTTATTGCAATTTGGAACATAAAAACTTTTTTCAATACGGTCACTTTATTATTAAGCGTGCGATATATCCATTACATGCTGTACTTAGGATTTCATTCGTGTTAATTAATACTGAGGGTATTAATCAACCCTCCGACGAAAAACAAAAATTTATATCATATAGTATATAGCTCGGTGGTGCAATTAAAACTTATACTTGAACAGTGCGGAATTGTAACAGACAGACGGACTTTTTGCATTTATTATATTATTACCGATCAAAAATATTATAGAGTATTACGTTTACGTCAAATAAAAAAATATATATTTATGTATATTACATTTTTTTGTGCCTCGAAAAAGAAATATTAAATTTTACACGTATAATTTACTTAAAATGAGCATAGTAGCGGTTAAAGGGACAGCTTCTCATGTTCTTTTTCCCAAAAAATAGTTATACTTTAATAACAATAACTTTACTGCACTACCTAACGCCATCTGTTAGAATTTAAGAAACTAAATTAAATAAAAACCTCAAACGATTCTGCACGCAACTATTCATTTGCACTAATTTATAAAATAGTCTGAATCGTTTTAGCTGTCTGTTCGTGTGTCTGCGAACTCGGAAGTTCCTCAACTCTCCAGTATTCCCGTCAATGCGTCCTGATTGCTGCGAGCTGCATTAAGTAAGCTCGCTTCATTCATATAGTTCTGTAACTTGTACATGTACTCTATGACCACTATTACTGCTGCGCTATTGCTGTTTGTGTTACACCGGTAGAACTTAAGAATGACTCTAAGATTATCTTCTACATTTTAAACTATAAACTGCTTAAGTAATGTACTAGAGAATTGTAGATCTATAGAACTACTACAAAAAAGTCCGAGATAGCATGTCTCTATCTCTTATGGTTAACTCACAATAAGTATTTTTATGTTTAAAATTTGAATTCTAGAAAAAAATTGTGACATACAGCTAGTATATTAAAAAAATTCCGGAGATGCAATTTTCTACACAAAATCTCACATCATCCTCCTGCCCTTATCCCATTCTAAGTGGGGGTTGGCACAACATGTTACAAACATGTTGTCACATGATTTGGCTACGTATTTTACGGCCGGCCGCCTGCCTGACGTCAACTTACCTTAGTCGTTTTACGAACCATCGGTAAGAAAGAGGGTAGTCTATTCTACTCAGACGGATACCACACGATGAGTTAACTCACCTTACACAAAATCTCAGCTACAGAAAAAGCAAAACTTTAAAACATTCAATATCGTTTCTATCCAGTTATTCAATTTTAAACTTTAAACAGTTTCCGAGCAGGGTTCTTATAAAGTGTGTGTCTAAAAAAATAATTAGTAAACTTAAGGGTATTAGAAAATTATTTAAAGAACAAAATAAAGATCGTTAAGACTCTAATTTATATTTTTGGACACATTTTGAGTACATTACGGAACTTTTGCACAAAATAAACCAATGTGAATATATCAAAGAAAAGTACATGACATTATTTTCTTTGTAGAAATGTACAAAGTTGTCTAAAGTACTACACAAATATTTTCAATGCACTCTAGTCGAGGTACTCTTAGCAGCCTCCGAGAAGCGCCGTACTAAAAGATCAAGTTCCTTTTCTGTCTAATTAACAGTATTTCATGGCGGTTGTTTTTATTATTCTCGAAAGCACTTAATTTATCTGGCCAGAGCTGAGGTCGTTTTCATTAAGCGGCCAGGAATAAATATAATTTAATTAGGAACGTCGAGCGGGAGCGCGGCGCCACAATAGGGTAGCGCGGCAATGCTTTGCTGTACTTATGTACTTACGATTCGGGAACATTAATAGAACACATACCAGTGTTCCTTACAGTTTAGAGCCTAATAACATAGATAAAATATTTTTTATTTTTCCTCATTTTCCTGGTCTATCCATAAATAAGGAGCAATCCTTGTCTTGGTTGGTTTGGAGTTTAAACACACTACGCTGCCCCAATGATGTTTGTAGCTTTAATAAATCGTTGTCGTTGTTATCAAAAATTGATCATCGACCAATACATAAACAGTCAATAAAATTTTCTCCTTAAGTTTTTACGGACACGTAATAATCCGCACAGAGAAACTTAAAAGTATATGTGTTAAGTTCAGAGTATTAGTTAAGTTATATATATGCTGGTACCTCTGCACCGCCACAGTGCATGCACTTTGGCTAGATCGTTATTTATTGACTTTTCAAAACGAGCCACCGTTTCAAAGTTGTCAAAGTTTCTCAAGAAGCTAACGTTTGTGTCAAAAAGCGATGCCGTCTGTAGAGATGTCAGGTGCATATCCATTACTTATGCATAGTCTATGCTGCATACTAGGTTGCCAGACGGTTAGACGAATTTGTCGGACATAAAGTTTTTACTTTATGGAGTTGATTCGCGTCAACATCAGTTTTAAAATGCCTTTATATATCTTCTATGTGTTGTTATCATCTTCCCGAAGGTAAAACGGGACGTTTTTATCTTTTTTAAACTCTGAATATTACTCCAACGAATTAGCATTGTATACGTTTTAAACAGACCGACTTTTGAAAATATATTTTCAAATATATGAATGTTTTTTCACTGCAATCAAAGGAAAAACGCTTTATTTATCATAAATGTTATCCTGGTATTGGTACTGTTAGACTGATTTATTGCACTAGAATGTTCAGTATGAAAGTGGCATTGAAAAAAGGTGTCCAATAGAAATCTGACAGATTTTTAAACTCAAAATCAAGCATTTTATATCGGGTATAGAACAAATGTTATGCCAATTCTGTATTCAATATATTATGAATCTTCGTCTCGTCTTACACGATAGAAGCTTATTTTTGACACAAGTCTAATCCCCGAATGTATTTATAAAGGTTTTGGCACTGATTTTTAATATTGTCATGAGGTTGGATTGCAGAGATTACTGTATTGTACCGTAATCGGATGATTACGTCGCACTAGTCGACAATAAAGAGACGTAAATAACAACGAGAATATAAGAAAAGGTATTAAAAGGCCTTGTTATTTTCGGTTATTGGGCATATTGACTAGCAGTAACTAGATCTGGTGTTCGTCGGTTGAATCTATCATTACAAATGATTTTGTCAATTCGACTAACTGGTTGAGACAAGTTTCGTTTCTACACTTCAGTTTTTTGTTACGAGTGAAGTAATATTTAAAAGGCGTTGCAAAAGGATTTTTCGATTTGGGACAACTCCGCGAATGTCAGAAGACGTGGATGCCTCAGTGTAAAGACATTCTCCGTTGTAAGCCGCAGTAAGATGTTCATTGCGGACGAGACTTACAGCTGCAGACGCGTGTAGCTCAGCGAGCCGGCGAGCTGCTGTAACGCCGGGCTACTGTCTCGGCGGAATAATTTATGGCAAGTTAAATAACGTGTGTCTGGAGCCAACATTGTAACACAACGCCAGCTAGCTTTGTTTTAATAATAAGCCCTTGTAGCAAAATTTTACCGTATCTATATCTTATTTAAATAATTTATAGAATCATGCGCTACTTTGCGGAGGTTCAGAATACAAAAGTAATAATGAAATTATATTGCTATAATCTTCGATAGAAAATATATATAATGTTAAATGTAGTGGAATATCCATTCTTCCGATACATGCAGGATTCCTAAACACACGAGCACGAACCTCCCTCACCGCACTACACTCGTTTACTATCACAAACCAACAATCGTTTCGCCGCAACCAAAGCATGGAGACAGATTCCATGACAAAATCGCAAAACGAAGCATCAATCGAATAAACATAGTTATATTATAATTGTTTTAACCCCTTCCATTTATTTTATCTCCGAACGTGGGTAACAATCTTGAACTAGAACTAGTCTCTATGTTGTTTGGTATGGACAGCAGTTTGAGTTTAAATTGAGTCTCATGTTATAGTAATCGCATCTTGATGACTGTTTATACTTGAAAGTAGCCTTTTTTAAGGTATTGAAGGTGTCACCTAAAAACTCCGTATCGGCAGTTTTATCGGTAATTAACGGTGTCGACTACATCGTTTCGACAACACTTCCTCGCTATCTGTACGGGTTCTTTAAGCCATGTGATAGAAACGCTTTAGTTATTAGCTTTCGTACATATCGGGTACTAACCAAGCACATGACGGCAAGCTTTTCTGGCTAGTAGAGTGTTATACAAAAATACGTGCAAAATTTAAGGCTACACTTAACTGGTCAGCTTTTGGAGTAACTGAATTGGATTTTTTACTTGTACCAACTCGTAGGTTTATATTCGTACGCGCAAGTGTAATCAAATCAAAATAATTTTTTTGCGAGTAAGCTTCTTCCAAGAACTTTTGAAGGATCAATTATATTAATGGTGCGAATACTAGTAGTCACTACTAGTAGTTTGGAATGTAAAGCTTTGAAGAAACTCGGCGATCAATCTTTTAAACATTTTTAAATTATAAAATTAAGCTGTAGTTATGTTAAAGGATTTTCAAATCCTAGAGACATCATCATTTATATTATTTTCTACTGCTACTGATAATATTCCTTACCCTTAAATCATACCTTGTTTGGGTCTTTTACTTTTATGTATTGTGGAGTTTTATTATAGTAGCAAATACACAACACATACACAAGGCCCACGCATGATTTTCTAACTCCGATGAGTTGCAAAACCGGCATTACACAAAAAAATTAAAATGAGTTTTGGCGATGATTGTGTTAATAAATTATTATAAAACAAAGTCCCTAAAACCTCGATTTTTTTAATATTGTACTGAACGGATTTTTGTATGGTTTTTACTAAAAGATATTGTCATTTTTCCGAAAGGTTTAGGTTAATAGTACATTACCGTTTTGTGTAAATTGTGATGAAGAGGTCACATGGTTGTAAAGTAAAGTAATGTACCTACTAGAGACTTGTATATTTAAAAAATACTACACTAAAGTCCGAACTATTATGTCTCTATCTCTTATGATTACCTCATAATAATTACTTTTACGTTTAATATCTCAATTCGGGAAACATTTTGTGACACGCTGATTTATATGCGAGCGAAACCAGCACATCTATTATACAATATTATATTCAAACTGCAGGAGTTAGGACAGAAGAGCGAATGATTACAAAAAAGTTTTACAACTAAAATCCTATTAGTTATCCTATATGAATACTGCAGCGAGGAAAAATAGAAACATTTTCCTGAACTTCCCAGTTATTTGTTATCGTGAACTGGCACCGTGTTGACACAAGTTTAACAACATCATTTCGCCGCTTCCGGCCGAGCGGAAGGCTTGCTGCAGTCCGTAACGATTCTAGATACAACTCCTACTCGATTTAAATCACTTTGGATCCCTTTAATAATTTACACTTAGTCAGAATAAAATTCTTATTAATAGAAATTACATTGCCTGATTGTAATGAGCTATTCATAGATGCAACCTGGGTGCATTTGTGATGAGCACAAAATCGGCCATAAAAATAGTTACCATTGCACATCCAATATCTATAATATGATTCGATTACCTCCACTATCAAACAACACAAACTTAAATCATAAACATACTCAGGTGCTCTCAACGAAAATAATGCCCGTTTCACAAGAGATCGAGCCCAAGCAAAGTGTGGCTATCACCTATCACCAGTAGACGTCACCCTAAGTGCTTAACACTTAGGGTGACGTCTACTGGTGATAGAAAGCTGATGGTATGATTGTGACTAGTCATATAATAATTATCACAATTTTTAATGTGCTTTACAGTATTCATGACGCCATGGGTACTGCAGCGGATTCCAACACATGTATCTATTATATGTGCCTGTGTTGCGATTACAGTCTGATCTAATACATAACTTTTCGTGGACGCTTGTGGTTAAGGTCGACATTCCGCAAGACCTACTGACAACCAAAGATTATAGCCACAAATCGGTTCTGTAGTTATTGATGCGTAAACAATCTGACTCCTGAAACTTACTCGAACGCGACCCTTAAATAGGGCATAATTGGTCCTATGCAAGTTTTGGACAAAAGCTGTGATAGCCTAGCGGACCGTGCGACTCTCTAGAGACGACATCGGTTCAAACCCCAGGCAGGCAAATTGCAATTTATCACACACTTTTGGTGAAGGAAAACATCGTGAGGAAACCTGCATATCTCTAGAGAATTCCAAGGATATGTGTAACCTACCAATCCGCATTGGAGCAGCGTGGTAGGTCTTAGCTCCAGTCCTTCTCTCCAAAAAAGGGAGAGAGGAGGCCTTAGCCCAGCAGTGGGCATAGTAACAGGCCGTTACTTTACTTTTTTTTAAGTTTTAGGCAGTGTCGCTTTGTTGCGGAGAAACATCTTACTTGCATTTCAACAGATAAAGGACATTCAGTTTAGCTATCAGGTGCATACTTATTATTATATGAACATACGGTTCACATCGCGAGAAAATCCAATTACCTTTGTATAAGGTTCGACATTGCGGCAGAGTCGCATTCATCGTGGTTGAACTGACTGTCAGGTATATATTGTATCAAAAAGCTGTGACTTTTAAATGTTTATGGGACTGAAATCAAAAACGTACGGATCGGCCGCGATGGCCATAACTTATATAGCTTGTATGTGAACACAACTATTTCTCATAAGAAATATTACATCTTGAACCGGAAATGAAGTGTCGCAGCGAAACAGGTGTTGGCAGAAAATAACGAGACGTCGACTGCACCATTAATCTGGAGAGACTGAGTGAGTTTCATATAGGGATGCTAGAAGTTGCCACGGTGTATTGTAACACCTCACAATATAATTCAGGATTTCAACTTAAATTAAAAGAGATAATGAAAGTGGGCATCCATGTAGCATGATACAAAATTAATAGTAATTCTACTTAAAAGTCAGAGTCATACGGTTCTATGTTTTTAAATGTTTTTCACCCTATTTCTCCGCATTTGTTAACCAATTTCGTAAATTATATTTTACTTTGAAATGATCTACTATTTTGTTGTGTGTGTGTACAAATATAAGCAAATTATATAAATAAATTTTGTATGACTTATTCGATGTATTATTGAAATTGCAGTTAAAAACACATCCATTTTTTTTAAACGAAAAAATATATTAAATTGGAAACATAACAATAAGCGACCTTCCTTTCTGCGCCGCAAACTGAGCCTACACTTTTTTTGGCTGTTTTCTTCAGTAAAGTAAAGCGCTTTTGTATGCCCGGACTTCTAAACCATAAAATGTTACTCCTCAGCTCTTGAACTGAGTAATCTGCTCATATCCATCCATAGATGCGTTAAGACCTCAAAAAAAACCATCTCAACCATATCAACAAATACAGTCGGGTATTAATGTATGCTCAACACTTTCTGGCATTTAATTGTTTGCTCGAAACAGTACCTGTATTTAATGTAATCAGTTTTTAGATACCGGGTTGCATTGACCTGAACTTCGCACCTTTCTGTTATTTAGTTTGTCTTATATCATCCCACATGGAGTATGAAGCACACGATCGCCGCGTTAAGTACCTAACGAGTTAACTTGCTACTTATTAGGAAGAAAGGAAAGAATTTTTATAAAAACAGATCTCACATTCAATCTGCAAAACTACAAAAGTATTATGTGCGAACACCAGATTTCTCTCAGCGTCTCTCTGCAGCGTATCGCAGCAGCCGTGTCACGTCCTCTAGAAACGACTCGTGTGCTCCACACGGTGTCTGTCGCGAGTCGTGCACGCGGACAGGACAAGCATTGCAAATATAATGCAACTGCAAGCCTTGGGTACAAACCAAACTAACTAGTGGTACCCACGAATTCGTTCGTGCCCACATACCGCTAAGCATGTAAGGACCCTCAATAATGCAATATGTGTTAATTTCAGTAATCCTGCAATAAAAACGAGGATCATTTTATTCTATATAGTACCTCGGTGTATAAGATTTAATTGTGCCAAATTTTATCAATATTGGTCCAGTGGATGAACCGCTAAAGCGTAAAAGACGGTCAAACAAACTTTCGCAAGTTGATATTAGTATCGCTTGTCGAAAATAATTGGTTCGAATTACAAGAAGAAAATGTGGGAAAATGCTCAGTTAACAATTGAAAATAATAACACAAATAATTGTATAAATAAAATATTTTCCTAGTGCTGCTAAAGTTAAAACAGCACACGAGTAAAAATAACAAAAATACAAGTTATTAAAAAAATGAATGTATGTGTCAAAGAATAATTGTAATAATAATAATAAGTTTATTTGACATAAAGCCCAATACACAAATAACTTAACTTATAACAGATTTATAATTTATGGCTTATATTAAGTTGCGTATAAAATAATGGTGACCCTGACTATCAAGCTAGGATAAACCTGTGTTTTGAAAGTCAGTGGTTCAGCTCGAACATTAAAAAATGGCAACGGCATTCCTTATATAATAAAAGATAATTAGAGAGACTTACATGCTATATAAAAATATGTATGTATGGTATGTAATAGTAGTGTATCTGTGTGTTAGTGAGTGTGTGTCAATGTGAGAGTATGTGTGAACGAAAAAGGTCTCATAAAATAATCATTTCTGTTTCAAAATAGTTAAGTTTAATTTTTACAATTGTAAAAATAAAAAAAAACACGTTATCAAAAACGAAACAAATATTATTAATATTTGCAATAAACCGAATGTAATGAAAGTAAAGTTTCATTCGACGATGTCTAGAGAAAATAATTCAAGAACTGCATATGTATTATTTTGCATTAGAATTGTTACGTACAATTCTATTAAAATACCAAAGCCGAGTGAGGAACAGCCTCGATTAGTCTGCGACTGAGCAACTGCACAATGGACTATTTGTTGGTGGACTGCGACAAGAATGTGGCAAATATACTAGCGACGTTGTTAGTGGTCGGTCCGGCCGAATTTATAGCGAGCGACGGTGTAGACGATTTGTCGGCAAGAGCGGCAGACTTGTTCGGATGAAGCGTCAGACACCATACTTACTAACATGGAAATGTTAAACGTTAATTGCATTGTTAACTAGTTGGCGTCAACAATAAAGGCAATAGTATTCACGTGCTTAGGTTCATGTCTTAAATAATCCAGATCTAATCACATTTATCAACACTAATTATGTACACGAAGTCTTCTATGTCGAAGTAAATGTAGACGAGGTTGCATTTTACGACATCTTTTATCAATCCCCGATATAATAACTGACCTCACAGACGTCATCCTCGCATCCTCATCCTATCCGAGGAATGCTATCGTGATCTTAGAAGCTTTTCCGTTATTATTAAGGATATTTAAATAGCCCAATGTTTAATTGCGACGGAAAACGCAGTGTCGGTAGACGCCTACGAGATGGACTGTCGATCACAAAACGATCGGGGGCAGCCGGGATCCAAGCGGCACGAGTAGTGGAGATCCCGTGAATTTCACAATATCTAAAATTAATATCTTCTTCTTTAAGAAGAAGATATTAATTTTATCGCCACAAGACTATAACATGAGAAGTCGAGATTAGATATTGATGACATCTTCTAAAACAAACAGTTCACTTACAAATATTACCAGAATCAAATTCAATCAATGATTGTGTTAGAACTTATATAAACAAAGACAATCTTAGTCTATGCTTGTTTGACAACTGTCTTGTTTGTAATGACTACATTATATTAAATCGCACATTATAAATTCAATCCTTCTCTTATTTTCGCATAATCCCAACAGGTTATGGGCCCAGAATACGCGAAAAATAAGTGTGTGTAAAAGTTTTCTTCTAGAATTCAAATAAGACGCGATGTCACGTAACGACGAGATGCAAATGCCGGCGCCATCTTCTTCAACAGCAACAAATTCCGGAATTACAATCAATTTCGAGAAGCTTAGTGGAATATCTAACTACGGAAACTGGAAATTCATGATGCGGATGTATTTAGTCCATGAAGATTTATGGGATTGTATCGATGAATCTGCACCGGGTGTACCCAAGGTCAATGACAGCCGCAAACAACTACGGGCACTCGCAAAGATATGTTTGATGGTCCAACCCTCATCTTTTTCCCATGTTAGAAATGCTGCCACTGGCTACGAGGCATGGAACAACCTAAAGACAGCATATGAAGACAGGGGGCTGTGTCGCCGTCTTGGACTTTTACGCACGTTATTCGGATTAAAATTGGAACAATTTAATGATATGGAAGCGTATATCTCGAGAATCACGGACTTGGATCAACAATTACGAGACATAAACGCTCCATTAGAAGATAGTTTTCTGTCAGTGTTAATGCTGAGCGGATTACCACCAGACTATGATCCGCTTATCATGGCTTTAGAAAATTCGAACATTAAATTGTGCAGTGAAACAGTAAAAAGTAAATTATTACAAGAAAATTTACGTAGAGAGTTCGATAAGAGTGAAGGTGCGATGTTTACAAACAAGTCCTCTACAAAAGGTGTCAACAAACATCCAAAGTGCTTTATTTGCAAGAAACCAAATCACTTTGCTAAAAACTGTCCAACTAAAACTAATAATAAAAATAATAAATGGGGTGAAAGCGAAAAGTGTGAGAAAGCGTGGAACGGAACATTATTGACAGCACTAGCCGTCAACATTGACTCGAATGCCTGGTATGTCGATTCTGGCGCTACTTGTCACATGACAAACAACAAAAATTTATTGAAAAACTATGTTGTGGACACTCCACGGTTAGTTACAGTTGCAAATAATCAGAAAATGCATAGTGAAGGTCATGGTGAAGTGGAATTATTGTTGAAAGGACAAACTCAAGCTACAAAATTAAATGAAGTTATTTTTGTGCCAGGGCTGTCAACAAACCTTATTTCTGTAGGAAAAATAGCTTCTAAAGGACTTGAAGTTCATTTTGACGATGAAAAATGTCATGTTTATTGCAAAGAAATGTCAGTTGCAAGTGCTACAAAGGTGAATGGTGTCTATGAACTGGACACAGAGAGTCAACAATCAACAAATGGTCATGAGCTGGCTGCGACATGTCAAACAGTGGTTTTGGTGAAACCACAAATCCAGTCCCTGGATGAGGAACGCGCAGAAGTTGTGAATTTGTGTGAAGCGAATCAATCACAGGAGATTTGGCATCGGAGACTCGGACATCTTAACAGGCGAAGTATGCATTTACTGGAACAAGGTATGGCAAGTGGAATTAATTATACTTACAGTAAAAATAATCCCTGTGCAGTATGTATTGAAGGGAAGCAGAGTAGAATACCATTCCCAAAACAATCCTTTAGTCGAGCCACTGAGAAATTAAGTCTCATACATTCAGATTTATGTGGGCCTATGTCAGTTTCCTCATTTAGTGGTGCTAAATATTTATTAACCTTTATAGATGACTATACTAGGATGACATTTGGTTATTTTATTAAATGTAAAGATGAAGTTCTGTCTGTATTCAAGATATTTAAAAGTTATGTAGAAAATCAAACTAATTTGAAAATAAAGATGATAAGAACAGACAATGGTCGTGAATATGTGAATAAACATTTCCAGACATTCCTTCAAGAGCATGGCATCGTGCATCAGACAACTGTTCCCTATTCTCCACAACAGAATGGAGTTGCGGAAAGGGCAAATCGCACAATTATGGAGGCCGGACGATGTATGCTACAAGATGCAGGTATGGACCAAAGATTCTGGGCTGAAGCTTTGAATACAGCAATCTTTATTAAGAATAAATCACCAAGTAAAGCGGTGAGAGGGACCACACCAGAAGAAAAATGGTCAGGTTGTAAAGTTAATTTGTCTATTTTAAGAATATTTGGCTGTGTTGCCTATGCAATGATCCCCGCTGAGAGGCGTAAGAAACTGGATGCAAAGAGCAAACAATACATTTTTGTAGGATATTGTAATGAGTCAAAAGGATACAGGCTAATTGATCCTCAAAATCCTTCCAAATGTATTAAATCTAGAGATGTGCGCTTCTTAGAAGGAATGATGTATAAAGACTTGAAAACAAATCAGAATAATACTACTGATTGTCAAATAAATTTTAATAATGAAATAGAAAATGTTGTGAGAATAAATGATGATAACGATGTCAATCCTTTGCCTACAATAGAATCATCTGACTCGATCGCAATCAATTCAACTG
The DNA here is from genome assembly GCA_947086505.1 of Morpho deidamia. Classification (NCBI taxonomy): domain Eukaryota; kingdom Metazoa; phylum Arthropoda; class Insecta; order Lepidoptera; family Nymphalidae; genus Morpho; species Morpho deidamia. The sequence continues at coordinate 20,377,419 of CAMTZC010000020.1, read as the reverse complement.
TTTCTGACCCCAGCTCTGTGGATGACCCCAATGATGTCACATGGAATCCAGACATGACTGAAGATTCTAGTTATTATGAAGATATTGCTGAAGGTGTGAATGCTGTAATTGCAATGACAGCAACAAGTTATGATGGAGAACCACAGACAATTGAGGAAGCATTATCAGGACCTGAAAAAGAATACTAGAGGGAAGCTATTGAAGATGAATATAAATCATTCGAGAAAAATAAGGCTTGGAGTTTGACATTACTGCCTGAAGGAAAGAAGGCTGTGCGCTGTAAGTGGGTTTTTAAGAAGAAGCTAGGACCAGAAGGTCAGTTACTTCGGTATAAAGCACGCCTTGTAGCAAAAGGCTATACCCAGGAATACGGGATTGACTACAAGGAAACCTATTCACCTGTAGTACGATATTCTACTATACGTACATTGATTGCGCTGGCAGTAAATCTAAACTTACACATTGATCATATGGATGTCAAGACGGCATTCTTAAACGGTGATTTGCAAGAGACCGTTTACATGGAGCAGCCAAATGGCTATAAGATAAATGGTAAAGAAAACTATGTATTTAAACTACATAAAGCTATATATGGACTTAAACAAGCCTCAAAGACATGGTATGACAAATTGTAGAAGATAAAACTATAATGTTAAAATACTTATCTACTGAAAATATGCCAGCGGATGTCTTAACTAAATGTTTAAGTAAAGATAAACATTTTAATTGTGTAAAAAATCTTGGATTACAGATTGTTTAGTTTAAGGGCAGGTGTTAGAACTTATATAAACAAAGACAATCTTAGTCTATGCTTGTTTTGACAACTGTCTTGTTTGTAATGACTACATTATATTAAATCGCACATCATACATTCAATCCTTCTCTTATTTTCGCATAATCCCATCAGGTTATGGGCCCAGAATACGCGAAAAATAAGTGTGTGTAAAAGTTTTCTTATAGAATTCAAATAAGACGCGATGTCACGTAACGACGAGATGCAAATGCCGGCGCCATCTTCTTCAACAGCAACAAATTCCGGAATTACAATCAATTTCGAGAAGCTTAGTGGAATATCTAACTACGGAAACTGGAAATTCATGATGCGGATGTATTTAGTCCATGAAGATTTATGGGATTGTATCGATGAATCTGCACCGGGTGTACCCAAGGTCAATGACAGCCGCAAACAACTACGGGGACTCGCAAAGATATGTTTGATGGTCCAACCCTCATCTTTTTCCCATGTTAGAAATGCTGCCACTGGCTACGAGGCATGGAACAACCTAAAGACAGCATATGAAGACAGGGGGCTGTGTCGCCGTCTTGGACTTTTACGCACGTTATTCGGATTAAAATTGGAACAATTTAATGATATGGAAGCGTATATCTCGAGAATCACGGACTTGGATCAACAATTACGAGACATAAACGCTCCATTAGAAGATAGTTTTCTGTCAGTGTTAATGCTGAGCGGATTACCACCAGACTATGATCCGCTTATCATGGCTTTAGAAAATTCGAACATTAAATTGTGCAGTGAAACAGTAAAAAGTAAATTATTACAAGAAAATTTACGTAGAGAGTTCGATAAGAGTGAAGGTGCGATGTTTACAAACAAGTCCTCTACAAAAGGTGTCAACAAACATCCGAAGTGCTTCATTTGCAAGAAACCAAATCACTTTGCTAAAAACTGTCCAACTAAAACTAATAATAAAAATAATAAATGGGGTGAAAGCGAAAAGTGTGAGAAAGCGTGGAACGGAACATTATTGACAGCACTAGCCGTCAACATTGACTCGAATGCCTGGTATGTCGATTCTGGCGCTACTTGTCACATGACAAACAACAAAAATTTATTGAAAAACTATGTTGTGGACACTCCACGGTTAGTTACAGTTGCAAATAATCAGAAAATGCACAGTGAAGGTCATGGTGAGGTGGAATTATTGTTGAAAGGACAAACTCAAGCTACAAAATTAAATGAAGTTATTTTTGTGCCAGGGCTGTCAACAAACCTTATTTCTGTAGGAAAAATAGCTTCTAAAGGACTTGAAGTTCATTTTGACGATGAAAAATGTCATGTTTATTGCAAAGAAATGTCAGTTGCAAGTGCTACAAAGGTGAATGGTGTCTATGAACTGGACACAGAGAGTCAACAATCAGCAAATGGTCATGAGCTGGCTGCGACATGTCAAACAGTGGTTTTGATGAAACCACAAATCCAGACCCTGGATGAGGAACGCGCAGAAGCTGTGAATTTGTGTGAAGCGAATCAATCACAGGAGATTTGGCATCGGAGACTCGGACATCTTAACAGGCGAAGTATGCATTTATTGGAACAAGGTATGGCAAGTGGAATTAATTATACTTACAGTAAAAATAATCCCTGTGCAGTATGTATTGAAGGGAAGCAGAGTAGAATACCATTCCCAAAACAATCCTTTAGTCGAGCCACTGAGAAATTAAGTCTCATACATTCAGATTTATGTGGGCCTATGTCAGTTTCCTCCTTTAGTGGTGCTAAATATTTATTAACCTTTATAGATGACTATACTAGGATGACATTTGGTTATTTTATTAAATGTAAAGATGAAGTTCTGTCTGTATTCAAGATATTTAAAAGTTATGTAGAAAATCAAACTAATTTGAAAATAAAGATGATAAGAACAGACAATGGTCGTGAATATGTGAATAAACATTTCCAGACATTCCTTCAAGAGCATGGCATCGTGCATCAGACAACTGTTCCCTATTCTCCACAACAGAATGGAGTTGCGGAAAGGGCAAATCGCACAATTATGGAGGCCGGACGATGTATGCTACAAGATGCAGGTATGGACCAAAGATTCTGGGCTGAAGCTTTGAATACAGCAATCTTTATTAAGAATAAATCACCAAGTAAAGCGGTGAGAGGGACCACACCAGAAGAAAAATGGTCAGGTTGTAAAGTTAATTTGTCAATTTTAAGAATATTTGGCTGTGTTGCCTATGCAATGATCCCCGCTGAGAGGTGTAAGAAACTGGATGCAAAGAGCAAACAATACATTTTTGTAGGATATTGTAATGAGTCAAAAGGATACAGGCTAATTGATCCTCAAAATCCTTCCAAATGTATTAAATCTAGAGATGTGCGCTTCTTAGAAGGAATGATGTATAAAGACTTGAAAATAAATCAGAATAATACTACTACTGATTGTCAAATAAATTTTAATAATGAAATAGAAAATGTTGTGAGAATAAATGATGATAACGATGTCAATCCTTTGCCTACAATAGAATTATCTGACTCGATCGTAATCAATTCAACTATTTCTGACCCCAGCTCTGTGGATGACCCCAATGATGTCACATGGAATCCAGACATGACTGAAGATTCTAGTTATTATGAAGATATTGCTGAAGGTGTGAATGCTGTAATTGCAATGACAGCAACAAGTTATGATGGAGAACCACAGACAATTGAGGAAGCATTATCAGGACCTGAAAAAGAATACTGGAGGGAAGCTATTGAAGATGAATATAAATCATTCGAGAAAAATAAGGCTTGGAGTTTGACATTACTGCCTGAAGGTAAGAAGGCTGTGCGCTGTAAGTGGGTTTTTAAGAAGAAGCTAGGACCAGAAGGTCAGTTACTTCGGTATAAAGCACGCCTTGTAGCAAAAGGCTATACCCAGGAATACGGGATTGACTACAAGGAAACCTATTCACCTGTAGTACGATATTCTACTATACGTACATTGATTGCGCTGGCAGTAAATCTAAACTTACACATTGATCATATGGATGTCTTAACTAAATGTTTAAGTAAAGATAAACATTTTAATTGTGTGTAAAATCTTGGATTACAGATCGTTTAGTTTAAGGGCAGGTGTTAGAACTTATATAAACATAAACAATCTTAGTCTATGCTTGTGTGTGACAACTGTCTTGATTGTAATGACTACATTATATTAAATCGCACATTATAAATTCAATCCTTCTCTTATTTTCGCATAATCCCAACATGGTAGCAGAGCGTGGTCTACTGAAAATATGCCAGCGGATGTCTTAACTAAATGTTTAAGTAAAGATAAACATTTTAATTGTGTAAAAAATCTTGGATTACAGATTGTTTAGTTTAAGGGCAGGTGTTAGAACTTATATAAACAAAGACAATCTTAGTCTATGCTTGTTTGACAACTGTCTTGTTTGTAATGACTACATTATATTAAATCGCACATTATAAATTCAATCCTTCTCTTATTTTCGCATAATCCCATCAGATTGGATAGAACCTGCTTTGAGCTAGGAGCATCAATGTTTGTAGTGAAATCTGATAATATCCACATACCGCAGTAATTTTATGAGAAATTATTTACTGTTTCAATATATATCTAAACGTATCGGGTAATATTGTAGAGGGAGCCTTTTGAAAATTGGCTTTCGAATTGAAGCAATTCACTTTCCTTAAGAAAACATTAATATCAAAGTTAATCTTGGAAGAAGCCCGGGTGCAGCAACAAACTGTGTCCACACAAACAACACTTAACCCAGCACTCCTGTTACTGTTCTCGAACGAAGTATAATACACCTTAATTCAAGGAAATGGGTTTTACTTTTGATATGAAATATAGTTTTAAAAATACGAAACACTATCGCTATTTTATAAACTAGAAGTCACTGAAGACTTATTGCCAGATTTACCTGCAATAATAATAGGAATTATTTTGCAGCTCTCAAAAAATTGGAATTCAAAATCCTCCCAAAAATAATTCAGATCCTCACAACATTCACAAAATCTAAACCAGTTTTACGGGTATCTTCTGAGACTAACAGCAAACTACCTTGCCTCGATCGATACTAAGAACGCTACTGCCGTTTAGTAATATTAAGTGTTATTTATATCAGCCATTGTGTTCCTTATGAAGTTCAAAAGTTTCAATTTTCTGAAGAAGCTGGTCATTTCTGAGGATAATTTGAGACACTTAACAATCCATTATCTTATTACTCGTCTCGTGGCACAGATATGCTGACAAAGGCGATGGCAAGGCCGCGTCCACTTTGACACGTACAAAACGTCCGTCGGTGAGTGGGTGTGGACCACAGCCGACGAGGACTCAGGATGCGGCAGAAGGGTGCTTACCTTTAACAGCTCATCGGTTTTTGTTATTGTTCCGTGCTTATAATTATTTTTATAATATTTTAAAGGTTTCACTCATCATGTCAATTTTCTTCTATTAGGATTTTTGGTTTCATTTTTAACTTAGTAGGTCAGAAATTTGTTTGTTTCATTGTACTCGTATGTCTGATTCATGGAGTAATCATATTTTGTCAGTAAGACAGACATAATCTAATTTTTTTTAATTAAGTTTTTGTTTCAAACTCCTATCTAGTAGGGTTTGACAAGACAGCACGTGTCATGTGAGAATGGTTCATGTAATGACAATAAAACCGTTCGGCAAATGATTTTGGTATACCATTGCTAGTAGCCCTCACCTTGTGTATGTTTTGCGCATAGCATTACTGATCGCACTCTAATCTAGCCAACGTACGATGTTTTGGTCTTCGTTAACCGCATATATCCCTTGCAACATAAATGAAGAGTATTAAAAAGTATCGTATAACGGGATCACAGAAGAGGCGTCTTTTGATAATTCCCAGTCCACTCGAGCATCCCGCCAAGAGGCCTCTTGGCGATTGCAGCACTTCGCGCTCGTTAGCGGCTAATGCGGCTCTCGCTGGACTCTCTGCGCGTGTGGAAGTGGATGATCTTTTGTCAAAGTTTTTGCAGATAAAATAAAATTAAACAGACATAAAATAATATGAAGTTTAAGGTGGTCTTAACTGAAAGATATCAATTTTGTGTACTTATGACAATGTACTTTAAATCAAAGTTCATTATTGCCAGTAATCAGTTGGGACGACATGGAAGGTTAATTCACATTACATTGCAATTGTTAGTTCCATGTAAATTCAGTAAATAATTGAGATCATTTATACAATAATTAATAATTATTTTATTAGCTTTAATTATTCATGTTTATCTTTAAGGTGGCGCCACAATAGCTGGCGCCGAAATATTATGTCGAAAGTTTTACTTAATTCCCGATTTCAAGATACAATAAATCATTACTATAGCAATTGATTTAAATATTGATTATTAATTATTATAAGTCAATAGATGTGACGTATTCCTTGGCCTCCTATTACCTGTGCGATAATATTCTATACTTTTTTATTTGAGTTTTAACAACAGTTTGACAAAACTAAAATGGCTGACTGAAATGACGGATTTATCCGTTGCATTATGGTGAGATTCAATAACTCCTATTTTACTTTTCTTAATCTTTGTGGTCAGTTTTAATTTTCAATATGTTCTTTTTTCTTTATTTATATTCCACTCTAAATTATACTCTTTTAGACTTGAAATTTAAACAAATTCATACCATGCTGTTTCAGGTGTATTGCAGAATTACATATTATCTACCTAAAATATGAGGCATTGTAGATATTAATTTACTTGGCACGTCAGACTCGAAGGACTGAATTTCGACGCAAAATATTAATTACGAACTAACATTCGCTGTTGACAATAATTTGTCGTGTAAATGTATGCCTCCCAAGTCAGACTAATCTATCAATCAATGTAGCCGAGTATAATAATAATTTATAGATTGATTAATTAACCATTTTAATTAATAGTTAGAATCTTATTTAGCTTTTTACTGATGAAACTGTTTTGGAATTTTTAATTTGCAGTGGGGTGGTAGTGAAATGGCAATGAAATGGTTTTGGGATAAAAATATTTACTGCCAACTGTTATTTTCGATGGCTGGTAACAGCAGTAGTATAAGAAAAGCTTAATATTACTGATTTAGGATACGTCGGAATACTTTTCTGAAGATTTTAAACTTTTGTGATTCATACCGATTATTATATAAACATACGAGTCACAACGCGATGATCACTTTTCTGAAGGTATAGAAACATTGCAGCTATTGCATGCTGCCTAAGGAGTTGCCTAATGATAATGAGTTGAGAAATAAATAATGAGTTGAGAGAAAAGAAAGTAAATTAATTCCTTTTTTCCTTTAATATAGAATGTTGATATACAAAAATTATCTATTTTCTATTTTGTTAAAGTTAAAGATATCTTACAAAATAAAATAGCTTCTTTTTTTGTTTACTTGCAAAGGTAAACTAGGCTAAAAATTTTGCATTTTGGAGATCATGTTTGTATAAACGTTATATTATTATATTTTACATGTTTTCATAGAAAGATTTCGGTAGAAGTGGATGACAGACAGTCTTATGATGCTAAGGCTACGAGGTGATCGCTCGTTCAGGTTGTCTAGTGCTAGTCCTACTGCTAGTATGATGCCGATACTGGTTTGTTGTACTGCTTGTAGTCCAGCATTTGAGAGGTTATACGAACGTGTAGTTTTTCCTTCATTTAGCATTACACAGATTTTCTATAAAATGTGCATCATATCAAAATATTCCTATCATAACTTTTGCTCAAAATGCTCATTTTTCCAAAAAAAAAGTATCCAATGCAGATACATTGGTATTTTATAAATCTGCTATGTGAGTTCTTAAATAGGCCGACACGCCTTTACATTTTACGACAATGTATTAAATAAATCAGCGAGCTACATAGCTCTTTCTTTGATATTGCAATTCTGACGACCGAATAAAGTACGATTCCATCCTAATTAAACAGGACTGCGGTGACGGAACGGGTTAAAGGGAAATAATGAAAACTTAAAAATAGTGGCGAGGGGGGAACGTTTAAATAAATATCAGAGAGGATTTTAATTCGCACAAAGGTGGGGTCGGGGCCAGGCGGCCTGCCCTGCCAGGGGCCTGGGGGTACTCCCCGAGAGCCCACTTTGTGCGGTAACGGCCTATTTCGGCCTACTTTACAATTGTGACTTTTATTTGATGTCATTAATAATTCTATCATTTCGTACTATTATATTATTAACGTCGACTCTAAAAGAGCAAAAGAGGTATTGTCGCTGGGAGCCGGAACAGGCTTTTTACACGAAAACATCATATTATGATTTGATAAAATTTATTAGACGAGTGAACTGCACACAAAAAGTTATCTCAACTATTGAGCAGAATCGTGATCTTTAAGTTTAAGCACAGCAAAGTTATAACACCTATAAAAAGAATAATTTTTGAACGTGGTCAAGACCAAACAAATTACCTAAGTTCGGGAAAAAGAGGATCGCGTAGCAAGCCCACTCAGGAGTGGACGTTAATGAGGTTGATTATAGACATGTATATTTTTGGATGTTAATCCATAATAAAACTTTTACACTGAAAGCCTAACTTTCAAGCGAAGCGAGACGTAGTAAAGTGAAATTACATAATACCCGACTCAAATATAGTAGAAATATCTAATCGGCAAAGTACACAACGCAAACGTCGTATGATTGAGTTTTCTTATGTCCACAAAGACTTCCAAAGTTCAGGACTTACGTAAAGAGGAATGCTCAATGCAGTCCAATGAGCCATGCGAGGTTATCGAGGAGGGAGTGGGGCGGTGGGGGGGTCGACGGGAATCAGGAAGGGGAAGTGTTTAGTTTGCTAAATTAACTTTATTGTCGGCCGTAGCACACGGGGCTCGTCGCGACGGTCGCGAAATATCGCTCCCTATCGTTAAACAGATGGCTCTGCACCGTGTGAGTAGTCGGCGACATCACTTTTGTATTGACCTTTCGTATTTTCAAAGTTATATATCCTATTTATGTGATCTACCGCCTTCCTTATTTACTCCTATTGTTGTTACACATATATGTAGACGAAGCTGTGATAGCCTAGCCATGCGACCGTGCGACTGTTTAGAGGTGATCACGAGTTCTAACCCGGGGCAGGCACCAATGAGTTTTCTGTTTAAACTTATGTGTCTAATTGATAATGGCTATTTATCACGCCCTTTTTTTGGTGAAGGAAATCATCGTCAGGAAACTTGCGTATCTTTAGAGAATTCTGGGGATATGTGTAACCTACACTAGAGCAGCGTGGTAGGTCTCAGCACCAACACTTCACTCTAAAAACGCAGATAGGAGGTCTTGCGGAGGAGGAGAGAGACGAGCGGAGCAGAGAGAAGGTCTAGGCGGTCGAGGTCGCCCAGTAGTGGGATAGTAACAGGTCGTTACTTATATATGTAGACAATCCCATTAATACATGAATTATAGAAGCAGGCGTTACTTTGCGGAATTCCATATTACAAGCAATATAACAGAACTAACTACTTTGCTATAATCCGCACGGGTTAAGTGAATGCATGCAAAGCCAATGTGTATGAAGCAGGCAAAATCTACGCACCTTATACATGCAGGACCAGCCACCACATGCAACCCAAGGCGCAATTCACCAGCAACAACGCACACAAAAGCAGCACACACACCCACCACCACAATCTCGACGATCGTTTCGCCCCGAAACCGAAGCATCATCAGGAGGATAGGCTCCACGACAATACGATTACGGCAGTACGCTTTTGTCGTGGAGCCTATCCTAATCGGATTAAATCGGAATAAAAAATGAGAATTATAAAAATAATTGTAACATTGCATTTGGAGTATGGCATTCCGCAAATCGTTACCTTCTTCTATAAATTATAGAACCTAGAACAGTAATATTTCACTTTCATAACATAGTTGACTCAAACGTAGCGTTTACAGAGAAGCACGTAAACTATTCGAGCGCGATTTTTATATCTTAAACAAGCATTTAAGTGGCTCGCTGGGCGTCACTCTAGAGATAAGTTTCTTTTGAGGATGATAATGAAAACGTCGTAAAACTAAAGCGACTCTTACGATCGCATAAAAAGATTTACGCCCCGATGTGGACCATTCGGGAAGCGTTAGTGCTAGAGCGGTCCGCTGGCTATTAACTGGCGGTAAAAACTGGATAACAAGGGCGAATTGTTGAAGTTTCGCGATTGCCGCTCATATTTTATGCGTTACACGGCGGCTTCGTGTTCCGCTAACGAACACATTAATACATATAAAAAATGCGAAAGTCTATCTGCTACGTTTTCACGGCTCAGCTTGCTAATATTGATAATTTGGTACAATTTGACGGGTTATTAAGAAAAAAAGCAAGTACAACGTAAATGGAAAAAGATTATAATTCTCTGTTAGCAATAGTTTTAGTAAACGTAGTTTTTATAGCGAATGATAAATTCCAATGGTAAATCGCAATCGACACTCCTGCCCTTATCTACTTTAAGTGGAGTCGGCACAACATGTTTTAAGCATGTTGTAAAATGATTTGGCTAGGTATTTTACGACCGGTCGCCAGCCTGACGTCAACTTACCTTAGTCGCGTTTTACGACACCTCGGTAAGAAATAAGAGTGGTCTATACTACTGAGCCGGATACCACACGATAGGCTCCACGACAATACGATTACGGCAGTACGATTTTGTCGTGGAGCCTATCCTCCTGATGATGCTTCGGTTTCGGGGCGAAACGATCGTCGAGATTGTGGTGGTGGGTGTGTGTGCTGCTTTTGGAAATGTGTGAAAGTGTGTCGTGTGTCTTGTTGGAAAACAAATATTCAGTCTTAGTTTTAGTGGTTGTGGTTGTGCTCATTACTAATATAAAAGAATGATGATCTGTCAAATGTCCGTAGCGTAGCGTATCATTAATCTGCTTTTTCAGTGACTGTGGTTTAAAATTATTAGTTAACTAAAACCCTTATCCGATTCTACCGTAGTGAAGTTAAAATGTCAAAAATGCTGTACTACTGGTTCAATTTCCAAGTTTCGAATATACTTAAACATATTTCTTAACTTTAAAGGAATGAAAATGTTATTATAATGGATTTATAAATTTTATACCGCCATTAAATCTGTTGTCTAGACAGAGATTTCAAAAACTAAACATTAATATTAATAGCCAAATTAGTTTGTAAATCTGAGTCGACACAGACATTGCCTAATTAGAAATGTCTGCTCAGTTTCATAGTTTTTTACTTGTTTAACTTTTTCTGTAAATACATTTACTACAATAGAATATAATCCCTCAATATTAGATTTAAGATTTTATATTACAAATTTGCTTTTTTCTTAAAAAGAGAATAGACTAATTTCATTAACAAATACACCGGGGATCGCCGGACTAAATATTTGACGAAATCTCTGCGAGGAGAGAAAAGGAAATTGGAATTTGCAAAGTGTTTTCTAATTCAAAATTCTATATTAGCAAAGAGCACAATAGCAAATCCTTCCGTCGCCTGTGCAATTACAAATTATCAAGATCTTTGAAATAAACGACAAGAAATATAATATCAAACTTGTTTCGCGTTTCAGTTTCTCAGGTGCTACCATATTCTTTTTTGCCTCTACATAATATTTGATATCATATTTTGTATTTGTTGTTTAAACAGCTTTTACACCCTATTAGGATAAGTAAGGCCCTATCTTGTTAGTTTGATTCTGTGACTCTCTGATGTACGTAGGTACAGTTTAGTCTTAATTGCTATTTTCAAGGGAAAGTTAACCCCAAAACAAAGACGTAGAGTGCTCTAGTAAATGGTGGTTAAAAGTACCCGCCTGCTACTATCCCATTGCGCAAAGGTCTCCTCCCTCTATTTGAAGAGAAGGTAGAGAAGGTAGGAAGTAGTAGGAAGTCAAGCTTACAGCCCAGCAACTCCCGAGAAATATGCAGATTTAAAATATTAATCAAAATTAATATTATAATAAAGTCTTTATTCAAGATTACAGAAGTGTCGTGTTTAACTTTATTCGAATAAGGTTAATAATTCTGAATATTAACCGAAATTTCAATCGTTTTTACATTTTTATCGCGACAGGGTAAAAATTGTCGGTAAGCAATTTCAAATTTAAAGGCAATGTGCTCGAATGTGTTCAGCGCTTAGAGATTAACTAGACTAGAAATTACCGAGGACTGCTACGACCGAGAACCGCAAAATGTTGCGGAATTTCAGAATATCATATTACTTTAGAATGCGTATTAAAGTTAGCAATGGTTTTATGTTGCGAATTTGAAGCGAACGGAGCTCGCGGAGGGAATAGCGCATCGAATGGTGAATATAACACTGTTTTGGATGCGTTCTTGATATAGGTCTGGGTGTTGGGATTATGCGAAAATAAGAGAAGGATTGAATTTATAATGTGCGATTTAATATAATGTAGTCATTACAATCAAGACAGTTGTCACACAAGCATAGACTAAGATTGTCTTTGTTTATATAAGTTCTAACACCTGCCCTTAAACTAAACAATCTGTAATCCAAGATTTTTTACACAATTAAAATGTTTATCTTTACTTAAACATTTAGTTAAGACATCCGCTGGCATATTTTCAGTAGATAAGTATTTTAACATTATAGTTTTATCTTTTACAATTTGTCGTACATAATGATGTTTTATATCAATGTGCTTACTACGACTATGATTAACATGACTTTTGCAGATGCTTTGTGCTGACTGACTGTCATTAAACAAAGTTACTGATAAATGTTTACCTAAACATTCATAAAGAAAACTTCTAAGAAATTTAGCTTCCTTTGCTCCTTCACACAATGCCATGTATTCGGCTTCGGTGCTTGATAGGGCCACAGTTCTTTGTTTTCGGCTTTCCCATGACACTACTGAATTTCCTAATTTAAATACATAACCAGTATATGAGCGACGGTCTAGTTGATTAGACGCCCAATCCGCATCTACATATCCCGTAACACTTAATAAGGATTTTTCATATACTATGCTATAATTAATAGTTCCTTTGAGGTATCGCAATACACGTTTGGCTGCTTTCCAGTGTGTATCAGAATGACAATTATTAAATTGGCTGAGGAAGCTTGCTGCATGCATAATATCTGGTCTAGTACAAACGGCTATGTACATAATACATCCCACTAGACTTCTATACTTGGAATCCATATCAGTTTGGTCTCCTTTCTCAAGCTTTATGCCACATTCCACGGGTGTACTTACAGGCTTACAATCAGTCATATTAAATTGATCTATTACCTTCTGTATATAGTTTTTCTGATCCAATGTAATTTGATTTTGTCTTTGATTCAATCTCATTCCCAATACATGTGTAGCTCGACCCAGGTCTTTTGTTTCAAACCTTTTCATCAGTTTCTCCTTCAGTGCTTTCTTTTCTGGTGTATCTTTACTAAAAATTAAAATGTCATCGACATACAACGCTAATATAATAATATTTCCTGAGTTGTCTGATTTAATGTAAACACAAGGCTCAGTAAGTGTTTTTCTAAACAGAAGACTTGTCAAGACATTATCTATTTCGTCATACCATGTCTTTGAGGCTTGTTTAAGTCCATATATAGCTTTATGTAGTTTAAATACATAGTTTTCTTTACCATTTATCTTATAGCCATTTGGCTGCTCCATGTAAACGGTTTCTTGCAAATCACCGTTTAAGAATGCCGTCTTGACATCCATATGATCAATGTGTAAGTTTAGATTTACTGCCAGCGCAATCAATGTACGTATAGTAGAATATCGTACTACAGGTGAATAGGTTTCCTTGTAGTCAATCCCGTATTCCTGGGTATAGCCTTTTGCTACAAGGCGTGCTTTATACCGAAGTAACTGACCTTCTGGTCCTAGCTTCTTCTTAAAAACCCACTTACAGCGCACAACCTTCTTTCCTTCAGGCAGTAATGTCAAACTCCAAGCCTTATTTTTCTCGAATGATTTATATTCATCTTCAATAGCTTTCCTCCAGTATTCCTTTTCAGGTCCTGATAATGCTTCCTCAATTGTCTGTGGTTCTCCATCATAACTTGTTGCTGTCAATGCAATTACAGCATTCACACCTTCAGCAATATCTTCATAATAACTAGAATCTTCAGTCATGTCTGGATTCCATGTGACATCATTGGGGTCATCCACAGAGCTGGGGTCAGAAATAGTTGAATTGATTGCGATCGAGTCAGATAATTCTATTGTAGGCAAAGAATTGACATCGTTATCATCATTTGTTCTCACAACATTTTCTATTTCATTATTAAAATTTATTTGACAATCAGTAGTAGTATTATTCTGATTTGTTTTCAAGTCTTTATACATCATTCCTTCTAAGAAGCGCACATCTCTAGATTTAATACATTTGGAAGGATTTTGAGGATCAATTAGCCTGTATCCTTTTGACTCATTACAATATCCTACAAAAATGTATTGTTTGCTCTTTGCATCCAGTTTCTTACGCCTCTCAGCGGGGATCATTGCATAGGCAACACAGCCAAATATTCTTAAAATTGACAAATTAACTTTACAACCTGACCATTTTTCTTCTGGTGTGGTCCCTCTCACCGCTTTACTTGGTGATTTATTCTTAATAAAGATTGCTGTATTCAAAGCTTCAGCCCAGAATCTTTGGTCCATACCTGCATCTTGTAGCATACATCGTCCGGCCTCCATAATTGTGCGATTTGCCCTTTCCGCAACTCCATTCTGTTGTGGAGAATAGGGAACAGTTGTCTGGTGCACGATGCCATGCTCTTGAAGGAATGTCTGGAAATGTTTATTCACATATTCACGACCATTGTCTGTTCTTATCATCTTTATTTTCAAATTAGTTTGATTTTCTACATAACTTTTAAATATCTTGAATACAGACAGAACTTCATCTTTACATTTAATAAAATAACCAAATGTCATCCTAGTATAGTCATCTATAAAGGTTAATAAATATTTAGCACCACTAAAGGAGGAAACTGACATAGGCCCACATAAATCTGAATGTATGAGACTTAATTTCTCAGTGGCTCGACTAAAGGATTGTTTTGGGAATGGTATTCTACTTTGCTTCCCTTCAATACATACTGCACAGGGATTATTTTTACTGTAAGTATAATTAATTCCACTTGCCATACCTTGTTCCAGTAAATGCATACTTCGCCTGTTAAGATGTCCGAGTCTCCGATGCCAAATCTCCTGTGATTGATTCGCTTCACACAAATTCACAGCTTCTGCGCGTTCCTCATCCAGGGTCTGGATTTGTGGTTTCACCAAAACCACTGTTTGACATGTCGCAGCCAGCTCATGACCATTTGCTGATTGTTGACTCTCTGTGTCCAGTTCATAGACACCATTCACCTTTGTAGCACTTGCAACTGACATTTCTTTGCAATAAACATGACATTTTTCATCGTCAAAATGAACTTCAAGTCCTTTAGAAGCTATTTTTCCTACAGAAATAAGGTTTGTTGACAGCCCTGGCACAAAAATAACTTCATTTAATTTTGTAGCTTGAGTTTGTCCTTTCAACAATAATTCCACCTCACCATGACCTTCACTATGCATTTTCTGATTATTTGCAACTGTAACTAACCGTGGAGTGTCCACAACATAGTTTTTCAATAAATTTTTGTTGTTTGTCATGTGACAAGTAGCGCCAGAATCGACATACCAGGCATTCGAGTCAATGTTGACGGCTAGTGCTGTCAATAATGTTCCGTTCCACGCTTTCTCACACTTTTCGCTTTCACCCCATTTATTATTTTTATTATTAGTTTTAGTTGGACAGTTTTTAGCAAAGTGATTTGGTTTCTTGCAAATGAAGCACTTTGGATGTTTGTTGACACCTTTTGTAGAGGACTTGTTTGTAAACATCGCACCTTCACTCTTATCGAACTCTCTACGTAAATTTTCTTGTAATAATTTACTTTTTACTGTTTCACTGCACAATTTAATGTTCGAATTTTCTAAAGCCATGATAAGCGGATCATAGTCTGGTGGTAATCCGCTCAGCATTAACACTGACAGAAAACTATCTTCTAATGGAGCGTTTATGTCTCGTAATTGTTGATCCAAGTCCGTGATTCTCGAGATATACGCTTCCATATCATTAAATTGTTCCAATTTTAATCCGAATAACGTGCGTAAAAGTCCAAGACGGCGACACAGCCCCCTGTCTTCATATGCTGTCTTTAGGTTGTTCCATGCCTCGTAGCCAGTGGCAGCATTTCTAACGTGGGAAAAAGATGAGGGTTGGACCATCAAACATATCTTTGCGAGTGCCCGTAGTTGTTTGCGGCTGTCATTGACCTTGGGTACACCCGGTGCAGATTCATCGATACAATCCCATAAATCTTCATGGACTAAATACATCCGCATCATGAATTTCCAGTTTCCGTAGTTAGATATTCCACTAAGCTTCTCGAAATTGATTGTAATTCCGGAATTTGTTGCTGTTGAAGAAGATGGCGCCGGCATTTGCATCTCGTCGTTACGTGACATCGCGTCTTATTTGAATTCTATAAGAAAACTTTTACACACACTTATTTTTCGCGTATTCTGGACCCATAACCTGTTGGGATTATGCGAAAATAAGAGAAGGATTGAATTTATAATGTGCGATTTAATATAATGTAGTCATTACAATCAAGACAGTTGTCACACAAGCATAGACTAAGATTGTCTTTGTTTATATAAGTTCTAACACTGGGGAAATCTTAATGCAGATCTAGATTAGGTACGGTTTAATTTTTTTGCAATCAAAAGTGTATGAAATATGCCTATACATAAATCATATTATTCAATAGAAGATTATTTTAATATCTAAAAATGTCTGGATTTAAAAACTGAATGCTGAAATCCTTTCAGCTTCATACAAGACTGCGGTTAAATCATGTAAATTTAAAATGTATAAAAGATTGACTGCCGATATTTTAGCCGATTTTTTGCATGAGCAACATTCGAACCAGTCGTAGCTTTACTAATCATGTAGGTCCTTGACGATTCAAAAGTGCTTGAAATAACTTATTTGAAGAAAGATTATTTTTATTTGATTTGATTAATCAGGGAGAAAGTTAAGTCGTAGCGAGCCTTTGTCCAAAATAATGTGACATACGAAAGAATTTATACCCGTACATGGTAAATCAGGCGTGATCGTATCCGCGTGCCGCTAGCGGCGGGCGGGGCCGCGGCCGCAGACCAAACATGCGGTATCCGGCGAAGTGAAACTGCGCAACGAGGGCTCTAATTACAAAATTCAAAACGCGTTTCGGTGTTGCGGGGGTTGATTACGCCGTAATGCCGCTATGCTGCGCTACTGCATTAGCCGAGCGCCGATCGCACTCGATGCAATGCCCGCCGCGTTCATCGGACGGAAATATGATAACAAATTTTTGGTTAAAACAACATGTATATTTGGGATGTCAGCACTTTACGTTTTATTTTTTTTTAATATTATGAAAATTTTGTAAGACGGTAGCGGTGGGACGTCAATCAATTAATACAATTAAAATATTCTTTATTCAAGTAAGCTCTTTCGAGCACTTTTGAATCGTCAAGGATCAATATGATTAATGAAGCTACAACTGGATTCAGGCGGTCAATCTTTTAAACATTTTCAATTTTACATTATTAAACCGCAGTCTTGTATGAAGCTGAAAGGATTTTCAAATCCAGGCTTTCTTATCAACCAAATAATCTTCAATTTTGTAATATGCTTTACGTATAAGCATATCTCTTACATTTGATTTAAAGCTTTCTGTAGACTGGTCCAGTATGGATTGCGAAATTTTATTGTGAAAGCGAATACCGAGAACAACGAAAGAGTTGCTAACTCTGCTGAGTCGCGACACTGGAATCACAAGCTTTTGTGTCTCTATGATATACATAAAATTTCGTCTTATACATATGGAAACGTGCGCACTTCATATTCAAATAAAACTCAAAGTATTCTTTACTCGAATAAACTTGCAAACAAGTGCTTTTAAATCATTAACTCTATTGCTGATTCGGAAAATCCTTTGAACCGGAAAGGATTATTAAGAAAGTTATTTTATCCCGTTCTATTAGAAAATATTGTCAATTTTTTTAATCTAATATACCGAACTGATACATAAGTTTAAATTGTGCTAAAATTTTATCAATACACATAATGCATTAAACTGACGCGTAGCATGAAGATTTACCAATGTTATTTTATTATTTACTAGCTTTTAAACGCAACTTCGTTCGCGTGGACTGCAGTCTTATTTGAGTAAACCGTAATACTTTTATTAATTACGGTTAAAATGGGTTTACCATAAAAGCTAGACATATGCTGTCGTAGACTTTTATTTAGAGCGATTAGAGAGCAACAATTTTGTAATACATGATTTTGAATAACTTTCACCGTTTATTTAGCGCACGTAAGGAAAGCTGTAAATTTTGCCGTTTTCGCAATATTTGTCATTATTACTTCTCTCCTATTCATCTTACAGCAATTTTATGTAATCTGTAGTCTTCCTCGATAAATGGACTAGCTTACACTCAATGAATTTTTCAAATCGGTCCAGTAGTGCCTGAGATTAGCGCGTTCAAACAAACAATCAATCAAACAAACAAACAAACAAACAAACTCTTCAGCCTTATATATTAGTATAGATTTAATTGAAATGTATTTTTTCTTTGTATTGACGTTGTTTTTATTTTCAATTTTGATTTTATTATAATTAAATACTATTTTTTTAACTAATTTTTTTTTTATTAACAACAATGTTATTATAACGGTTTATATTCAAATCTTCGTGTTTTAGTATCAAAAGAAATAAAGCCGACATTTTATTTTTTAATCAATCATAGGCATGCTATAATTACCTTTTATTAATTAAATAAAAAAAATCTTTACATAAATAAACAATAAATAAAAATCAGTGGTGTAATTTTGCTTATGAAATGAAATCTAATTTTGGATATGAAATATTTAGATAAAAATTGTTGGTAATTAAAAAAAATATATATATATATCTTTGAGGGCACAACTGACTGAAGGGCATAGGTACTTAGTCTAGTTAGTTAACAAGTAAAGGTATTAGTGCGTAGAAACATTAATGGAATTGACATTCTCAGCGCATTAATGTTTTCTACTCACGTTTTACCAACACGTCACCTTTTTGCACGGTCGGTACCAACGAGCTCATTCGATGTTATGGCCGACACAACAATTTACATAAAGCACATGTGCGCCGCTCGTTATGACTGGCAAGCTTTATGGTGCAGCGGCGGTGTAACCCGCCACGCCAGTCCCGACCGCACGTGGCGGTAATAAGATTAGTTTTCCTATGGAATCACGAGATGACTTTTGAAATATACCTTGAACGTGAACACGAATAAACTTATCTCTCCCTTTGCGCGGGCTTTTGACAAGATATATGAGTGATTCAACCAATTTTTGGCAAAAATGTCCGAGGGCTAATCTATTCTTATAGAACCAGTGTATCTTACCCATGAATATCCTCACAGTAACACTAATGTACAAAGGAAACATTACACTGTCTCAAACACACACACGTGAGTACACGAGAGTCTTTTGTGAGAGTGGACGTGTAGTGACATGTTGTTACTTGTAGTGCGTGTTTGAGCCTGTGCTATATTCATACAACAATAGTCTATATTAAAACACTACAGTCGTACATATATATTTATTAAAATCCTTATCCTGTGATAAAATATCAGTGCTAAGACCATAAGTACAAAGATAAAAAGAACTGCCAAAACCTTTACAGCTGAAACATACAATTTTTCAGATCGTGGATGAGGCCAAAAGTCTAGTTATAGTATTTGTTTTTGCGACCAGATACTTCCATACCACTGCTGTATCCTCTCTCCTGTTTTTTAAGAGAAGGTTTGGACGATACCACACTGATCGAATGCGGATTGACAGGTTACATACGTACGACCCTATCCCTTCTTACACTTCTTTCTCTTACGCGTTTAAGGTAAATGTGCTGAACCAATAGTTAAATTTGGTACAGTATAAACCAGGTTCACATCTATAATAAAATCCAGTTTCTCTTTCAGGAATAGGTAAAAACAATTGTACATTATTTAAGGTATCTTACTACTAACGAAATCGCACAAGTACAGTTTGTCATTATATTAAACTTTCTTCGAATACCATAAAATTCCTTTAAAGACTGTAAAGAAAGCTGGTGAATTTAGAAGCTGTTTAAAGCTCTTCGTTCACATAAACGTTTAAGGATCACTAATATAGTTTCCGAGACAGTGATCGATTTTACAGAGCCTCGGAAAAATCTCTTCCTTTAAAGTTGTGAAGGCAAATATGTCTCTAAAGTTGACATATTATACCGGGACGCACGCGAAATGTATAAATAAAGAAATTGGCCGGTCCGCCTCCCGGAGGACGGGTCCGTTTTTCCGCCGCAGCATCCCACTTCAGAAGTTAGATGTACCCCGTCTGAATTATCCAGGACATTTCCTTCTCCCCCGACGCTGAAGTCAAATAAATTTCCGCTCATGAATTTTGTTTTGCATTAACTTATTTTATAAAGTTTTACAGGTAGTACTTCATTTCACGTTACGAAAGCTTATCAAGTTTATTCACTCACTCTAAGCACATGATATTTTGATACTAATATTTTAAATGCGTCTGGCTGTATGTTGTCAATCAGTTGGAGCAATAATGATAGATTTTGATGAACTTGAAGATTTTATACCGAGCTCACATATAGGATTGAAAAAACCACATTTTACCCTCGGAACATGAAAATAAACATAATTATTATATAATCTAAGTGTCAAGGAAAGAAATTGAGAATATTTTTGTAATTATTTATTACGAGCATAGCAAAGAAATTATGATAAAATTATTTACCTACAATTAGTGTGTTAAGAGAATCTATGTAATGCTAAGTGTAGGAAGCAGGCAATGTATATAAGGTATGTGAATGTTGCCTGCTTCCTACGCTTTACAGCAAAATAATTCTGTCGTTACTTCTGTAGTATAATCCCGCAAAGTAACACTTGCTTCTATAAATGATTATGGCAAAATAATTCATAATTTTATGTACTATGGAGCTCAATCGCATTCTACGTCGTGGATTTAGCTGGTTGTAAATATCAATCAAAACATTGATCTTATAATTAAATTTAAAAGTACCTTATCGTGAATTTTAATGTACATTATTATTTTTAAAGGTATCTCTCAAGTGTCGTATATAAAGAATTATACGACTATTTAAGCCAGTCAGTGTGCGCGAGCCCGGCCGGCGGCGGGAGGGGGTCTGTTTGTTGCACAAACCTTCCCACGATTCTGGCTCTGTCCTGTAATACTGAAAGTGCCGGGTGCCGTTTCTTTGTTAACAAATCAATGCAATGAACGGGATGCCGTGTTATTTGAACAAAAAGACGTTGAAAAACGTTCATTTTTTTTTGCTTTTAAATAAAAACTTTTCAATAAGTAATTCTTGAAGTTTATATCAATTGTAAAAATGATACTTATGTACGTATGTTGTTGTATATTTAAAACATTGACTTGTTAATTTGTGGTGTGACAAGATGGGAAAAATACGATATGAGTATATAAGGGGAAGTCTGAAAGTTGCGCCCTATAGAAAAGACGAGAGTTGCATGATTGGGATTGTATGTACTTGTAATGAGGAGGGATGGAAATCATGTGATCAAACGAGTGTTGAGTATGAATGTGGATGGATTTGTAACTAGGGGGAGGTCTAAACTGATATTGTTGGATTGTGTGAAGTATGACATACATATAAAAGGATAATCAAATAAATATCGCCAGAGTTGACGAATGATAGAAGAGTATGGAAGTGAAAAACATGTCGTGCCGACCGGAAAAGGAAGAAAGACTTGCTTTAACTTAACGCAAAATTATTTTTAACAATCTTAGACTTAAATCGAATATGCATATGTCTACACGTAAAAAAACTTTAATAGTCGATTACAACTAGGGATGTAAAAAATTAATAGATAATCTTATTATTATAATCGATTTTCTGAACATTATAAATCTTATAAAAAATCGATTATATTAATTATCCTTCTTTGTTACTCTCTTTTTTCTTATTATTTAAGATAAGATACTAGATAAGATAAACCAGTATAGCCCTATAGCCTACACATTTCAATCGAATTTCGCAAACAGCGGACATGGAAGGTTTTTATTCTTACTTGTGCACTTTAAGTATTCTTTACTTTAATTAAGTACTAATGTTAACAAGTCAAGTTACAAAGCTTTTCAAAATCAAAATAACGTGCCCTAACTGTTGACCATTGAAGAATGTCCTCGTCTGGAGTCAATCCCGTCAGAAGCTCGTGCTTATCGTAAATATGCATTGTCATCGGGACTGGACTAGTGTGTTAAACTTTAAGTCCATCTGAATCCGGGAAGTTGTTCAAATTTAACTTATAAGATTCCATATTCACATACATCTTATCTTATCTTATCTAATTTTGGGGACGCCTGCCGGTACAGGACGGGTGGTCAGCTCCAATACTTGACTATTCCACCCATTTCCCCTTGTTGGGACAAGGGTTTCACTGTTGTCCCGACAGTGTCACCTGCTCTAGCCTACCTGTTGCTTTTACAAACCTTACAATATCCCTGAAGGAGATATTTGTTAGGTCATCAGCTTCAATTTCGTCCTTACCTAATATCTCCCATCTTATTAGCGAGTACATGGGGCACTCAGCCATAAGGTGGAGACTCGTTTCTTCTTCTCCACACTCTGGGCACATACATACATTGCAACTTAAATAAAAGCTTTTAAAAATGGCAACTTACAAAAATTCAGAAAAAAATCCCGTTGTTATAATCGATTTTTTATACGAATTAATCGATTTTTACTAAGCGGTTTTTGTTTAATAACCGATTATATATGGATCGATTTTTTCAAGGTATATCCGTAGATCCAACATGGTGCGACCTAACCATCGATGCGAATCGTCCGCACTAAGTTCTACTGTGTAACTCGGCAACAATATGCAGATTCTAGGTTTTGCAATTCAGAAGTTATACAAAATAAATTATTTCGCAATAATGTGCTATCCTTTCCAAACCCGACAAAAATTAGTTCAATAAACTTCAGGAGCTCTACAAAACGCAACTATCTCAATAAATAATCGTTAAAGAGAAATTATTGCTTCTTAGTGAGAAGTCATTATATTAAATTGATGCTATTGCGAGGCAATCGAGGCCCGATGGAAAGGGTCTAAAATACCCCATTAAGTAATTGAGTGCTCGCTGCATTTGTCTTTGATATGCTCCTACTCTTAATGTAAAAGAAAGACAATTTCATCAAAGTCTTTCAACGAATAACTTACTTTATATGAAAATTTAAATCTTTGGATTCCATTCAACTGAGCAGGTTTAAAGAGGTGCAAAGTATTAAAAAGTAATGAGTTAGTATCTACTTATGATATTCTAGTTTAGCTTATTCTAGCTTCCCCGAGTATTACTGGCGGTAAGGTTAAGGTTAAGTAAAAAATAAGTCAATCATAAATATTTAGCTTACTTGCTTAGTTAAAGTTTCTTGAAATCGTAGATTTTGTGTACGTAAAATTTGGAAATTAGAGAAGTTGAAAGGTCAAAGCAGTTCGTTACACAGTATTAATTCCTGTTTCGGGGTGATCACATTCAAATTCAAATTCAAAATATTCTTTATTCAAGTAAACTTGTAAACAAGTGTTTTTGAATCGTCAACATCTACTGCTGGTTCGGAAAGCTGTTCAAACCGAGAAGAACCAGCAAGAAACTCGGCGGTTGCTCTTTTCAAACAATAGTTCTTATCACTAGTTACGCATTCTTATCGTCTAGGTAATCTTCAATAGTATAGTAGTTTCTTAATTAGCCTTTTTTAAATAGTATTTTTAAACTGCTGTAACGGTAAAGTTAAAGTAGATTGTCGAATTTTATTATAGAGTCTTATACCCAAATCCAAAAATCAAGTATCAAGTATGTATGAGTTTTTCTATTAAAACTTGTGTCTAATTGATAATTGCAATTTATCACACTCTTCTCGGTGAAGGAAAACACCGTGAGGAAACCTGCATATCTCTAGGGAATTCTGGGGATATGTGTACCAATCCGCATTGCAGCAGCGTGGTAGATCTCAGCTCCAATCCTTCTCTCCAGAAACGGAGTAAGGAAGCCTACGCCAAGCAGTGGGTTAGTAACATGCCATTACTTTAAGTAACTTGTTTAGGTTTTCAAAAGAACAACACAAAGCGGTTTTCCATATAGTCTTTGTACAGCTTTATTTTTTGCGCATTTTTCCCGCCGATTGTTTTTAGGGTTCCATTGCTGATTTTCCCATGGCAAAGCTGATGGGGATCAAGTTGTACATTCGGCCAAATATTTTGATTGACTGGAAGCTTTTACTGTGTTGAAATAAACGTTGCGATACTGCTATCCTTTTGATAAACGTTTGGCCCTGATATACTACTATTATCGTTTTGAGATTCTTTGCAAAAAGGCACTTTAATGCAATCGCACCACGATAATATTCTGAACAAAAAAAACATCTTGCCAATTTTGATATTACAGAGGTTTTAATTTGTACTTTGTCTTATAGTGCAACTAAGAATCAGCGGTTTTCTTTACAAATATAATTCTTATAACTAGTTACTTTATGTCGCTGCTATCTTTTGCAAGATCGAAGTAGTCATATTTACATAATACATAATACATGCGAAGCAATGCGAGCTTCCTCTGTTAAAAACTTTAAGGTTAATTTGAAACATTTGGGTGCTATACAAATCATCCTTGCAGTACCGACCTCCGAGCAAGCCAAACTGTTATATAGAAGTCTCGACATAATTATTTTGTAATATGACTTTAATTAGGTTACGATGGGTCTGACATAACCTCTCAGAGGTTTAAAGGGCCGATAAAATAAAGAGAGAAAAAAAAACATAATATATAATTTCTTTTGTATTCAATTTAGAAATATGCAATTCATCAACTTCAATGGTGTAGTCTAGTGTATTATGCGTTAGGAAGTACATATATTTTCTTTAGCAACTATTCTTTTCATCTTGCAAGAGAGATTTCATGCAGTTATATTCGAAAGCATTGTCATAGTTTGGAAGGGAACTTAAGACTTTTTAGAATAATTTTAGCATACAATTCATTTCCAAAAGTTTGTTTTCAAAATTACAACTATGAAACTAGCCTCCACCTTTTACAGAAAGTTCTTCACAAAGCGGACAGCGCGCAGGAATGGGGACACGGATTCTATTTTAGCTCCCTACACTCTGAATAACTGCTTTTTTCGAAAACACCCAAATTCACTTTGGTGAAATATTCATTTTTATTTTCCTTTTGTAGTTCAAAATGGAATCTGAAGTGCAAAATCTGTAAAGTTTTGAAAACTATAACATTTAAATAGGTTAAAACTTTTTTTGACTTATTAGAATCGACGCCTTGTATCAAAATACAAAAAGGTTGCTCTTTCCAAAATATTTTTCTTATAACTAGTAAATTTTCACAACTATTTACATTTTTCCGGCCAGCTAAGATTTCCGTAAAGTGTACCCACCCGGCCACGGCGCAGTGAACATACATACATCGCACGCTTAAATTAAAGTGACCTAATTCAAAATTAGTTTTAATTGAGCTACATACATTTTAATTCTTATTTCAATGCTAAGACATTAAAAAAACTAGTGTTTTCTAACTCTTCCAAGTTATGGGTATCTTTAAAAATATTGCAATCAATTCATTAATATTGCAATCTGCCACAAAACGCCTTTTTCAATTAGGTCACTATGATACTAAGCGTGCGATGTGTTATTTCAACATTCGTTACAAATGATTTACAACCGCGTCGAGCCGCCCCTCATGTCTCATTTCAATATTCGGGCCCAGTTTATTTAAAATTCTGCGCGGGATGCTGTGCGAGTGCTGCCTCAATTTGTTAGTGTCTGCCGAACTGTCTAATGCTGGCGTGTAATGGAGGTTCCAAATACTGACGAAGCTAAAGGATCAGCGCTGCAACTGATTTACAAGTATGGGAATTCGATTCCAAGAAGAGTTAAATTACTACATATTATAAATAAATAAATGTCTAATGCTATTTGTAACGCTTTCATAATTCGCTCAGTACTAAAGTGACCTAATTGAAAAAACGATATTTTATGGCGAATTGCATTAAAGTGTAGCGTAGCACATGCTAAACTCGCGAGTGTTATATGTAGAGACTCATAACTTCGAAGAGCAAGTAAACACTAGTTTATTTAATAGTCGGTACCGTGATGTCATAGACGGTATTGAAACAAGGATTACAATGAATTCCTTGATTAAGCCTAATTTCGATTCAGACACTTTAATTCAAGGCGTGCGATATAAAGGATAAAAATATACTACTTTACCGTTTTTCCAAAGGGACCAGAAACAACACGTAATCGAAAGAGGATTTTAACACTCGGCTGGACTCGAACGAATTCGCTCTAACATCTTGTTATACATAAGTTCAGTGGAGAGTTTATTTTTAACAAAAAATCTTGAAAAAGTTTCAGTTTAAATTAGCAGTACTATCGAGTGAGAGTAAACTTCGCTATTGGCTTTCTAAATAAGTAAAGATCGGATCGAAGCGTGAACGGATTGAATTTTGCCGGAAACTGGAAATTGCCGACTGTTTGCTGACGCTTCTAAGTCGAGGATTAGCAAACGACAGATTTTTGCCGGCGTTTCTTTGAGTGGAAAGGGCGAACACATCGCTATCTCCTTTTAAACTGGATCCATTAATATTATATCTATATCAACACTTTAACATTTATAAAATGTATGGTACAATGGTAATATGATAATTATTTTGCCATAGTCAAAGTTTAAAGAAAATGTATGTAGTACTAAATGTACTTGTACTTTTCGTTTTTATACATTATACGAGTATATGCAAGAGCTTATCACGATGATACTTCGGAGATAGCGCGATTGATAGTAAATGTTTTTAGCATGCGTGTTAACCAACTTCGTACATGAGGTATACACCTTCATAGATTTTTGTATAAGCGATTGATATAAAATTATCATTACATTTATATTACGAATTTCGGCAAAGTAATGTCTGATTCTAAAAAAATATATAAGTTTTATCTATAATAAAATACCCTTTTAAAACGTAAAAGTTTAATAAAAAACCGTTTAATCTTACTTAAAAAGTCAGAAATATAATAAAGTTTATTTAACTCGTCCCGGAATTCATCTTATAATATGATAACATAAGAATCCACGCGTGTTCCACATAAAAATTTGAGCATTCTAATACGGCCATCATCTGTAAACAACGGAAGTGCTGTTGCAGAATGAGCTCTCTGAGATGAGCTCACGGTCCATTCGCCCGTGCAGCTTCCCGTACATCTCAAGTTTGTTTGCCTCGTCACAGAGCTATATTAGATCCGGAGAGCTGAGGCGTTCCGCCGCACTTTGAAGCTTAGTGGATGCCGCACATATTTTTTGTCAGAATTAGTTCGAGACTTGGCTAGGACTCGGTTCGTTGGATATTTTGGATATTAGCATGTTACATCACGTTGCGGTGCGGGGATTAGGCGAGTGGAACAAGGACATGCGCAAATCTGTTGCCAGATGAGACTTTGGTGCACTATACTTATTATAAAACAAAGTCCCCAAAACCTGTCCGTGATCGATTTTCTCTAAATCTACTGAACGAATTTTTATATGATTTATCCTTAACGGTAGTACAATTCTTCCGGAAGGTAATAGATAATAGGTTAATAATATATTACCTTTTCATGGAAATTTTGTTGAAGAGGTAGAGGGATTGTAAAAGCGTCGCCTACTGAGAGCCTTAGCCGCGTGCACCGCGCAGATCAACAGAGATACATTGAAGTGATGCACTAGAGAATTATATATCTACAAAAATTCTTCTAAGAAGCCCGCGACATCATGTCTCTATCTCTCATGGTTAATTCACAATAACTATTTCTATATTCAAAAATTTCAATTCGGGAATAATTTTGTGGATCACACAACAAAATCACAAAACAACGCATTGCCGAAGCAATATAGCAACATACTAAAAACAGTTATTTCGCAAAATCATATAATTATTGTTTTAGTTTATGAATAGTTTATGTAAGCAAAGACCATGAATACAAAAAAAAACACTGTAGATATTAAGGTCTCTAATAATTGCATTATTGGGGTAATAAAACCACTTGTCCAGTTCAAAGGAAGCCATTCAGGTCGATAGTGAAGAACGAGGTACGGTTGAAAGCGTTAATCCATTAGTTTGCGGAGCCCCGCGCGCCGGCCTTTGCTGCAGCCGTATTTAATTACTTTAATGAGAGCACTTTTTGCTTTGCTCCATCCGCTTCCGACAGCATTGGAATAACATCGATTTTATTTACAGCTGGTTTTAATTTGACTTCGCGCATCCTAGATATTTTAATATAAGAAATTTGAATAAAATATAAAAAATTTGCTATATCGGCGATTTCTTTCACGTCAACTTAAATGTACTTTGTGGGTTTTTCGGTTTCGAAGCAAAAACAAAATTTTTACAAAATTCTACATGTTAGTCCGGTATATAAGTATCAATCGTCGAAATGTCATCATTGTCGCTCCTGGCCAAAAAATGTGTAATTAATATTTGCAAAAAACACGCTTTTCGGTTAAGGTAAACATCGCGAGTTCTGGGGATATGTGTAATCTAAAAATCCGCATTGGAGTAGCGTGATGGGTCGTAGCTTCAACCCTTCTCCGTAAAAATGCAGAATGGTGGATTATGCCCAGCTACTGTTGGTAGCAACAGTAACCTTAAAAGATCCAGAATTTATAATAATGTTTACTTCAAAGTTAACATATCGTTTATACAGTAAAGAGTAGAGTTAAAACAATACAACATTTTAATCGAGCTAGATTTTAATTATATTCGAAATCCAGCAAGTCTTGAAGAATAACAAGAAATTTAAAAATACTCTATTGTTTTAAATACGCTCACTGCGTATAACTAAAGTTGATTTTTTGGATCTGTACTTTGTTAGGAAGTAATTCAAGTTGTTTTGTTTTCATCTTCATATTCATTAATTTTACTTCTATAATGGATAATAAAATCACTTTTTCAATAGGAAATAAGCATATTTGTTGAGCACATATTATTGAGGGTATTTTACCATCTAAGTTACGCAAAGTCGCAGATACTAAATAAATTATTGTAATTCTGACATATATGTTATGTTTCTAAAATTTTGATAAAGTGGATATTAATTAAAAGCTTTTGTTTCGAAACCATCCTTATTGAATGAGGTGTTAACCCAACCAATCATTCCATTAGGTAAACCGATATAACTCTAAACAGAATGTATTGTATTCTACCAAAAATAATTCTAAAAGCATCTGAACGGTTGAATTGTTAATATAGTTAGGAACTAAGTAAATTTACGTGCCATTAGTGTGAAGTCATTATTTGCTATATGCTTTTGGAAATCGATGTCAATTTTTTGAACGTATTCGATTGTCGTGGAAACTTTAAGGGTTGGAAAATAATGAAGATGTCAAAGATGTCGCTCGAGTCAATCTGAATATTAAAATACCCTCTTTTATGTACTTTGTGTGTTGAACTCGATATACAAGCTTTAATTGAATATAATGAATATTGCTCCATAGGATTGACCGTAAAAGCGTCACAGACAGACAGGTGGATGGACACACGGAAGGACGGACGGACGAAAATACGGAATGGTTCACTATATCATCAAAAATTGGAAGATTTCATATTCAAAAACTATCAAAGAGTAAGTTGCATTTGTGTATTTAAGCTTTTTTTTATACAAAAATTAGCGCTACTTTAACAACTAAATTGACCTGAAACTAAATTCGCTAATGCCCTAACAACTAAATTAATTTCTGATTGAGTTCCGCAAACTTCAGTAACTCGAACATAGACTTAATATTTCATGTAGTCGACGCAACCGTGTCTCCGCCATTACTTTGAAACAATATGAACCAAGTGTTTTCAAGAGTATTACGGAAACGAACTAACTTGTTCGGGCCTCGATGGTGCTTCGGCGAGCGAGCAGCCAGACTCCAACTTGTCAAGGGCCAACAGATGCTCCCGATGTTAGCACTCCGGGACATGCTCCGGACTTGGAGATGTTTCGAATGAATATAAAATTAATTTATAGAATTAGGTTCCTTTTCGGAGTTCCATCATACACAAAATAATGAATTATTTTGAGAAAATTATGTATTTCTAAAAGTAGATTAAACAAATATAGGCACTAACCATCACCACTACTATATTATACTAGCAATCCGTTTAATCGCTACCACCATCGTATCGTATGAATAGATAGAAGACTTTATATGAAGCATATAACATCTAATATACACAGATTTTGTCTAATCACGGATTGTAGCGTAATTATTGATTATTTGTTGTCTTTGTTTATTGAATACACAACTAAGTTAGTCGCTTATGTTAATGTTATAATTTTTTCAAACGAAGAACACGATAGTGACTATAATAGCTTGTTATCGGTAAGTTTTTTGGCTACTGAATAAACTAAATGAATACTACAGTGATGAAGCCCTGCAGGAAATGTAGTAATTCGAAAATTTCAAGGATATATTGTCTGTGGAATGGACACAGATCCATTGCTTAAATTGCATATTTCGCCGACTGCTTAAATTGCATATTTCGGCTATCGGCACGTATGGAGTTAATTATTTGCGAAATTCTGAATGCACAGTGTAGTATTATTAATAGCGTCTACAATGTAAGTGGAAAACACTTTAAGAGCGCCAAAAAAATAAAACAATGTCGTTACATTGTTTTCAAGTGTAAGTTTCGTTTAACAAAATTTACTTCACCGTAAACTGTAATAGTTAAGAGTACACTTGGCTCGAGCAATAACCATCGCTCCGGTTTAACGATACTGCGATCGTCCATACAAAATCTTAAGAGCAGTTT
The DNA here is from genome assembly GCA_947086505.1 of Morpho deidamia. Taxonomy (NCBI): domain Eukaryota; kingdom Metazoa; phylum Arthropoda; class Insecta; order Lepidoptera; family Nymphalidae; genus Morpho; species Morpho deidamia. The sequence goes on along the minus strand of CAMTZC010000020.1, from coordinate 20,346,735 downwards.
AATGTCACCATTATCCCCCGCTCGCACCCCGTGTTAGCTGTAATATGGTACGCAGCCATGTACATATAAATGAGGTTATTCACAAAGTCAGTTTTTTACAGTTTTTGATGCGATGTCCAACAAATTAAGACTTTTTTATACAGGAAAAAACGCCTTATGGGTACCGCCGCCCGACGGGGACAAGCGGCGGTTATGTCGGACTCGCACCGACTAAAACGACCTGTGTACTCCACTACGCAGTACGCTGCCGATGGCAAGGACAAGGTATCGTTGTACATATTGCCCCCATTCCCACCGACAGCAGCTCTGACCCTAGAGAACACCTCCTCTGGGTAGGGACCCCTCGAAATAGAAGTCTCCCTCCGCTAATCGGTGCATCGGGAGCATCAGATGCACCGACCGCCTCGGGGAACTGTAAGCCAAGCATCCGATATACCGCATTCGGAACGCCCGAAGAACCCCGTCAGGGCGGCAAACGATGGGCTTGGGCAAGTCGCTACCACCTGGACTCGCCAGCAGCAGATTGAATCCAGAACAAAAGTTCCCAGAACTGCTCCGCCACGGTTATGTCGGACTCGCATTGACTAAAACGACCTGTTTACTCCAACATGTTGGTGGCGGGGTCATTGCTCCCATCACCGCCAGCAGCAACTCTGAACCCAGAGTGTGCCACTTTTAGGTCTAAAAGTGATACCTCTCTCCTCTAGACGATACATCGGCATTTATCGTAAAGTATTTTATGTGTAAAAGTAATAATAAAATTATTTTGCTATAATCCGCGATACAGTAAATAGAAAATATATATAGTGTTAAATGTATCGTGGACTATCCGTATTTTAATACCCATACGATACTACAAAATCGCAAAGCTTTGCGATTTTGTCGTGGAGTCTATCTCCTGATGATGCTTTGGTTGCGGGGCGATTGTTGAGATTGTGATAGTGAATGTGTGTAGTGCTTGTGTATTGTGGTGGAAGTGGTGGAGGTTTGTGCATGTGTTTTTACGAATCCTGCACGTATCGCGTATGAAAATACGGATAGTCCACTATACATTTAACACTATATCGCGGATTATAGCAAAATAATTTTATTATTACTTTTGTATTATGGATCTCCGCAAAGTAACGCCTAATTCTATAAATTATTTTATATGTCATTTATTACGTTTTAAGTATAGCGAAACGTCAGTTTAACAAGTACCAAAAATATGTTTTTCCTAAGTAAAATAATAGCCGTAAATACTTATATACGGTTTAGTTCATTATTCTCCTGCTATATTCTCTATTCTCACTCCCAACTGTGGTCGGCACAACATGTTTTTCTCTTTCATTCTATACTATTATTCGTTAAATCTTGATGATGGATCAATTCTCCTTTTTTTGGCCTTCCTCTTACATTCAAATTTAAGACCGTTTTATAAATATTTACTACTATTTTACTATAACACTGTGGGGATAAATGAGCTTAGGTTAAGACCTAAATTTGGTTTTTCAATTTCCATCGGTTACATTAGAGATCGACAAACACCTTAAGACATATTTCAATGGGGCACGTCGCGCTTATGTGGATCTCAAAGTACACAATCATCTTGCGAGATGGTGGCGGCATCTCAAGTCGTGTGGAGGCTGCGACGGAATTGTTTCTGACAACCGAGCTCTCGGGGCGCGACTCTATATTTATCAAGATTCAACAGCAGCATCCGACTTTGGAGGGAGTTTTTTTTCTGATTTTTTTTTATTTAACAGGCCCGCTAACGGAGTTATATACATTATATTGACTTAATTAATCATCATTGTTTAAATGTATAATTGTACCCTATTTAGAGGCGGACACAACATGCTTAAAAACCACTGTTAAATTGCGTCATAATTAAGTCAAATGATCAAATTACAGATAGCAACAAATCCAATGGATATTTTAAATTGAAACTATCGTTACGTTTACTTCCAAAGTAAAACAAAACGAAGGTTCACTTAATCAGTTAATTAAAGGAAATTATTATACATATAAAACGATAATCCATAATTGCACAGGAGAAGTTGAAATATTAAAAAGATTCACCGCGTGTGCCTAAAGATCAATATTTAATGATAGTCGATAGTCCAGTAAGTCATATCTGTGTTGTTTCAGACTTGGATTGCGATCGTAAAACTCATTACACAACGTACGCAGTTTCCCCAACAGGCTTGATCTATTTGAGTTTCACATTAACGAGGAAAGTTCATACAATAATGATTATGTTAAATATCCGCCGCTCACAATGAAGTGAGGTCAGGAGGAGGTCCTTTGTTTCGCTTACATTTTCCGTTTTTCGTCGATTGTAATGGTATTAGAGACAAAATTTTATGGCAAATGTAGGATATTAATTACTTCCATAGTAAGCAATTTTAAAAAGATTTATTTTGGTGTATGTCATAGCAATACACGATTGTTGGTTCTACTTTTTTCAAATTCTTTGAATGACGAACGTTTATATATTTATCTAATTTTTATAAATTTTTTACTGTTTTTTTTTGTATATACATATATTTTGTAATTTACTTCTAGCTCTTGTCTCAGCAATCTTAACTTTTGAAGTTAACTTAAAGTTGAACCTCATTTTTTATAATCCATACTAATATTGTAATCTGTCTTTCTGTATTGCATATGTTTCTTCCGCTCATTACTTTTGAAGCTTAGGAAGCTTAAATAATGTCCTGATTTATTTATTTCTTAATTGTACATATATATTGTTACAAAAGAAAAAATAGCACATGTACTAAGGTGGACTTGATTTCACAAAAATAATTCGATGATATTAGTTCAAAATTATATTTAAATCAATATTTAAATTAACTATGTTAATTTATTTAACAATTTCCTACAATTAAAGAGCACTATTTATCAGCGATACATCGAATGATCATTGATTTATTGCAACACCCACTTATATGTAGATTAAGATTTAGTTTACCTCTGACGTATATCTCCGTTATCAGTTAAGGCAAAAGGACGTTAAGATTCAAATTCAATTCAAAATATTCTTTATTCAAGTAAACTTGTAAACAAGTGCTTTTGACTCGTCTACATCTACTGCTGGTTCTGAAAGCTGTTCCTACCGAGAAGACCCAGCAAGAAACTCGGTGGTTGCTCTTTTCAAACAATAATTCTTATCACTAGTTACATATAGTTATTAATGTCTTGTAAAGGGTCGAGAAGTATCTATATTCACGCGTTCTTATCGTCTAAATAATCTTCAATAGGCATACGTTTTCTGAATTAGCCTTTTTTTATAGTACTTTTAAACTGCTTTAATGGTAAAGTTAAAGTAGATTATGGAATTTTATTATAGAATCTTATACCCAAACCCACAAACGAATTACGAACTTTTGCAAGGCGCAAAGCAGGAACCGCAAGCTTATGTCGGTTCCTACTTTGTCTATTATATACATCACCAACGCTTTTATAATTATGTATATTCATATGTACAAAATTAAATTACTAAAAATATACTGTAAAGCCAAAATACCTGTTTCCTTGAACTTCTCTCGCAGGGAATCGCTCGAATTTAAATTGTAAATGCCACGTAAATGCCTCTTTTTATACAAAAAATTTTTCAATGTCCGTGCATTTATCTCATAACAATATTCCGTAAGACATACGATTTGATTTGTTGAAGCGCGAACATACGATTTTCACATAATAATAAGGAAAAAGACCGGTTTCTTGCTAGACAGACTTCGCTCGAGCTCTAACAGTATCCTAAGTACGTTAGTGCGTAAAATGGAGTCGCCTATATATGCACGATTTATGGACATATTAGTGCGACCGTAAAATGTCGGATTTGTGTTTTAATTGTGTCTATATGTATTTGTTTGTATGCTTGTATTGTATTTGTCTATGTATATTTGTTACTAACATAGTTATAAGTCTGGTACTAACATAATGAGCCTATGTTGCTTCCAAATAAAAACATTATTATTATTATTATTATTATTATTATAATGTTATGGAAGTAAGCCAGTAGGTACAAATGCAAGTAGGTAATAATTGGTATAATTGTAGATAAATAAAATTTCCCCTTGTCTCCCACATTCCCCAATAGCAGGCGATGTTCGCTCATAGCCCGTTGAGTCGGTAAAGCACCGCCGGGGGCTCACCGAAGTATTTAATGTATGCACGACTGATAGCCCGCCGCCCTCCGAGCGAATAATCTCCAATATGTTTTAATATCCGTTTGGTTTGAGAATTGCCCGCCGCGGGGATTGGATATTTGCACACCGGACCGGCGAGTGTTTAGCTTTGCTGGAACAGCAGTTTAAAGAATTATAAATGGCTGATAAAGCCTACTATATTATTTATTTATAATAAATGAATAAATCATTTAGTAGTGTAACACAACATAACGCATGTGTTTTTCTCACTGGAATAACAGATGGCGCCATGGTAGTTACATAAGAAGTCCCCATACAAAATGGTCGTTAATCAACATCGCCTACCAATTCTTTTGGTTCAAAGTGAGGATACACTGGAACACTAAGCCTAAACGAAATTGTAAACGGTGCATCTTTCGGTACATCAATATTTGAAATGCTTTGAAGGACTTCGATACTTTCTGTATAAATACAACTGGTGGTATAAGTGCTAACACTCTCTTAACAAGTCTCTAAATCGCTAGTGTTCATTATACCAGCGTTGATAGACCTCTCTTATTGGACGAGAGATGATCTTAAAATATCGCAGACATACTTGTATCAACCTTTGAACTTCAAAAATAATTCCAGTATTCCGTTTAAGACAAAATGTGAATGCGAATTTGAGAAATATCAGTAGAGATTACGTACATTCATTTCTTATAAATTCTCCTTCGCCGTGTACACAAATTGCGCCAAACACGCCTCAGCCTGTGTACATTCGTACGTGATTGATTCTGAAAGGGACCCGAGGTGATTGATGCGAGGCGATGTTTGCGTCTCGTTATTTTTTAACGTTTAATCTTTTCTGTGTTATTTTATTCTTACTTGATCAAAATCTCGGAAAATCTGACGCAAGTCACGAGGGGAAGAGACTAGTCAGTATGTTGAATTTATACACTACTCTATCTCTTAACGCCTTCATGTTGCTGTATTGTATATGCGCTAATAGCATGTAACACGTCCGCTCGCCCCCACGACTCGTAAAGTTACTGACGTGGTCTGCTTAAGTTTTTAAAACAGTGCAAGTTTTCCTTTTCTAGTATGTACATAAAATATATGTATTTAAAGTTAAGTTAGTTACTTAGTTAGTTAAGTTAGTAAAAGTAAAGTTAAAAGTGATTGTCTGCACGTATTACTTGTTATTAATTTCGAGGTACCCCGCATCTAATGGCGTTATAGAATCACGTTCACTCTCAGTCCCGCTACCAAGAAGTAAAGAATTTTGGGGCAATTCTGTTATTACTCCTAAATAACTTTGGTCAAACCGAACGGTAAGACCGAGTGCGTCTCTCAAGGGCGTAATGTTTTCAAAACCCAGGCAGGCACCAGTCAGTTTTCTTATTTAGAAACTTATGTGCCTAATGGACTTTGATATTTGCAATTTATCATACGCTTTCCGGTGAATGAAAACATCGTGAGAAAACCCGCATATCCCTGGAGAATATCTGGGATATGTGTAACCTACCAATCCACATTTTAGCAGCGTCGTGGGTCTCAGCTTCAACCCTTCTCTCCAAATAAGGAGAGAGCTGGCTTATACCCAGCAGTGGAATAATGACCGGCCGTTACTTTTTTTACTTTACTTGAATTTTTTTTCTGTAATGTAAATTCTATAATAATAAATAATGTTTAATATCAATATTCGGTGGAGGTATTTAAAATAAAACGGCTGTTAAAATTATCGTGTAACAATATTGTATCGGCCCACACGACGTCAATTCTGTTTCAGAAAATTTTAAACATAAATTAGAACATATTAATATTTCAACATCGGATTTAGTCGTTTCAATTTATAGTGTAAATTGGTAATTACTACATACTGTACTGCGGCGGAACTGTTTTCGCTAATTATGTAGACATACTCGTATTTGCAAATTATTTAGACTAAACCAATAAAATGTAAGCCAGTTAATCAGGTGCTCGTTTTGCCTTTCGTTCATTATCGTATAATCCAAATAGTATCAGAATATTTCGTTTTGTATATAACTAATCCACAATGATAAATTCGAAATTCTATCTGTTTTTCTGTTACCCTTTGATAAGAAATCTGTTCTATCAATTTTTCTTTTTGAGTCTGACAGAGCATTGTTAGCCAAAATCAGTTAAATTTCAATCTTATTTGAGCCAATTTTCTACAAGTGATAGACCACCCTAAACCACGGTGCCTTTGGTCTGGTTGGTATAAAAATGGCCAGTGTAGACGGTAATGTTCAAATGTCCGAATGTAGACAAGAAGTTCAAGAGTAATAGCGAGAGTAGAACGGAATGCTACTAACTAGCTACTAATTTCAGATACCTAGGCTCAGTGCTGTCGGACGATGGGCATATTCCGTCTGACATAACGCACAGAACAACATCAGCATGGTGCCAATGGCGTAGCCACAGGAGTCCTCTGTTGCCGAAAAATGCCTCTTAAAGCCAAAGATAAGGTGTCGGGTACCATCCCACCCAACCTAGGTCACTTTTGTCAGGCGGTTTATCTGTGTAGAACGCATTTAAAGCGCCGAATCACACGCTTGGGGGCTCGTGGAAACCTCAAAATCCTAATATGTTTTAATGTTTGTACCTCCGCTGTTTACGAAACGGATACTATTATCGGCTGGAGCACTGGAAGGGGGAGATGTTTGCCCGCGTACTATTATCCAAATAGCTCTAATGTACATTGTACAGTGAGACGAGCGTCGGTAAACATATCGGGCGTTTGCCACTTCGAGATTGTGTGCGTCACTCTAGCACCCGCACTCATACTTTACTGATTGCAGTTTACACCCCTTACAGTATCAAATGATAGAACCCACTAATATTACGGGTATCGCTTGTACTTTTAATATTTCAAAACAAACTTAAAATATCCTAGATTCTGTTTTTGTTTTCCCGAAAGAAAAACAGGAATTTTATATCCTATATGTGAGCCTGGTATATGAGTTTCACTTGTACCAAATTTCGCTTACCTTGCTGGAGTAAATTAGCAATGAAAGCGTGATAGACAGACTTTAACATTTAAAGTAACGAAACGACCTGTTACTATGCCCACTGCTGGGCTAAGGCCTCCTCTCTCCGTTTTCGGAGAGAAGGATTGGAGCTAAGACCTACCACGCTGCTCCAATGCGGGTTGGTAGGTTACACATATCCCTAGAATTCTCTAGTGAATATGCAAGTTTCCTCACGATGTTTTCCTTTACCGAAAAGCGTGTGATAAATTGCAATTATCAATTAGACACATAAGTTTTAATAGAAAAACTCATTGGTGCCTGCCCGGGGTTTGAACTTATGTCGTCTCTAGAGAGTCGCACGGTACCTCACCGCTAAGCTATCACAGCTTTCACATTTATAATATCAGCTATTCATAAAAATAGAATAGTAGCGATACAATTGAATATTTTGCAATGATCCGACCTATAAGTGAATCTCTATGTCTCTCTCTATTTCCTGAGAATGCTAAACGAGCGTTGATTTCGTACTGAATGTATGTAGTATTCTGATGATGGTGTTTTGTGTTACGTACGGTAACTACTCTTGCATGTATAAGATATGAGAACAAATTGTCTTCACTAAGCATTACATTTTTGAAAAAACGCGGTTTACCTATTGAAAATAATTCTATAATAATGATAGATCATTACTTACGTACATTAGTATGGATGTTTGTCTGTAATTTTCATTCTTTATTTATTTTCTGATCACCCGATAAGAGGCTGATTTTCCCTTTGAGGCCCACAAGAATCCGCCGATCAATGACAGTTAATTCAATATCCGTGTCAAGGGTCCTCTTAATAAATATTAATCCCTGCCTCGACACGAGAGGAATCTTAAATTCATGAAACCGTAACACCGTCCGTGTCCTTGACAGGGTCACGGTACATCTGTGCGCGATGTAATATTAATAATTCCAGCCTTATTAATAAATCTGATGCTAGTCCTTATTACACATCACGGACCTGACTGGTAAGACTATATACCCAGGTACTTAATTAATAATTGGTGGGAATCACTGAGGAGTGGGGCCAACTGTTACAGACTATAATTATCGATAGCATAACGTATGTCATTGACGTTACTTATGCTTAAAATATACTTATTATAAAACAAAGTCCCAAAAAGCTGTCTGTCTGTATGTAATCGATTTTCTTAAAATCAACTGAACGGGTGTGTACGGTTTTCACCAAAAGATAATGCAATACTTCCGGATGGTTTAGGTAAATAGTACATATCGGTATTATACAAATTGTATTGAAGAGATAAAGCAGTTATTAAAAAACTTGCTTTCTGGGAGCTTTAGTCGCGTGCGCTGCGTAAACCAGCAGCGACACGCTAAAGTAATGCACTAGATAATTGTAGATCTATAAAAATACCACAAAAAAGTCCGCAATAGCATGTCTTCTATCGTTAATTCACAATAACTACTTTTATGTTCAAAATTTCGAAAATTCGGGAATAAGTATATTAACGAATTCCACGCGGTTGAAGCCGTTGTTGGCACAGCTAGTAATATTATAAATGCGAAAGTCTGTATGTCTACGTTTTCACGGTAAATCCGCTGAACCAATATCGATGAAACTGGGTAGAATTATTCCTTATACACCGGGACATATAGGCTACAAAAATTCTGTTAATTCAACAGGAATAGGATGACATTTAAAAACGCCATCTATTATCAATCTATGAAAGTTTTCACGATGTATCAAATTCAAGTCTTTAATTTAAAGAAGTTTCTTTAGTAAGTTATTTGGCTAACGTCAAAAAAGTTATTTTAAGAAAGTTTTTATGTATTTTGGTTTCTGTTTACTGGATGAATTAACTGAGCTATTACAATGTTTAATTAATATAAGTAATACGGATTATTCACTCATATAAATAAACTACTAAAGTTATAAAAGCGAAAATCTGTCTGTTACGTTTTCATCGCCAATTCGCTGAAATATAGATGAAATTGGCCACAATTATTGCTTATATACGGGGTTAACATATAAAATTCCTGTTTTTCTACGGATAAAGTAAAAGAGGCTAATCCACCATTGATTAATTCAAACCCACTATTAAATAACCTGCTAATCACTTAGAAATGGCTTTTCGAGCAAGCAGTAGAGATGACGATTCAAAGGCACTTCTTTCAATGTTTACTAAATAAAATATATTTTGAATTTGAATCGAATAAGGGAACAAACACAGCCGAGAAATTAAATTTAACGTTTAATAATTATGAACAATTTATGTTTCTTAGGTTCCGAATAACAAATAGAGGATGAAAAAACCTTTAATTGAGGTTACACTAGAAAATTTACGCATAGCCAAACGTCAAAATCAAGTAAAAGTCAAAAAAAAATTTTGTCGACGTCGTAAGATCCTTTTCAGAATACAAAAGTAACAATAAAATTATTTTGCTATAATCCGCGATACAGTAAATAGAAAATATATATAGTGTTAAATGTATAGTGGACTATCCGTATTTTCATACCCGATACGTGCAGGATTCGTAAAAACATATGCACAAACCTCCACCACTGCCACCACAATACACAAGCACTACACAGGTTCACTATCACAAACTCAACAATCGTTTCGCCCCGCAACCGAAGCATCATCAGGAGATATGACTCAACGACAAAATCGCAAAGCTTTGCGATACGTATCCTATCGTATCGCACGTATCGAGTATGAAAATACGGATAGTCCACTATACATTTAACACTATATATATTTTCTATTTACTGTATCGCAGATTATAGCAAAATAATTTTATTATTACTTTTGTATTATGGATCTCCGCAAAGTACCCCCTAATTCTATAAATTATCCTTTTTAGAGTAAAGACATAAGGAGGAAGTATTAAATCAGCGCCCTCGGTACGTAAATCCAAGACAAAAAGTGCCACTAAGGGACTTGAAACAGTTATTTTTTCCCATTGCTGACGTCATTTACGAAAATGTCCGTCACTCACTTTATTTTCATTTCGTCTACATTTCATAAGTTATCCCACCACCGAGTATTTGAGTAATTGAATAACGTATTCAGTTTGATATCTGATTATAAATTCTCAAAGCTTTATTTTGGACACGATCACATTCGGTCACAGCTTAATATATTGTTTTGGGACGATTACACACACGGACGTACATTCCAAAATAAAGTTTACCTAGATACTTTGTATTATGGGTGTCAAAGAACTTGTAAATGTATACATATATGATTTCATATAAATATTTAAAGACATAAATATACCCAAGCTCGAAGAACAAATTGATTTAAAGACGTCAGCTCGTACGACCTCCGGAGCTGAACGCAGGTTCATAGCCATCTGCATTAACTGAGCAGTTAACACTGTGTTATTTCTTAAAATAAAAATAAAAAGTTTTATATTAGTTATGTTCACATCAGCAATCGCGGCTATTTTATATATCTAGGAATGCAACAATAAGGAATTGTAAATTCAAAGTAAGACGACAAAGCCTTTGAGTACTGTTGTTTAATGTTTAACAACCCGGTGCTAACAAAAGGAACGCTCAGGTATCCCGACTTGCTATTGTGGTGCCCGCTGCAGGCGGTAACATTGCACGCCTGGCTTTCGTGGGAGGCAACCACAAAGCTTTGGTTTATAAACCTTATATTAAAGGAATGGAGTAAAAGAAGCTCGATTGTCTATCTAAGTACCAACTGTACCTACACTCATCATAGATTATATCTGAGACCAGAAAAGAATAAATATTTAAGCTATTTAGTTTTTTTTACATAAAAATATAAATAATTATAAAACAATAGTTAGTCAACGAGTATAAAGTAGACAAAGTAGAAACCGACGTAGGCTTACGGCTCCTGCTTTGCGCCTTGCCAAAGTACGTAAGTAGTATGTGGGTTTGGGTATAAGATTCTATAATAAAATCCTGCAATCAATTTTAACTTTAACATTACAGCAGTTCTAAAAAAACTGTTAAAAGGATGCTGAAACAAAAAGCTTACTATACTGTTGGGGATTACTTAGATGATAAGAATGCGTGGATATAGCTACTGTTCGACCATGTATACAAAATATTATTGTAATGACAAGTCTAATTATCTATTAGAATAATTTATGTAATAGAATTAGGCATTACTTTACTTTTATCGCCGATTATAGCAAAATAATTTTACAATTACTCTTGTAATTATAAGTATTTATTTTGAAAAGAGCAACCGCCGAATTTCTTGCTGGCTCTTTTAGGTAAGAACAGCTTTCCGCATCAGCAGTAGAGTTGACGATTCAAAAAGACTTTGTACAAGTTTACTTGAAATATTTTGTATTTGAATTTGAGATTGCTAATGCTGGATCTTTGAAAGAACATTAAGATTTGATTGCATAATCATGTATTTTACCTTTTCTGTGAGGTTCCAAGATCACGTTAAATTCTCGATCTTGGGATAAAAGTAATTACGTTTAGTTCTCTCGATTGTTTTTAACTATTTGAAGAGTTGACTAAAGTACAAACATTGTACAATATTGTTCTGTCGAGTTAAAATATGAAGCAGAATTAACGGCAATATGCTTGATGGACTAGACAAAACGTCCGATTAGCGTTACAGGAAGCATGGCACACCCTTAATTGAGCCCCAAATGTGCTTCAACACAAGATACAAGCTCCGGGCACACGCCGCGCCATTAATTTGATGTGCGGAATGTACGTCGTATCATAATGAGAGCTGAAGGCGTGCCAGACCGGATAACACTGGCCCCTAACCGGGCCAATTATATACATACGTGTTGTGGTGAACTGTATACATAATAAAATATTACGATCATTAGAAGCTAACTCTTCCTTATCATTATTGTGTCCGTACGTCTGCTTGCTGTTTTTGCGTCTGAAATTTGCAGGACCAATGTGAATAAAATAAACCTTATAAAACCTTTCAAAGTCATTGTTTCCACGAGACTGCAGAATATGAAAGTAATAATAAAATTATTTTGCTATAATCCGCGATTATAGCAAAATAATGGCAAGATAATAGCGATGTATCGCGGATTATAGCAAAATAATTTTATTATTACTTTTGTATTATGGATCTCCGCAAAGTAACGCCTAATTCTATAAATTATTTGCAGAATATGAGTTAAGATACTTAAAGGAATTGTTTTGTAAATAATTATGGAATAAGGCGTTACTCCGCGGAGATCAAAATAACAATGGTTCGGAGGCAAAATAAATGGTGGGGGTTGAACCAATTACTATAAATATTTGCTTTGTCGTGGAGTCTATCACCTAATCATACTGCGGTTGCACGGCGAAAGGATTGTTGAGTTGTGAACGTCTGTAGTGCTTGTATATTGTGGTGGTGGTGGTGGAAATTTGTACATGTGTTTTACGAATCCTGCATATATGAGGTGTGAAAACGGATAGTCCACTCTACATTTAGCATTATGTATATTTTCTGTTTACTTAGTTGCGTATTATAGCAAAAAGAAAACATTTTTAATTTGTATTTTATTGTTGCGACTTGGTTAATTTGGTAACGTGGTAAAAATCGCGTGCCTTCATTGAAAGTTAATATTCGCAGAAGCAACCTATGTTCAACCGAAGCATTCCGCGTCATTTCATGAAACTAAAGACATAAATTCTTATTTTCTGTTTAAGCATGTAATAAAGCATCGATCTCCTTTAATGGCATGCCTACCTATATAGCTCCAGTTATTATGGGAAAAGTTTGTGCGGTGTGTGCGGTTAGCTTTCAATGAGCGCCGCTATAATTGGCTCCAGTCGGCCGCCGTCGACGCTAACTGCATAATTGTCTGCTTGAGGGACGTGCGCTGCCAAAAGATGATGGTTCTGACGGGCAGCGAGGAAGTTTAATAGATTCCGAGCAGGTTTGCAATCAAGAATTGAATTCAAAGAACCTTTTTAAACGAAATTGGGGGTAAACGGATCATAGAGCTCATAAACATGTACCACACTAAAGAAATTCGGAAAAACAAGTTTGAAAAACAACTTGGAATTAACCAATGTCATATTTACTGAATGAATATCATGGTTGTACAGCTGAAATATAAAAGTATCTTTTGTAACATTTATAATCAAGAAGATATTAGAAACTTTCAAAAAGTTGAATAGCAGATCTGATACACAAATCAATAGTAGACGACCATGTGTATCTACAACGCCAAAGGAATTGTTCATATATTATATTCTTCTTTATTATAATTCAATATCATCATCAGTTAAAATTTTTTTTGGGAAAATATGACCAAAATAAAGATCTAAAAACACTTAAATCTATATTGTTGTTAATTAAACGTAATTTTGTTACTCTATTACAAACTTTGTTACAAGTACCTTATACTCTCAAAGTCTCATTAGCAATGTAATTTTATGCACAATCTAAAGAAACAACCATGTTTAAATATAGGACGGTCAATAAATTCGATATATAAATATGAGTGGTGATTTTATTGGCTCGATAATTATCAGACATATTACTTTGTCTATAAATATTTAGTCCAATAGTGAAAAATTAACTTAAAAGCATCATCTTAACTAACAATATGAGTGGTGATTTTATTGGCTCGATAATTATCAGACATATTACTTTGTCTATAAATATTTAGTCCGATAGTGAAAAATTAACTTAAAAGCATCATCTTAACTAACAATATGAGTGGTGATTTTATTGGCTCGATAATTATCAGACATATTACTTTGTCTATAAATATTTAGTCCGATAGTGAAAAATTAACTTAAAAGCATCATCTAAACTACCAAGGCAATCGAAATATTCGCCATTTTCTACAAGCTCGGCAAAAAGTAACTTGGAACACCGCGCTACCTTGAACAGAATACAACATCGCTAAAACTATTTACCAAAGAATTGGATGTAGACATATTTAGCGATAGCATACATACTTTTAAACATAATATAATTAAATTTAAAAGAAATAATTAAGTTGAAGAAGTTGAGTTTATTTTATAATATACTTAAAAAATGTACGCGTCCCTATTACATGCCGTGGTAATCTATAACTAAGATTACATTTAATTAAGTAGCTTGTAGAGTATTTTATAGTATTTGTAATGTAAGTCTTGTAGGTTATCCTAATTAATAAAACAGTCAAAAATTGTAAAAACGAAAGATAATTCTGTACAGATATTTTATAACAATAAAAATTCACTGGAATTCTATCTAGCTTCTCTAATATATCGCGTCTACACGAAAGTACTATTGCATTAGACATGACTTCTCTACCGTCTTAAAAAGCTAATATAGAACAAGGCAATATAGTAATATAGTATACTATAGTAATGTAGTATACTATAGTACTATAGTAATATAGTATAGTAATATAGAACAATAGGGTCCCTATTATAAGAATAGCAATTATCGTAATAATAAGGTAAGTATGAGCAATCATTTCGCCATAGCGGTTTCCGTCGACGATCGTGTATACAACAACAGTGCGCCGGCATCTAACCACCAGCCGCGTGATATATCTCGTGCTGTGCAACGAGTCGCAATGGCCTCGTACTTAAGCGGTAATTACAAAGCGATGATGGGCACTGGTGGCTGGCAATAGGCCAGTTGCGCTAGATATCGATAGCCAAGGGACGCTGCAGCCGATATTTCATGTCGATGCTATCGATCTTTTCAACGGACCATAAAAATCCGCAGCAGTAGGAAGTTAATTTCATATCGTATAATAGATACAATGCAAGATAACTTTCATATAATGTTGTATAAACTTTTTAATATAAAACTGATAAGATCTGCCAGACCGATACTAGGCTCGGCGACTGCTATCGTAAGATTCTTCAGTAACGTCTAAATATGACTGATGTATTTAGACACGTCAGAACCATACGAGTATAATTATAATGAGTGGTTTATCTTGATCTTGTTTTTTCCTGCCCAGGTCACAGAACTTTTGTATTTCAAAGTTTCGTAATGTCATAAAATAATACGAAACTGAATAATTATTCATTTTAGTAACTTAGCCTGCGTAATTTATCTGGACGAATAGAATTAAAGAAGATACGAAAATACGTTATTTGCGATTCACTGGTTTTTTTATATTAAAAATAATATATATTATAGTAGTTTATGATACTGTTGCATAATAAGGGTTCTTATAACACGAGTGTGGTTTATAAAAATGAGCCGTAGGCGAGTTTTTTTATAGTGTCACACGAGTGTTATAAGACCAAGTTATGTACATTACTTTATCTACTCTCATACTATAATACGTAAAACGTACGTTTCCATTCCATGAACTCGTGGTAACATTTAATATAGTTGCTCCTAGATTTCGTCGGCAACAGGTTCACGGTCATGTTTGACGCAGCTTTCAGAATATCTGGTGGTGTACAATTACCACTATCCCCGCTCTCAGACATGTTTTTACACAAAAACTAATTTTCTTTCAAACAAAACTAAACTTCGTTTAAATATTGAAAAGATTTTTTAAATGTCATATATTGGCGCCAAGGCGCAAACATCGACTGCGCATGCATGTTGCGTCGCCGCGGACCCATTCATTGAAACCTTTTTTTTTAAGGTAGAGGTTCAACCTCCTTGGTCCAGCTGGAAGTTGTATAGGTGTATCGTTATGATTAAAAAGTTACATTATGATACAGGTGTCCATACAAGACCTGTATCGTAATGAAACTTTTTAATTTTTTATTTTTGTTCTATACGTAATGTTTGTCATAAGAATTTTGTTTTCAGTTTTATAATCTTTGAATTATAGTATCAGAGTAGATAAAGTATATAAAACTCGAAGGCCATTAGAGAAAAAGAATCTATCCCTGAAGCAGGAAAAACAACTGTTTCAGAATATTTAACGCCAACGTGATTGACTTCTTGCTAATCGCAATCATATATTTTCTTTTATTATTTATTGTATATAAATTTAGAACGGGACATCGTGTATGTTGCGGATTGGCTGATTGATCTACATAAAAATTGAGATACACGCCGGAAATCAGCGGCGTGATTTTTACTTTGGTGATTATGATGGTGGTATTATGGCGGCGGTTTATACGTGAATTAAAATTTTAATTTTAGCTCTAATGTCTTGAATTGGGAATATAATTTGTTTACCTTTTCTCGACATAGACGATTTATCGGATTTATCGCGAACAAAAGTCTACTAAATATCAATAACAAAACTTTCCCTACTCTTAAGACGATTCGGGACTTTGTTCTGTTTACGTGATATAGTACCGCGTGTCCGGTCGTGCTCAAATAATTATAGGGGCGAGCTTAGGACGATTGGCCCGGAACGCTCCCACTAACCTAATTGAATGTCCTTTGATTGGCTATCTTGCGACATGTACAAGGAAATGAGGACAGGAAAAGTAAATAAACATACCGATACTGTTGCTAATCATTGACTTTTATTTAGTTTCCGTTAAACACACAACTACAAACAACTAACATTGGAAATCCTTTTTGTCCGTATGTGGCTTGAATGTTTATACAATTATTTTTAAGGAAACGTACAATCGTATGATTAGACGATTCTTTCCTCTTCTTTTTTCTGCCCTTATCCTACTCTAAGTAGCATCGGCACAACATATTTTTCTTTTATGTGCATATTATACTTCACATAATCCAACCATCCGTTATTAGGCCTCCCTATAGTCATATATCCATCCACATTTATACTCAACACTCGTTTGGTTACATGATTTTCATCCCTTCTTATTACACGTCTACACCATCTCAATCTTGCACCTCTCGTTTTTTCTATAATAGGCGAAACTTTTAGACTTTCCCTTATTTTATTTCGTATTTTATCCAATCTTGGCACACCACACATTCACCTTAGCATTCTCATCCTATTTGCATGCATTCTTCTTTTATCCGTCTTTTTATTTCCCAACATTCTGATATATCATAAATAATAAGATAGTAATAAAAGTTTTAGTAGGTTACTATGTTTTTAAAGCTAACAAGATAGTAATATTGTTCAAATTAAGATTGCGTACGTAGGTTGAATAGGCTGTGAATATTTGAGACGACTTGATTACGAAACAGGTGTTTCTAGGGTACGTTACGTTTAGACAATTCATCCTGTTTCAATAATATATCACCAGACCTTAGCGGCGCTGCACTCAATAATAAGTAATTTAAAAGCCTGTTATGACTAGCATTGAAGGTTATGTTCGCTGGACCAATTACGTACATAAGATGGCAAGTATCATTTTAACTTTTAATAACTCCCAGATTAGTATAGTTTTAATATAGAGTTCCATCAAAAATTATGTCTGATAAACGTAGTTATAAATTTTTATAAATTATTCAAGTATAATTAGTTATATACAGTAATGTAAATTAATGAATATAATACTAATTGTAGCCTTGACTTCGTTCATTTCAATCTCTAATTTGAGAAAATTTGCCAATATTCTAAAAATTCACCTCAACAAAAGGAACCAACATAAAGTAGTTATTTTTATCTTAATATTTGCACCTCATGACGAATTTGAATATGTTAGCTGCCTAAGAAGTCAAAGTTATAATGTCTGCATTGTAAGAGATAAAAATATTACACAGAAAAGATATGTATGACGAGTTTCTTTCTAATATAATAATTAATAAGTAGAATGAAATTGTAAAACGCATACCCATATGACATTACGAAAGAAATCTAACTAAAGTCATATTTTAATGGTCGGTAAAATATTTTATTATATTAGTTGAAAATTTTTAGTTATAACTTTTCAAGTCAATTTCATGATATAGAAACTTTTTCTAAATCTCTCTCAGCCCTTTGTCGGGCAAAATAATATGGAATTGGAATATATTAAGCGGTAATCGATTCCATATATAATAAAGACCTCGTAATTGTTCATAATCCAGTCAAAGCAATGACCCTATCTAATTTAACGATGCTTATTGGATATTATCCAGCAGGTGGTATTCACAGCCCCATTTAGAGTCTATTTAAATCGGCTCAAATAAAAGTGTTATTTCATCGATTTTCGATTCCCTGTGCCCTGCTATGGTACTTGCGAGCAGGCACGCTGGCCGCTCGCCAGCCTTCTTTTTCACTGTCATAATCGTTGATATCGTATTCATGATTATTATCCACTAAATATGCCTTACGACTCATTGATAAGCCGGGTTTGCACGATTTAGATTTTGCACGTTTGGTAATATTTATTACAATAGAATTGCTGCATTCAATTGAAATGTTTTCTTTCCAGGTTAATCTTGAATCAGCTAACCGCTTGTCACTTAAAGATCATTTTTGATTAAAATATAAAATTTATGTACATTTCCCTTTAATTTTAATATTTACACGTCATTGAATTTTAAAATATACGACAATAAGTTCAATCTCATATTCTGTTTTGATTTCTTTGTTTCATGTCACTCTCCTTTCTTTTATTCGTGTTTTATAAATGCCTATTTCCCTAAAATGATTTCATTAATTTATTTATCTATTATAGTAAAGTCGTGTTCTAGATGGTGGTACTTACCGTTATTCTTTTCAGTTGCCGTTTCCCTTTGTACCAGGTGATGGCGGCCGGTGGGCGGCTCCCAGCTGATTCGCACGCAACTTCGTACCGGCGTTCGGCTGTTAGTACTCCTCCTTCACCCATCTCTGATGGTTTTTTGATTTCGACTGTCAGTGGTCTTACTGTAATTAAAGGTTTCTTTAATATGGGAAACTGTTCAAAGGAGTCTTTTTACTTTAACTTAACTCGTATGAATGTATTTTCTCTACATAATTACTTAGTAAATCTTTAGAAATTGTAAAATAGTAACATTTTCATCAACAAATCTGTTCAGGATTTAAATTGTAGTTTTATATAAAAATTTACTTTGTAGGTCACACGCTTGAATTATTAAACAAATATAATTAAAATTTTCTGAGTTTATGTTTGAAATATAGCACTATCTTTATCTGATACGTACAGAAGTTTAGATGTTTATGAAACAGCACCTATGTTAGAATGCTGTATTCCGTCAAACGCGTTTTGAAGATAACATTATTATACGTTATTGATATAACAACATTCTTTGAAAGTTTCATAAAATATGATCTTCGTGTACTCGTTATTTTGTTTATTATTAAAAGTTACTTTCGTGAAGTTATTTGCGTAGGTTTCAAATTTTGACCGAAAATGTGGTATAACATTTTATAATACAGAGCTCAATTTGTTGTTTTGGTAATAATTAATTATCTACGGAACGGTAACGTTTTTAAATGGAATAAATTTGATATTTTATAAATAAAATTCATTTACATATTATTACATGTTTGAGAATCGGTTTGTCTGTACTGATACGCTTTCACGACTAATCCAAGCAGTATGTAGCAATATTGATGAAATTTGATACAATTGAATTCTTAGTACCGTGCTAAAGCATAAAATATAAAAAAATATTTTTCCGTCATATTTTCACATTTGATGGAAAATATTTCGCAGGTCTCTATAACAACACTTACGAAACATGTCCAACACCAGTGAGACCTCCTTCGGGGGCACGAGTTGCGAGTTGGCAGCCTGACACGTGAACACGGCCGCGTAGTCCGCGCGCCGTATCGCCGGCCACAGCAGTCTGTTCTCTATCACATCACCAGTGTTGTGCTCATATTCTTCATCTACTAGCACGCCGTTCACCAGCCATCGGACTGAGGGCTCGGGCCGACCTGCAACAAAGTCGATATCAAATCAAATCAAATTGATAACGTTACAGCAAAATTGATAACAGTGAAGATAGTAAAAAATATATACAGAAATGTGACATTACGAATTGGAACACCATCCAGCTTTAGTTGAAGAGTACCTCAATGATTTATTATTTAATTTATTTATTATTAATTTTATTGTCCATTAAATCTAAATCTTTCGAGTTTTCATCAAGGGTAGCAAACCTTAAGGATCCCAAAACTTCAACATTGAGAACAGAGAGTGATGAAATGAAAAAACTGAGAGAGAAGTTCATCAAAGAAGCCATTGATGATGCCCAGCTGGCAACTGTACAGGGTACAAAAACTGAAATGCTCAAATGTGGGAAATGTAAGAAAAAGAATTGCACTTATAATCAACTTCTAATTAGAAGTTCTATTTAGTCTAGAGACAGTTAAAAACGACAGTGGAAGGCAGTTAGAGGTGGAAATGTTTGTATTACTTAAAAATATAATTAATATAAGAATAATAATAAAATAATAGAATAAATAGAATAATACTAGAAAAGTATAGCAAGTATCTTGTCGGTTTTTGAGTCTAGTATGACACCGAATGATTAAAAAGTGAACACTTTCTTAGACTATTAAAACATTTCCAGTTACTTGAATTTCAGAGATTTTTTTTTTAATGTAATTAAGCATACTAAGTGATATTGACGGGGACCCTGAACATTTCTGAATATATTGAACACGTGTCTGTGAAAAAATTGACAACCCTGTAGCAACTAAGAAATGCATCCTTTTTATATAGCTTTTATTACAAGCCAATCTCTTTTTACTGCAAATATATTATCCGAAAGACAACAAGCTTACGAAATTGACAATAGCTTTTGTGTCGATGTAAGTGCACAACGCTTTCAAAGAGGATTGTGTAAGCTCTGGCATCATGCATAGCACTTTATTCGAATTAAATTTTTAGTATTGTTGCAATTCCATACATGGTTTACCATACCATTCCTTACCACACAATTCCTTTGCAAAAAGTGCACTAATTTCGACGAGGTTAAAGAGAAGACGTTGAGAATTGAATAGAGTGGAATAGCTAGTTAACTATGCCGTAACTTTAATTTAATTATATCTTTATGTTTCGTCAACTACAATTCCTTCAATTATGTACTATAAATAAATAAATAAATATATGGGACATTTACACACACGGTCATCCGTCCCCAAAGTAAGTAACTTAATACTTGTGTTATGGGTGACGGACAACTGGTAGATATACTACATATATAATTTTAAATACATACTTAAATACAAATATACACCCAAGCTCAAAGAACCACCAAATTGTATATAGTATGTCTTGTAATTATAAATAGTAATTGTTTGTACTATGTCTTGATTTGTTATGTTGTATGTATTTTAGGTCAATATCTTAGCTGTCATTGTATCGAATTTCATCTATATTGCTTGAGTGGCTTAGCAGTGAAAGCGTTACATACAGACGGATAGAGTTTCGTATTTATAATATATAGATATCGAGAGGGTAAACGAAAGAAATCCGAACTGTCACGACGACTAAGTGCATCGAAAACAATGTATAGAACTACCATAGAATTGAAATAATAGAATGAATCAGCTGACCGGCTGAGTAGAATAGACCACCCTCATTTCTTAGAATAGAACAGAACAGACCAGAACAGTTCAGAACAGAACAGAACAGTTCAGAACAGAACAGAACAGTTCAAAACAGAACAGAACCGTACAGAACAGAACACAGTAGAAAGAATTGTAATTGTGTTAATATAAGTATTGATGTTTAGTATAAATAGTCCTCGTTAAACCTCTTTGGTATACAATTATAATGAGATTGCAGGGCCTCGGCAATCTATTCTAATTTCGTTTTAAGCCACCACTTTGTCCGCCCTTGAGAAGGTTTCCCTGAGACAATCATGACGTACAAAATTATATTACACTCCCTTTATACTTAATTGTCATGCATATTCTGTTTTGTTTAACATAATTATATGTTAAATGGGTCACGTGGGTAGGTGATATATAATTGTTAAAGTGAAACTTGCGGAGGCAGTAAATCGCCTTCTAATTTACATATATAAAATTTATAATGTGCATTAATTATCATGTACGCTACATTTAAAATATGAAATAATATTCCTCCTCCTTGATACGCTCTTAATCAGAAGTGTTCAATTACAAGTACGATCCATTTC
Organism: Morpho deidamia; assembly: GCA_947086505.1. Taxonomy (NCBI): domain Eukaryota; kingdom Metazoa; phylum Arthropoda; class Insecta; order Lepidoptera; family Nymphalidae; genus Morpho; species Morpho deidamia. Next base: position 20,324,728 of record CAMTZC010000020.1, on the reverse strand, counting down.
GTAAACATGACATTTTGATTGCAGCATCGCCATGAGGTCTATAACGATTTATAACAATAACATCGGATTGATAGTGTATAGAATTAGGCGTTAGGCTTTTGCAAAGATTAATAACACAAAGGTAATAGTAAAATTATTTTGGTATATTCAAATATAATTGATCTAATTGATTAAAATATCGGATTCATAAATGCATGTGGTGAAGATTGCCAAGTACCTAAGAATATCCTCGATGCCTGTAGTTCATTTGACCTCAATCGTCAAAGCCACGCGCTCTCTATAAATTGAAAGCGACTGTACATTAGTTAAAACTTTTTAGAAATGTAAATGCACAGCGAAATATTAAAGCGCTCTTCAATATATTTCAGCTTCAGCGCTGCTTATTTGCAAAGTATTAATACTCAAAGTGAGAGCGGCACTCAATAACTATACATTAACAAATTGATTTGCAAAAAGTGGTCTAGTTTAAGCCTTTTCATAATTGCGAATGAAACAGGTCACGAACGTTCTTCACTAGTCGAGGCGGCCTAATTTCACTCGCTGGCGGACACGCCAAACCAGTCCCTGTGGGGAGCGCAATAAATCTGAATTTGGCAATATTCACTTTCGCAGACCGATAAACAACAACAGTGCTTATTTAAATTAGATTTCGGTATTAGCACAACACGGGGACAGGATAATGGAAGCCATCGGTGATAATTTATTCAATCAGGTGTTTAACGATATTTAACGATTTACGTTAGTATTCTATGTGCAAAACATAACCGCGTTCTTGCTTATCAATTGAAATACAATAGTGATTATATTTCGAAAAGAGCGACCACCGAGTTTCTTGCTGGTTTCATCAGAGTAGACGATTCAGAAGCGCTTGTTTTACGTTTATATGCATACAGAATAATGTGAATTTAAAATAAATATACAGGGTTTGCGATCTGTATTTGAGATTAATTTGACAGCTTTCATTAAATTTTACGATCACATAGCCTCGTGAGGTCCCGGTTTTGTGAGTTTGACATGTTGTGGCTTCTCGCTGTCGACTTCCAAGCTTTCTTTTGATTGGTCAAACTAAAAACTGCCATCTTATTACATTATCTTACTACTAACTTACATGAACTTCAATTTTAGGAACTATATAATATAAAAACAACAATTGGGTTCATATTCCTTAAATCAAAATCTATCTATACTTATTATAAAACTAAGTCCCAAAAAGCTGTCTGTCTGTCTGTATATAATCGATTTTCTCAAAATCTACTGAAGGGATTTTTGTACGGTTTTCACTAATAGATAGTTCAATACTTCCGAATGATTTAGGTAAATAGTACATATCGATATTATGTAAATTGTATTGAAGAGATCAAGCAGTTGTTAAAAAACTTGCTTGCTGGGAGCTTTAGTCGCGTGCGCTGCGTAAACCAGCAGAGATACGTTAGTCATGTACTAGAGAATTGTAGATTTATAAAAATACTAAAAAAAGACCCCAATAGCATGGCTCTACCTCTTACGGTTAACTTACAATAATTAATTTTATGTTCAAAATTTCGAAAATTTAGGAAAAGTTTAATAAATCCACGCGGGCGAAGCCGTTGTTGACACGGCTAGTATATTATAATATCAGTAGACACTTCCTGGTATTACCATATAATTCGATCAAAAACTTCAAATTTAAAAAGAGTATTTGTACGGTAGATCGTGCAACAGGCGACCCCTAAAGCAGCCCCAACTAAGCCCGCCCATCATTAGAAAGGCATCTGCCCCCGCAATCATTGAATCTTTTTCGGGGTGTTCTAGAAAATACGCTTCAATCAATTTCTCGATTATGCAAATAGCGTGTCCCTCGCCTTTTCAAATCTCGTAGAGCACTTTGCCATGATCAGATAAAGTCTCTTTTGATTTGATTAGTCTTATTTAAGCTGAGTAATTTTTTTTAACATCGAACCGATTTTATCATAAATTTTTAAATTGGACGAAGACAAGGGCTTCCTTAATTACTATAAATAATTTTATGATGATTAATCGCTCAAGTAACCATCATAATTATTTTGATAAGCTAAAATCAAGTCTTTTTAATCAATTCAAAGTCATGTCGATTTAAATTAGTTCGTAAGCACTTAAAATATGTTTTTTTCAACAGATGAGTATCCAATTTCTTTAAAAGGAGTAAGAGTTTTCTTATTGTTGATAGCAAATAGCTATTTTATCAGTTAAGAGCGTTCCTGTGTCGCCGACGAGTGCCCGGAGGCTGCCTAAAGAAAAATCTACAACGTTCGTTCAATCTGAACATCAGTTTTAGATATTTTTTGTATTTGAGAGACTTTTTTTAAAATATAGTTTGTTTTATTTTAATTTATATTTTAAGTGGTTACATTATGCGTTCCTTTAATTAACCCTAAAAACTCTTACGCTTGTATAAAAAAAAGAAATGTAATAAATTATTTTTAAAGTTACCGATTTTATATTTGTCACACATAATTAGCTCGATTGTAAAACTTATTTTATCCGAAGCACATTAATTAAGTTAAATTTATGTTTATACAGAATACACGTATTCTGTATTTTTGTTGGTAGTTTTTTATTTTTAATTTCATTGTGATTATCTTTTCCACAGTATCCTTATATACATATACTAGCAATGCCCCGCGGTTTCACCCGCGTCCATACCGATCTCGTGGTAGTGGAAAGTTTACGAAGTCGGACTATAGACTTATTTATAGATTATATAATTATAAAAAATGGGGATCATTAGTATTCTTGGAAAAAGAGCTAACTCACCAAATGCAGGCCCTGCTATGAGTCGCTACAATGAATCTGTTATGGCACTATTTTCTTTCGATTTATATTCTTAAATTCTTAATATCTTTTGATTGTGATGTGGGATTTTAATAATTTAAAAAGTGTTATACAAGTATTGAAACGGTTTTTAATAAAATATCATTTAATGGAATAAAGATTAATACAGAGATATTAATGAAACGGTTTGATTCTAGTCAGCAATTTTATCAACTTTTACAATGTTAAAAAGTAGTTGTATTGGTATAACTATAATATTAAGACATATGGTATCGCGGACTTTGTAGTGGATATTGATACTTTCTATTATACTGTAGAACATTTTTTAGTTCTACCATAAATAGTTTCCGTAGCGCATGCGATTTTTACGACTAAATTTTTCACACAATTTTATAAGGGATCCCTATATTTTTTGAAAATGTAATATAGCCTATGTTGCTCAGTGTACAAGCAGCTTTCCAATAGTGAAAGAATTTTTAAAATCGGTCGAGTAGATTTGCGTGAAAACATTACAAACATATACACGTACACACAAAGAAACAAATTTTTTCTCTTTATAAAATTAGTATAGAAGTATAGGTAGACCTATATGGATATACGATACGCTATTTATTTTATTATAGTTTTGACTTTCTCTCTTACTCTTACACTACGGAAACACCAAATTATAATTAGTAGATATGTTATAATGCTTTAAAACGTCAATTGAGACCCATCTAGCTAGTGTCATTACGTCTTCCAGCGCAATATCGTGTTCGGTCACCTTGAAACCTTTTCTAAATCTGTTCTTTTGTATATTCTCAAGCACGTAATACTATTTACAAAACAAACATACATTCCGAGTGTATCGACAGAGTATTACTACTCCGCGTGTGCCAGTATTACGTTGATTAACATCAAGCGAACGTTGACAAACACTATGTTACTTTGTTAGTCAAATTCGTGTCGGCGGAACCAACGGAATTAAATATGTGCGGAACAATTTGTGGTCTGTTGTACAAAAGACATGATTATATGACTTATCGAATGTAGAGTAACTTTTGCTGTTCATTCAATAATTGTAAATTAAAGAAATATTATATATTTAGTATAAACTTAGTCCAGCAGCCTACGCTGTTCGAAAGATAAGACAATTTACAGATGTCGAAAAAGCAAAACTTGTTTATTTTGCTTACTTCCATAGCATTATGTCTTATGGAATATTGCTGTGGGGTAAATGCGTGGAAAGTGAAAAATTTTTTGTATTACAAAAAGGAGCCATACGTGGCATCTACAATTTAAATCCGCGTGATTCCCTGCGAGAGAAGTTTAAGGAAATAGGTATTCTTACATTTGCTTCACAGTATATTTTAAATAACGTAATTTTTGTATATAAAAATACAAAGAATTATTAAACGATAGGTGATGTATATAATAGACAAAGTAGGAACCGACATAAGCTTGCGACTCCTGCTTTGCGCCTAGCAAAAGTACGTAAATCGTTTGGGGGGTTTAGATATAAGATTCAATAATAAAATTCCGAAATGAATTTTGGCCATGCCATTACAGCAGTTTAAAAACACTGTTAAATGAGGCTGATACAGAAAGCATACTATACTGTTGAAGGTAACTTAGATGATAAGGATGTGTGGATATAGCTCCTCTTCTAAACTGCAAAACAGTACTAACTAAATGTAACTAGTTTTAAGATTTATATTTTAAAAAGAGCAACCGCCGAGTTTCTTGCTGGTTCTTCTCGTTAGGAACAGCTTTCCGAACCAGCAGTAAAGTTGACGATTCAAAAGCACTTGGTTTACAAGTTTACTTGAATAAAGAATATTTTGAATTTTAATATTGAACTCGGATTTAACTATAACAAATTAAATATTGTGTAATATAACACTTGAATAAATTTTAGCCGCGTGGTATCCGTGTGAGTAGAGTAGACGACCCCCTTTCATACCGAGGGGTCGTAAAATACGACTAAGGTAAGTTGACGTCAGGCAGGCGGCCGGTCGTAAAATATGTAGCCAAATCATGCGACAACATGTTACAACATGTTGCCGACCCTCTTTTAGAGTGTGATAAGGGCAAAAGGATGATGATATCACTTGAATAAATTTCTAAGGTACTAAAAAATTATCGGTTTCTCAATCAGTGAAATGAAATTAAGATACCCACATCGAAGTATTTGAATTGTAAATTTATTTAAAAATTTTAGCTTAATTGAGAACACCCTGAAGTTTTTAAACTTTCAGCCAGTGTTTCCGTCGATACAGAGGCGGTGTAGGTTAAAACGATGTTTAAAAGTTTACAATAAATACTCAATTACTCGGAAAACTTAAAAATTCATATTTGAGTTAGGGAATTCGCTTCTACGATACAATTTAGAAATTTATTGTATATTCAAATTGAATAAACAATAGGTCGGTACAGTTCTTAAATGTTCCCGAGATCACTTGATGCGTAAACAATTACAAGTGATAAATTTAACTTGTCTCTCAATGCAAGGAATATGTTTTACAAATGTTATGATAGAATACTACTCGTATATCAAGGTATAATCCAATTTGTTAAGAAAATCTATGTAACACTAAGTGAAGGAAACATACACGTATCACAAAACGCATAAACTAATAACATACCATACAAACACTGCACACACTCACTAAGACAATCTCTGCGATAATTTCGCTCCGTAACCGAAACATCATTAGGATGTGTCTGTTCCTACTGTCAAAAATAAGCGAGAATTTTTTATAAGCTGTATTTGTTTTGAATTTCATCGATATTGGTCCATTTAGTCATACAAGTCAAACTTTCGCATTTATAATTAATATTATAATAGATTGAATATGTGAGTGACGTGCTTCATTATTTAACAATAAGTATTATATTATTTTAGCTGATCCATACCTCCAAGCACGCGACAGGTGAGCAGGACATCGTCACCCTCCTCGTGGGGCCCGAGGGTGGTGGTGTTGATGACTCGCCCCCACCTGTCTACCACCACTGGCTTTTCCGGCGGGACTGGAACAAGAAACTCAGTTGCAATAAATTTTATTGGTAATGCAACTTAAATACAAAAAATATATGTTTTTTACAGGCTAAAAAATTACGATAAACTAAAAAATAAATAAAAACAATAAAAATAGAAAAAAATAATAAGGATCGCAAAATTATTCGAATCGTAAAAAACCTGTAATCATATAGATCAATGCCTGAGAAATTGGCGATATTTCAAACGATGATAACGTATTGCAGTTTTTTTAGAAAATAAAAATACTTTTGAAGTGAAAGATCCTTTAGCTGGATTGTGCACTTTTTCTGTTGGGTAAAAAATGACAAACTCGCGTCAGGACACGTGACCTAATCGAAAATTCGTAAGATCTATCTCTCCTTCTAAGGAGAGTAGACAGGCGCAGCGTAGGAGAGGAAGTGTCCCACTGTTTTGCCTGCGTCTGTTGTTGTTAAGTGAAATAAATTGTTATGTTTGTGTATGATGACGCCATAAATGAATATTGCATTTTACCACACAAATGATAGTACTTTAATACTGATAGTTAAAGAATTACGTGTAAAATTATTTCCTACATTCCAGAATATCAAAAATGCACAACCCGATTTTTTATTGTTTAATACTCATCATGGCTGGATCTGATTCCCATGTGAGTTCCCATTAGACAACAAAACTCCGAACAAAGAATCTGTCAATAGTCCCAGCGCAAACACTTCACAAATATAAATATTTACTTTATTTGTTTCGCCTCTCCCGTGACAACTACTTGAGAACTGGGCCGAAACATTCCAATACTCACGAACTACTCGTAGTTTTATTTAACTACTTTTCTTTCGATTCGCTCCATTTCAGGGATCCGTCTAACCACAAAGTAGTTGTTGGGAAACTTTAAGATGCTTTAAACTTTTTTTTTATTGGTACGTAGAAAAATTTGCTAAATGAAAGCCAACGAACCATCTAGCACACTAGAATTAAACTGTTCATCTGTAAACCTTGTTAAGCTGTTACCCTGATTTTTGAACATAATAAAACAGTTAAGAGTTGACAATAAAAACAAACGAGTTGTGTGAGTGATGTTAAACAAGACGTATTGTTTCTTCTTCTTTCTTTTTTAACCGATGGACCTCGACTGCTGGACTTAGGTCTTTCTAAGGGATCTCCAAACCCCACGATCTTGTAGCGCTTGGATTTAGCGACTTCCCGAGACTTTTTTTTGAGATCGTCAATTCACCTCGTTGGGAATCTACCGACGTTGCGTTTTCCGGTGCAAGGTAGCCATTCCATCTCATCGGTTCTACGTACTATGTACCGTGTCCATTGCCACGTCAGCTTTGCAACACGATGAGTTGTCGGTTACTCTGGTTCTTCTACGGATCTCCTCATTCCTGATTTGATCGCGTTGTGATTCACAAAACATAGCTCGCTCCATCGCCCGCTGAGTTATGTAAAAGTATTGCGCAGTGCTATATTTGTATTTAGAGATTGGGAAAACATTATTTATTAAGTCCTATTTATCTACGATGAGATACGAAGGTGTCTCTCTTCGGAGCACAAGCAAATAATCTCCCCGATGATCTTCCATTCTCGTCTAAGTATCATTATCAGTTCCGAGTATTTTACGTACTCTATCAGCCGATGGAATTGGATTTCAAAACAGGCTTCTGCTCAAACTTCGCTTGATAGAAAGACAACAAAGTGATAATTTTCTTCAATCGGCGTGTTTGATAGCCTTTCAAAGTGGTTTAAAGTTCAAAACTCCATTGGAGAATCAATCGACGCCAGACACGCTTTGAATATAAACAAGGGTACTGAGATCTCGGAACACATTTAAAATCGCTCTCTCAATATACGTTGGAACTTTTGGATTTTTGATTGAGTGGAGTAAGATTGAGTTTCATTATTGCTAATTAATAAAATAGGCTTAAGTTTGAAGAACTCTTCGATATACTAAGTAAAGTATGATTTAGTATCCCAATAGTAAAAAAGTAACGCAACAGCCTATTACTATCCTACTGCTGGGCTTAGGCTTCCTCTCTCCATTTCTGAAGAGAAGGGTTGGAGCTAAAACCCATAACGCTGCTCTAAAGCAGATTGGTAGGTTACACATATTCACAGAAGTACGTAGGTACTTCTGGGGATATGCAGGTTTCCTCACGATGTTTTCCTTACCGAAGAGCATGTGATAAATTGCAATTATTAATTAGACACATAACTTTTAATAGAAAAACTCATTGGTGCCTGCCTGAAGTTTGAATTCGTGACCTCCTCGAAAAAGTCGCATGGTCGCACCGTGGGGCTATCACAGCTTCTGACGAAAGCGTGTTATCTCTCACCGACTCAAAATGAGTGCAGTTACAGAGTTCAAAAATAATAGAAATGCGTTTTCCAGATTAGATTGTGTGCACAACGTTGCTGTTTTTGATCCCTTTTATGGTATGTTCTGTGTATATCGCAATGAGTACTTAAAACGGTGAATACATCGCGTGCAAATGCAGTTTTATCATTTCAAAGATCTCTGCAGATAATCTCGCTCCGCCTTCTTTCTTAGCGTGTGTTCTCAACACGTCTCGTGAATTATGCCAAGCTAAACCATTTTATTCACCTACTCCTATTCGTTTGTTTGTTTAGTTATAAATAGCCAATTTTGTACTCAGTATTATCCAGTGAATTTATTTGAACATGTCTATCTTAAAATAATTACATGCTAGTACTATACAAATTATGTACACGCGGAATGGTCCCAAGAAGAGGCGATCAACCGATGTGTTAGGAAAAGTTATTTGTGTTCAATAATTTTAGGTACTATATTATTTAAACGTTAGGTAGTGTTATAAGAGGAAAGTTTATTATGCTACATTTATAATTATAATATATTGTTAAATATACTAAAAACTATATTTGTTTTCTTGTTCCTCGGACTTTCATTGTTGGACAAAGGTTTCCTCAGGTCTCGTCATATGATCTACGTGCTACTTGCCGCTATCTATCCGCCTTAAGTTTATTTAGCCGCAATTAAACTAGTCTGTTCACAGTGTGGACTTTTCTAACAGCTCGTTTTACAAAGTCATCATTCTACTTCAATGAGCGTTAAATATATCATAAATTCATATTCAAATTATTTTACTTTTAATTATTATTTTATTCAAGTAAACTTGTAAACAAGTGCTTTTGAATTATCAACTCTATTACTGGTTCAGAAAGCTGTTCCTACCTAGAAAAGCCAGCAAGAAACTCGGCGGCTGCTCTTTAAAGTATAAATTCCTATCACTAGTTACATTTAGTCATTACCGTTTTGTACAGGGTCGCGGAGTAGTTCTGTCTGTTCTGGCTTTCTATATTAGCCTTTTTTGATAGTGTTTATGAACTGCTGCAATAGCAAAGCTAAAATCGATTGTGGAATTTTATTATAGAATTTTATACCCAAACCCGCATACGACTTACGTACTTTTGCAAGGCGCAAAGCAGGAACCGCAAAAATATATAAATAAATATTATAATAATCACGACGCTTTTACAGATCGTATCCACACGTAACACGTCATCGCGCGTAACAATTACGATACGACCGAACGCGTCCGAAAGGACCAATGCATAAATACATTATAAACGAAAATTTATTCATCGTATTCAAATCGGTTTAATTTTAACCTCCTCAATTCTGAAATTTTTATTGGCTCCATAAATATACGGTGTGTCATTACCGTTATTGTATTTCCGGTAATGAGCTCCCGGTCCCTCCCCCGGGCGCCGGTAATTACGCCTGGACATTCCCGGCATTAATTGGATCGGCCTCTGGTACGACACCGCGTCGGCCTGGCTCACTCTCGCTTATTGAAATACGATAGCACATTTCATATTTATGGATTTCTTAATCATCTTTCGTTACTACGTCGATCATTTTGTTACTTTAAAGCAATGTTTTGAATAGAATCTATAACAGAACTAGTTAGCTATAACCGCGCGGGTTAAGCGAATGCATGCAATGCTAATGTATATGAAGCAGGCAAAATTCACGTACTTTACACATGCAGGACAAGTCACCACATGCATCCCGACGCCTCCACCAGCAACAATGCACACAAGATGTATGGTAAGGTAAGATGTTACACACATTAATTTGAAGATAAAGTGTAACTCACCTTTCTGCGAGCTTACTTGTTTGGGGATCCCCTTTTTTTCGTTGATTCCATAGGCGCATTGGCGATTTAAGGTTTGTGTGATTTTAATGTGATCTAATTAATTGCGTGCGCGTCCGCCATAACACAGCACACGAGAGCCGGTTGTGCGCTAGATGGCGCTTGTATGAAGCGTAGGGAGTTACACTTTATGTTTGGTGAAAAATAGGAAAGAACAAAAAAAAGTAGTTTGTGGTAAAATGACGTATTCTCTTTCTACGGAACACAAGCAATACACACAACCACCACCAAAATCTCTACGATCGTTACGAACGCCCCGAAACCGAAGCATCATTAGGAGAATAGGCTCAGGTTACGTAATGCATTACGATTATGTCGTGGAGGTGGTTGGTGGTGAAAGAGATTTTGGTGGTGCTTGTGTATATTGCTTTATCAACCAAAGCCAACCAAATTAATTCTGTTAATTATTAACACTTTTTTGTATTAAATATGTGTACACGCAATTCCTGTAACGCTGCTAACTTCACGCGTAACGACGCGCACTGAAACAATTCGAACGAAATTCCGATTTCAATGCTATTGGATTGAAATTGAGATTGGTTTCAAGAGTATACCCTATACATATTATCTCTCTTAGTTAAGATCAGTAATTAGGATGATTTCCATTTAAACTTGACGTAAGTAAAAATAAATTCCATATAAAGTTATACCCAAAAATACTCAAAAGTAAATTTCGGCTGACAAAAGTCTCTGGTGTGTCTTAATTTTTTGTCCAGAATTTTTTTTCATAAAAGTCACGTTTTATAATATTCTAATAATACAAAAGGAAACTTCAACATTAATTTAAAACAAAGGAAAATAAGTAAAAGAAACTTTAATAGCTAAGTAATTATCGTTTGTGATTTAAATATTTCTGCGGTATATTTTAAAACTTACATTTAATTAAAAAAGTTGTCATAATATCACGGTACAAAAGAAATTAGATAAAATTAAATTGATAGAAATGTTAAATGAATATGTTTACGCAATTTTTTCATTAAGAACACGGAAAGAAATAAAATCGTTTTTGTTTAAAATTATTCGCTCATAGAAAGTTTATTTTATATATCTATACATAATTTATACAATGAGGCGTTACTTTGCGGAGATCCATGATACAAAAGAAATAATAAAATTATACTATATCCACTCTACAAATAGCATTATATATATTTTCTTTTTGTTTACTTAATCGCGGAGAACAGCAAAATAATGTTATGTTTAGTTTTATATATCACTTAATTTATTGACAACGAGGAAAAGTATCCAAGAACAGTAATCAAAATCAATCAAAAATACATAGATCTAACTTCTTAGAACAACTACGAGTATACGCGCAGATATTGTCAAATAGCTATCAAATTCGAGCCTCACTGATTCTAGCAGCACATATTTGTTACTTTGTTTATACATGATGTGTGACCATTGATTTGCAAATGAAATTTCAAATTCAAATTCGGTCCGAGAAACTGCCCGCCCACATGGAACCCGGCCGTCTGATGATGAATTTGTTGTCTTTTCATCAAATAGAACGCGTCTGTAAAAAGTTTATAGGAAATTAAATGAAAATTTTATCGCTTTACATTATACAGTATCGTTTCTTGTTAATAATGAAGTTTTTTGGGAAATATCGTCTGTCTCTAAGATCTTTAAGAATATGTCAGCATATCAATGACGATTCTCTAGTTATCGGATAAGAATACAGCATAATTATTAATGCGAGTAGTTCCTCAAATAAATACTTTTTTCATATGAAAGCTATTGGATGAAAATATCAGTAGACATACATGCTTCATAATGGATAAAATAATAATTGACAGGGTGCATTTTTGTATGTAGTGAATTAATTGCAATAAGTTGAGGAATAAACAGTTGCGACTGTATAAGATGTGATAAGTGATTGTGCTTTCTACATTTAACCTGACATTTTCTAACAAAAAGGTAAAATAACGATTAAAGCTCATCACTGGAGTATCGTGTAAAAATTCTGTTAATTTTTCGGGAGCAGGGAAGTCGCATGCATCAGTAGTTTCTTTTATCCCACTGCATCGCTTGCACACTACGTTTTTTGTTTGACACGAAATCGTAAAGTATTTGGGCGCGACACCGGAATTTATCTCTGACCTAACAAATGAATGGACACTATTTTTGCGCACACTGAATGGCTCGCTCCGGAATTAGAGGCTAAAGTTAGATTGGACGAGCCCGCTGTGTCGAATGTAAAACCCAATTGGGCTTTATGCTTTAAACGGACCCCACCGAAATAACCCAGCTGGAAACACAAGGTTGCGAACGCTTTGGGTTTCAGGGAAATTTAGCCTTGCTACCTAGTAGATAGAGGAGGTTAGTGACGCAGTTCGTACATGGGAGCGGACTAACGGTAATCGAACGAAAGTGTTAGCAATCACCTGCGTTGTATCGAGCTGATTAATTGCATTACGGGATCTTCCTATTGCCGATTAATGAATATATTTATATATTACATCTGGAATTCAAGCTGAAATTCGTTAAATTGTATTACAATGATACATTCTTCGTACCATTGCAAAATAATTAAAGTTTTCGTTAATACTATAGTTGTCAGTTGAAATTGAAGAATACTGGGCTTTATCAGACGTTTTGCAATCATCTTATCCATCATCAGGATTACTTCGTCATGATATTTTAGTGATGTAATAAAACTATTGATGGGATATTTGGCAGTGAATATATGCAGTGCTTATGGTATAGATGTCTGTGAATGTGGGTAGTGTGACAAATTTTCTTTTATCGCACATAACATTATAATATCATTACTTCTAATCCAGATCATGCTAATGAAATCGTTTTCATTGTGAAAATATATTAATGGCTAATTTTCATTTCGCAAATGTATTTTAATATTATAAATACCTGTCTGTTTATCTGTCTGTTACGATTTCGCGGTTATTCCACTGGACCGATATTGATGAAGTTCGGTGAAATTCAAGCTATATATACCGAGCTATATGTCAATAGTTAAAAAAATTCCCGCTCTTATTTGGGAAGCAGGAAAAAATACATTACATAATTAAGGGTAATTAAGGGTAAGTAAGGGGTAACACTAAAATCAATCCTTAGTACCACTAGTGATAGGAATTTTGAAGCCTTTTTTTTTTTTTTTTGAGAAGCTTATTTTATATTTGAGATATTTGAGAAGCTTATTTTATATTTTCAATCGGTTAATCAAGGATGTTCAAGAAAAATCGACTATTTAGAAAATGTATTATTAAAAAAATACCGAAATATTCTTTCTTACAATCGTGAGAATAAGTTATGTTATAAAATACACCACTCGGAGCTTTCCACATTCGCACAATTTCCAGTTGTTCGGAAGCAAATAATTCTCTAACATTATCAGTTTCAAAAGTTGGTACGTAAAAGTTTTAAAACAACAAATGTACTGAACCCACGCGTACCAACGAAGCTTGGATTTACTCATATAATTCTGAAGAATATTCCCCGGAGAAAACCTTTCAATCCCGTAAGTGCTCGATCACGCAGTGTTTACTTCATTGAAGATATCATGTAACTGGATACATGAAGATGAGTTTGTTTAAGAAAGTTCAGTTTAAATTTTTCCTTATTCTGTTATCCTTATACAGTGGCTTAATTATTTTATTGTGTTCATTTCAACCATTGTATATTTTATTAAATTTTAAACTTTCGCGATTTATACTTATTATTATAAATAAACGGGTCACATCGCGGCAAAATCGAGTTACCTTTTTACAAGGTTCGACGTTTCGGCAGAGTTGCATCCGCCATGTTCACGAACTGACTGGAGCGCCGCGGCGTCTTCGTTCCCGAGTACTACAGTCATTATTTTGTTCATCTACCCTCACTTGAACCGAACAATCCACGTAAGGTCTCTTGCACACCACACTGATACTATCTGCACGCGATATAGCTTGCAACTATTTTTTTCTTTATTTCTTTAATTAGTACAGTTTTACAATAAATATTACACAATAAATAAAGTGAAACGATATTGGCTGCATCAGTTGAAAACTGTGTCGCAGCCAATAACGCCCGCTCCAGTATAATACATTAATTAGGCACTAAATCATATATTTTTTATACGTGAGCATGTGTGAGTGTTGGTGTGTGGAGGTGTGTATGTGTGTGTTGTGTGTGTGTGTTTGTGTGTGTTTGTGTGTGAAATAGAAGAAGAAGTGAATGTGATTGTAGCGCATGCCATACATTTACAAATTTATAATTTTACAAAAATTTTCCGATACATCGTATGAAAGTAATTTAAGCCACTCAGTTACAAGATTTTTACATTTCTTAGTTGTAGCCGCGTTATTTCTTCCGCGAGTTATATTTATTAATCACTGGATCCCAAGTCGTCGACAATCTGAAACCCTCTTCTCTGTTGAACGTATGATGCTTTTTAATCTAAACAGCTTCACGCGCCACTTTTGCATAATAGTGGGCATCAGTTGACAGGACTTTGGGATCATGAAGCTCAATCCAGCGATTGCTCCCCGAATTAAGCAGATGGTCTGCGATCGCTGACTTTGTTGGCTGGTTATTTGTAAAGAGGTGTTTTACCTTGTAAAGAGGTAACTCGATTTTGCCGCGAAGTGACCCGTTTATTTATATAATAATAAATTGTATATTTTAACGCCAAAGGAACGCGGAAAGTACTAAAATGACGTGTTAGTTAGCAACGTTTACTTTAATCGCAAGAAACAGACTGGAAAGAATGGCTGGCTGGCGGCATCTCCTGATGATGTTCACGGGGCAAAACGATCGTTGAGATTGTCGTATAGAGTGTGTGTAGCGCTTGTTGTATGTTGTATTATGTACGATGTTTTTGGTGGCGGTATTTAGTAGGTAGTACGTGCGGTAACTAATCCCGTGTGTATAAGGTATGAAAACGGTTTTTGCTTCCTACACTTAGCATTATATAAATTTTCTTAACAAACGCAAATTATAGCAAAATAATTCTATCATAACTTTTTTATTCTTTCCACCATTCAAGTGGAGAAAGTTAGAGCGTTAATATATAACCTAACGTGATTATTTAAAAAAATATCTCGAAAACAACTGTCTTCTCATGTTCTATAGCGTTCGTCGGACAGTCGTAAATCAATAGAGGAGCGAGGATTGGAATATGGGTAGCGTTAATTTTAAAAGAGTATCCAATGACCTTATATAGAAATGTCATGGAAATGCTAATGGCTCTCGCTGCTCGCACCTGAAAGTGATAAGTGCAGCCAAATGTCAGCGTGATTGATATATAGCTTAGTTTTGTGCGTAGAAATTCAGCTGAATCAAGAATAATTTTATAAATGCGAAAGAAGATGCCTACGCTGTCCGAAGTATAAGACAGTTTACAGATTTTGAAACAAACCAAGTCATTTATGTTGTTTACTTCCGTATTTTAAAAAGGTATTGCTTACGTGCATTTACAATTTAGGACTTATTAATCCCTGCGAGAAAAATAGAATGAAACAGGTATTTTTGCATTGTTTTAATTTAAAAAGACATTATTACACCTTTACTTTAAAAAATTATTTGAATTAGAATTTAAATTTGAGATTTTTGGTCTATAATTGGTACATGACTAGAAAGTGACAGACTAATTTTTGTCTGAAAATCCAAAACTGCGTAGGCAAAGTCGCGTGGATTATATATTGCTAGATAAAAATATTATTTAGATGTAAGTTAATTTTATCGCAAATAAAACAAAAATAACAATGGTTTACTTCTTTCATCAAACTCCATCTATTGGTATTCGAGTCTATACTCGAATATTAATAGATGGAGCCGCGATTAGCCACAGCATATTCTGTCATCAACTCAACTCAGAATTTTGGGCCCATCCGAATTTACGAGTGAATAATAAAACTTTGTAACGTTGAGGTTGTTAGCTTATTATATGATGTAAACTTATTTAATATTGAAGTTCGAGAGATTGTAACAAAGCCCCAGCCGTAAGACTCATATCAATTAGGCCGAAGACGCGAAATTACATTCGAGAAACGTTGAAGATCGTTTTAATCAAAGCTGTAAGTTAGATTCGAAGCAGAGCAAATTAATTAATAATTAATAAGCTGGCATGTCGGTGATGATGGCAGCAAAAGAGACGTTGATCGAACATTCCGAATAATGTGGACTGATCGATTTACAACGAGATTTGATGGTACTCCGTAACACTACCGTGACAACGTGTCTTATATTTTATTTATTTATTACGCGTGACGATAGGATGAAAGAAAGGGAAAAACAAAATGAACTCAAGAAAAGTATGCGATGAATAGGTAGAATTTTTTTTCGTACTGCTACAGTGATAGTCTTTTTTTTAATTTGGGACCGTGTGATTTCTTGTTAATGAAGTTAAGGAAATAGGCCTTCTTTCATTAGCTACATAATTTTAACAATATACTTGATTTACGCATAAAAATATACAGATTTCATTAAATATATAATGTAAATAATACATAAGGTATTGTTATGGTTAGTGGCTAATTCACTGATACGGCTCACGTATACTCGATTCATATAAGATCTGAATGTAGAGACTATTGCTGATATTTGTGCTTTAGTTAGACATGGACTTAGTTTTAAAAGGTGGAATGAAGATCGGAGCTGAACTCACCGACAACAGTGAGGTTGTATCTGAAGCTGGTGGTCTGCGTGTTCCTGAAGTCGACCCGGCAGCGGTAGACGCCCTCGTCGCGCCGCTTGACGTCGCGCACCACCAGCGAGGCCGGCGGCGGGCTCGTGGAGAAGTGCGCGCGCGGCCCGAACACCTCCGGCGCGGACCAGTGCCGGGCCTCCGAGAGATGTTTGCCGCGCACGTCGAAGCTGCAACAACAACTTTATATTATTATATCAAAACGGTTTATCATCATCATTCTCCTGCCCTTATCCCGCTCTAAGTGGAATCGGCACAACATGTTTCAATCATGTTGTTGAATGATTTAGCTAGGTATTTTACGACCGGTCGTCTGACTGGCGTCAACTTATCTTAATATATGAAAATGATTTAATCAATCAAAAAAAGATGTGATTACCGCCCACTGAGGCCGTGTGACTTTTTCCAGTGTCAGGGGTGTAAATCCCGAGCAGGTAATGAGTTTTCTATTAAAATTTTCGTTTTTATTTGGAATTTAACAAAATTTAGCAGCATAGTGGGTCTAAGTGGGTCTGTCCAGAAAGCACAGAGGAGGCCTGTTGCTCTGCAGTGAGTAACTGGTTGTTATTTTATGTCGACAAATGGAACAATACGAAAAAATTAATTGTAAAATCGTTTCCATTTTATTTTAAGAATGAAATAGCATTCATATAGAATATATTTGTATTATTTTGTACAACAGATGTCGCTATTTGTATGTCGCCTGAATCAAATATTAGCTTCTGTCACTCTCTAGCCCTGCAAATATCTCCGGATTTTTATAGCCTATATGTTACCCCGATGTATATGAATGAATTAGGCCAAATTTCATGGACATTGGTTAAGCGGATTGGCCGTGAAAACGTAACAGAAACACAGACTTTCGCATTTATAATATTAGTAAGGATGTTCAGGAAATCTTGTGATAATTTTAGTAATCATACTCCACCGGCTTGCCTGATTTTTATAACATTTTAAATGTATATTCAGTATGTCTGAGAATCGGCTACTATCTAAATTTCATACCCCTAGGGTAAGGATAAGGGTTGTCAAGTCCTAACATCCTTAAATTCTTTGGATTTTTTTTTTCCAAATATCATGAATTGGAATGATTGAATATGGCAAAGAAACATTTGCCGGATTAGCTAGTAAACAAAAAATATATAATAAAATAAAGAAATATCCTAAACTATGTGGTACGTGGTTATTCCTGATTCATAAAAAAAACTGGATTTTCTTTATCCTAACAAAGCATAATTTCATATTTCCTGATTTTGATTTTAATAAAGTGTTCGAAATTCCTCATAGCAGCGGCGACGGTTATAGAAATCGTTTTCGAGCAGTTGTGCGAAGTTGTATCCGTCAAGAGCGGCACTCGCGGCACCGCACAATGTATGCGAGCGACAGGTGAATGTAGCCGGCCCGGGGAGATTGCTCTTCGTATATTGCAGCGTGATATTTTGGTCCAAATATAGCTATAGATACTAACAGTCTCTTTCTCTGTCTTTATTTTTTAATCTTTTCGGTTGGAACAATTAGAAAACGAATTTTTTTAAGTAAATTTATACACAGCAACAAAGAAGGTTAAGAAGGAAGGAAAGTCTGCTTAATATTTTACGTGCTCACACCTTAACACAGATTGAACCAATCGATCGTTTAACGTTGAAAGGTTTTTAATTTTAACATTTGCAGCTCTGCAATATAGAGGGAGTTTTTTTAAGGACCTGTCGAGTAAGAAGTTTTCTTGTCAGCTAATTATCTACCAATCACGATAAGTGACAATCTGTTTCTGAATTGTTCCCGCATGTGCTACGGTTAATAACATCGCTGCCTCATAATGGTAAACAAAACTGCGCTATACATCTGAAATAATGATCCCAAAAGCCATTCGCATGTCCGGGAGGTAATAAGTGGGCAAATAACAGTTCGTTGCGAGCCTACCGGGTCTCTGCTGCCCAACTGATAAGAGGAAGCGGGAGCAAATGTATATTTTTTATTGAAATATATATAACCGTCGGGTGTCACGACGAGTCCGTTACGTGTCGTAGATGACGCACGGCGAGTCGGTCGGGTGTCATGATGAGTCCGTTACATGTCGCAGAGGACACACGGCGAGTCTGTCAGACGACCTGACGAGTCCGTTACGTGCTGTCACGTGTGAGTGTCGTTCTAAACTCAGTATTGCTTCAGTATTGCTTCAAAACCAATTGATTACCATTAACCAGTAGATTAGCCATGGAAACATAATCGACAGACAGACGGACTTTAGCATTTATAATATAAGTATGGATATTGATATATAAATATCCATATTTTTTTTTAATTTGGAAGCGTGTGATTTTTGCGATTTCTCTATCTAGTGGTATATCGCGTATAGCGGTATATCAATTCTGAATAAACATCATAAAATAAGTATTCAAACACGCTTGCCGCTTGTAATTAGACAAAACCAACCTCAGCTATTACATCGCTGCTAAATTATGTATGAAATAGCCCTCAATCGATCCTGCGCCGATCCCCATCACTATTCCGGTTAAAGCGGTACTACCGACCGATCCATTATTACTGTAATAGCCAATAATATAAAACCTTTTATTCGTCATTGATGTTAACAAACATCTCATAGACAAGCCACATAGCGTAGTAACTGCATTAAAAGAATCTATATCCGTATTATCCATATTTATTCTAATATTAGCACACCCAAGCTGTGATAGCCCAGCGGTAAAACCGTGCGACTCTTACGAGGGGAACACGAGTTCAAACCCGGGCAGTCACCAATGAGTTTTTTTATTAAAACTCATGTGTCTAATTGATAATTGCAAATTATCACACGCTTTTCGGTGAAGGAAAACATCGTGAGGAAACGTGCATATTTCTAGAGAATTCTGGAGATATGTGTAACCTACCAATCCGCATTGGAGCAGCGTGGTAGGTCTTAGCTCCAACCCTTCTCTCCAGTAACTGAGAGAAGAGGCCTATTCCCAGTGGGATTGTATCAGGCCGCTACTTTTAGCACACCCAGCCAGCTACGATGGTCTTAATATAAATATATGAGTAGTAAAAAATTGTCATTTACAGTACAAAAAAATGCTTCGATCGTCACTAAGCTTTTCAAGATCATCCATTGGATCATTCTAAAGGTTGTCTGAAAATTTTATTAAAGTCTATAAAGGAAATCCAGACAACTTACTTATGACAACAACATTTTCATATATTAGAAGATTAAATGAAGGTCTGAAATACTAAAACAGACGTAGTGTAACATCGATTGTCTCTGCTTCGTTTTCACAGTTAAGCCGCTGGCGAAATACTGATAAAATATGATACCGATCAACATCATCATCATCATCCTGCCCTTATCCCACTCTGAGTGGGATGGGCACAACATGTTACAAACGTGTTGTCACATAATTTGGCTGCATATTTTACGACCGGCCTCCTGCCTGGCGTCAACTTATCTTAGTCGTATTTTACGGTCCCTCGATAAGAAAGAGGGTGGTCTATTCTACTCAACCGGATATCACACAGTGGGTCAACTACTGATAAATATGATACCGATATGATAATATTTCAATTTTTTGTCATTCAATAACAGAAAAAACACATAGACTATAACTGATGGCATTTTAAGCCTTAAGGTGACGCGAACGAAGCTGCAGGTACAGCTTGTTATAAATAATCCGTGTCACTCATTACCGCGTACGGAACCCTCATAAAGCATCCCCCTGACAGAGCCCCGGACCCTCAGTATATTTCATCGCAGTAATCCATTTTACGATCACACACTCGCTTCTTTTGCCGGCTGCCTTTTGAATTTCCTACGCGGTGGAATCATGGCCTCGTGGTATGATTTATGGGGGCGGCGGCCGTTTGTTAGCCTTGTTTTAACGTGCATGTAACATTTCACCTGATAAAACATCTGCGGTTCGCTTCCACAATTGAAAATATTCGGCGCGTTTACCGACCCTGCCCTCACTGACATCCAAAGAATTATACAAAAATCCATTCAGACGTTTTTGGTTTATCGCGAATAAACAGACAGACTTGGTCTTTGTTTTATATAATTTAATGATGACTGTCATGAAATTTGCAATGAGTACCAATAGCTTTAATTATGTGGTGGCAGTGGTGGAGGTTTGTGCATGTGTTTTTACGAATCCTGAATGTATCGGGTATGAAAAATACGGATAGTCTACTATATACATTTAGCATTATATATATTTTCTATTTACTTTATCGAGAATTTTAGCTAAATAATTTTAGTATTACTTTTGTATTATGGATCTCCGCAAAGTAACGCCTAATTCTATAAATTTTAATTACGTTTTGTACTACGCGTGAATGTCACATCAATATAAATAGTATGCTGAGAAATATACTGTGTTTGTGAGAATGATATGCAGATCTTTGCTCAAATTTACACCAATCACAACCTTGCTACCCACATTCGCTCCTAACGGACAGAGACCTGCTGCCAGATGACGGGACGGCTGAAGTGAACTATGCCTAGTCCTCTCACCTGGCCTTTGGAACCTTCACAGCACTCGTAGAGACGACATCGTGTCATTGATATAACGCCCGCGAGACAAGTGTGACAACATCCAATTCGGATGCGATGGTAGACGAATTAATTTGATGCTGTCATGTTTTATCTATTACCTAACATTCTATTAAGCAAAGCTCGAATATAATACTCTTATCATGTAACATTTTAATTGTTTCTTCTAACGGATCACGCATATATTTTACAAATTAGAGCTACGAAGCGCACATAAGGGACCAATTTCCATTAAGCCACTTTATTGTCATGCAAGCTGTTACAACTTTTAAGATTGACATTGTTCTGTTTTGTTAAAAGGTTTTTCAGGTTTCAAATTTTATACGGCCGACATTTAATTACCAGTAAGTTTTACACGTCGAAGGTTAATGTATATTACATTTATTTGTACCACTATTAATATCTTGTTAGGAATGGAAATAGTTAGATTTCATTTCTTTAGTTTTTGTATATTGGCAACACTGTAAAAACAAAGTAGGGGCTTGTTTTTAAATGAAAAATATCTATAAAGGCGGAGCTTGCCATACAGAAGGCAGTCTTGCTGTAAAACTCGACTCCTACGTTTATTAGACGTTTATGTGGCTACATCGTATCATCACTTCAACTCTTGCTGTAAAGCTTGACTTGTACGATTATAAAACACTTGCGTGTTTAGATCGTGTTACAACTTGTCTTGGTTAAACAAGCAAGTTTAATTATTATTACAGTCTCGTTTTAATATTTTTCGGGTAGACTCGCGTCTACCTACCTATAGTACCTGGCAATAAATAATACATATCGAGCCTTAGAGAGAAATCGGTGAGATTCTGCTTCATAGAGCATCGTCTTTGTCGCAGTCTCTACGGAACCGAACTGGCCAGCTGTTTCGTTCTAAACATCGATGTGCATTATTTAATGCCGGATACTGTACATTGAGTGTTTTAAGTTGTTCTAATGTAACCTCAAATAATTAATATTCGCGATAAGAGCAACCACTGAGTTTCTCGCCAGTTCTTCTCCGTGGATGACAGCATTCCGAACTGGTGGTAGAATCGATCTGGCATAATTAACATTACCTTAACCATTTGGAAAATGTTATTTTCCATGTAATAACGTTAAAATCTTAAGTTTCATTCCTGTCACATCTATGAATATCTATATAAATATAACTGCACGAAAAGCACGGTAACATTTTTTTTGCCGTATTTATATCGAGTTTTCTACATATTTAATTTTCGAGATATTTCTCACGTACTATACCTGCGACTACGTTTGTGTAAAGTTATAAAAAAGTTATTATACCAACGCAAGAGACACAAAAAGAGAGACATTTGCATTTGTTATATAAGTATGGATATGGATTAGTGTTAAAAATATACCAAATGTACATTTGGTTCGCCAATAACACTTCCATAAAGGCGAGCGTTATCGCGCGGTTCGTTCGTCTCCGCAATAACATTTAGCACGCGTCCCGAACACCTTATACATTTTAATATCTAGGTTTTTTGCAGACGAACAGAGTGACAAAACGCTTTTACGTGACGCGCGTGAGTCCTACAAATTGTTTCCCCGCTCGCCTGTTCCGTGCGTCAGTAATAAAGCCACTATATTTCTTTGGGGTATTTTAAGACAATCTATCTGTGTCTGGTCTGACAATATTAAAATTATTATTTGGATACAAAACACACCCTATTTTCTGGTAAATTTTGTTTCGAAAACTGTCATGTTGAAAAAATTTTATTTAAGAACCATTTTTAAAATATTTATCGTAATTGGATTATTATAAATTTGCATTGCTTTAAATGAAAGACCTTTTTTAAAAAAAGTTCTATCATCTAATAATAATAAAGTGTATTTTCAGTATATTATATAATTATATACCTATACCTATACCTTCCTACTTGAAATAGAAATTTCATTTTATAAGTAATAGCAATAATTTAATAAGATCATTTCGGAAATTTAACCTTAAGATGCCCTCACATAAGACATCGTTTTTTGAATGTTCCTTCAATGTAAAAGCTATCAAATTGTAGAATGCCCTACCGATAGCAATAAAGGAAGCAAAATCATTACTAAGCTTCAAATTGAAGTTAAAACAATATTACCTTTCACTATCTGGTTAGGACAACTGTGATTATGTTCATTTATTATATGTAATAAATTTATTGTATGTATGTATTTGTATATATGTGTGTATATATGTGTAGGTATATATATGTATATATGTGTAGGTATGTAAAGGTATGTATGTATGTAGATATATAATTATGTATTAGTTTTCGTATAATTTGTATTCAAGCACCACCTACCTTATCTTCCTGAAATAATGTCTCTAGCCCGAAGGTTGCCTGGAAGAAATCGCTAGTTAGCGATAAGGCCGCCTCATTGTGTCACTTAGAATTAAATTGTTGTTTTCTGTATTGATTGTTGATTCACAATAGATAATATATTATCTATTGTGAATCTTATGTGGTGCAATAAAGTATATTCTATTCTATTCTATTCTAATTTTGTAATGCATTCGTTTTACGAATCCAGCATGTAGAAGATATGAAAACTGATAGGACACTCTACATTTAGCATTAGGTAGATTTTCTCTAATCAAGGATTCTAGTGAAAAAAACATTATCAAAATTTTTGTATCCAACTTCAATTCAGTAATTTGGATAATTAGACGTTACTTT
This sequence comes from Morpho deidamia, assembly GCA_947086505.1. NCBI lineage: Eukaryota > Metazoa > Arthropoda > Insecta > Lepidoptera > Nymphalidae > Morpho > Morpho deidamia. Next base: position 20,300,892 of record CAMTZC010000020.1, on the reverse strand, counting down.
GCGAAGGTCCATAATAAAAAAAGTAATGTAAATATATTTTTACTATAATCCGCGTTAAAAAAAAATCAAAGCACAAATGTTTTATGTGTGAATGCTGTAACTTTAAAAAGGGTTTACTGTCAACGGCGCTTATTAAAGTTTCAGTGTCACATGTCATCAAAATGTTTTGTTTAGATCATAAGTTGTCTGGCTCTGAACGTAGATTCAGCGATGATCACATCTTCCGTTATATTTGCCCCGATCCTCTTTTTTGTGCCTCATCCATATTCAGGACGCCGCCCCACTCGCCTACAGACGCAAAACGATGCTTTCCCTTTGTCAATTTGCTACATCCCCTAAGTTGGGTATTGCCCGGACCGATCTCTTTAACACTGCGACGTGACGATTCTTTACAAAAAATCTTCACAAGGTCAGTCAATCGTCTAAGGAATTCCGTGAAATGTTATTGAGCAACAAAATTCAGGAGTCGCTGCAGTTACTTCAGATAAAAAGAATGCACGATAGAGCACGAAATCAAAATATGCAGCGTTTTTCTGATAAACATCACACACATTAAACCGGTCATAACTATCACACAAATAAAAAAAAAATTAAAGAACAAATTTATTTTCAATCTGTAACCCTTGTAATAATTTACGGATTTCAATATTTGATAGCCAGATTTTAGAATTTATTCTGGAAATCGTGTGTCTTATTTAAATACTAGTTAGTCGCTTGTTATTGTAGCGTCAACATAACCACAATTATGTAAAAATAAAGTAAAATATAAGGGTTTGCCCCGTACCTGAAGGAAAATTGTTTTTTTTTAAATCATCTATGTTAGTCCGCTTTGATTGTAAAGAATTTTATTAATATTGATGAAGCAACAACAGACAGACATATGGATGCATTCAAAAGGACATCAGTAAGAAAACCCAGGAAAAATCTAGGCTACAGATTTTTATGACATTATGTTTCTTACGCTACAATTTCATCGGCATGAATGAGATATGCACTACAAATACAAAAAAGCCTCAGGAGAATGTTACGTCGCAATAAATAAAAGCATTCAATTTGTCGTACATTATTGAAGCTATATTTGCGCTCGCAAAAGAGTGACAAAGTCACGCGAGTCGCGGGCAACGACAGAATATGGGAGTATTTGCCAAATATTACAATAAACCCGTGAATAATATAATATTCACGTGGCGCTTTGATCGCTGAAAGCTTTGATTCATTATTCGCTATCGAAAATAACGGGCTGCGATCGACAGCTGGATCAGTATAATTGACAATTCCAACTTTACCTATAGATGGAATGAAGTGAGGCTTTATTTGAGAATTGCGTGGGGTATACACGACAGTGACTTTAAGTTTTATTTTTCTTTCATTAAGTGGCGTGCCATATATACTATATACACACAGCAACGATATCGCTTGCAACTTAAACATTTAGTAAGTGGATGTGAACATTAACAGCGACTCAACATTGCTTCAGAATTGCGGCGATCCGATTCTGCCGCCAACGATATCGCTGCTGTGTGGTTGACATGGAAAGAATCACTAAACACTAAGTGATCATCAGTTATATATATAGTAACACACTGGGTGGGCGTAGTATATATGGCATGCGGCTATTTAAAGTAAATTTCCCAAAGAAATTAAAACGGGGAACTTTCTTAATTCTCGACAGTTTGTAGTGGAATTTATTGAACTTCAAAGACCGGCATTGTGAATGATTAAAAGCAAAGTTGCCTTTCTAAAGACATTGCATTTAATGAAGAACACAACATAGAAAAATTTCATCGAAAATTCGCAGTTTTCCATTCACATCTACTACCAAATGGACAATGAACGATCGCTTTAATGTGGACACAATAGCTAAGTCGCTGGCGAGTCGACGGCGATCAAAGTCGCTGCGTGTGTACCCGGCATTAGTCTGTGCGCCAAATATACCTCTGCCAAATGTGTCATACTAGATTTGTCAAACTTTGATAAATTCCATAATACAGTGAATACAGTATCACTGAGAAAAAGGCGGCGTAAACAAAAATAACAGCGAGAAAATTACTCGGCAAATAAAGTATTGTTCACAAAATTACTTCGGTAAATAAAAGTATCAACGAAAGTACTTCTGTATTGAAAAAGTGTTCTTGGGAAAATTACTTTGATAAATAAAAGATCCCAAATACGTGCAAAATTTCAAAAGGTCTGTGGTTTTTCCACAGAGTTATAGCGTATCACAAATAGCGTTCAATATAATAAATGTCCATACTACTATTATAAATGGGGATGTCTGACTGTCTATTACGTTTACGGCTAATCTGCTGGAATATTATTAAAGCTTATATTTTAACCATATATTAAAAATACCCTCGTCGCGTCTGTCTACTTACCTATCTATTCGTCATAAATTTAAAAATTACTGAATAGATTTTGTCTTGAGAGGCCTTACAATTTCGTAAGGTTTTGTGTAAGAACTGCACACATTCACCAGTACCATCAGGAGATAGACTCCATGACCAAATCGTAAAGCGACGCAGCGCCCATCAGCAACCAGAGTTACATAGTAATAAGTTTAACCCCCACAGTTTCAAACCCGTATAGCAAATTGAAACATAATTGTTAGAATACTCTCAACTATATATAAGAATATTTTAACAATTAAGTTAACGCGAACAAAGTCGCGGTTTCAGGTTTTTATTTATAAAAAAAAACTGTAATTCTTATAAGGCAAGAAAACCGTGGCCGCGGACCATGGGTGACTATTTACAGTTAATACAGGTCATCACTACTAATCTTAAATATTCTGCTCGAGACACCAGTGCTTCGGAGAGTACTATAGTGCTTCGGGGAGTACTATAGTGCGTCAAATAAATGTCCACTTGAAGCACTCCAACCACTTGCGGAGCGCCACCGAGCCAGAGAACCCTATGATTCATGGCGGCGCTGCACGTAGATTTATGACTTTTGAAACATTTGCAAGCCTTCACCGCACTTCCTTGATACTTGTAATATATGTGTGTTTTCCTTCATTTATTCGCTTCACGTTAACAGCTTTATTTCGCTTTTCAGTCTGATTTAAATAGGTATTATCTTTCGTTCGTTGTTCGTGACAGTTAGTATCACGTTATATGTGGAGAAGGAAATTAAGAGGAAATAAAGCCAAATGTATTGAAGGTATAATAATCATTTAGCCTTCTACCTGCCCTTGGTGCTTCATAAAACAAGTCAAGATGTTAATTCTGGATATCGTCATTAAAAGTATGTATCTCAATAACAATTTAACATTGTAGACAATATAAATTTTTCCAGTAAATAGAAATCAAAATATATAAAAACTTTCTAAAACTAACTCTTTCGAAATCCACCCACCAACGTGATACAGAACCTTTTTAAATTTAAACTATCGTGAGTAGTTATACATCGTTAATATATAGAAACCGGCTATACTCACATGTTATCTATCCGGTGAGCCCGACTAGTCGGAGCCCATCCGAGGCACTTATTCATGAGCTCTTTACACAAAGTTATCGCGGCGGAAACCGGCTGGGTTTCCGCCGCAAGCGTAAAAATATTCGACGAACGGACTTTCACATTTATAATTTTAGTATAGATTCTATTTTAAATACAACTTTTAAATTCCAAAATACGTTAAGTATTACATTCATATTAAAATATTGTTCAGCAATATTTCATCGTCATTCATTCCTTGCCGAGAAACACCCCGTATTTTTACGAGCACTCGTCGATAGTTGATCTTCACTTTTTGCTTGCACTTTGATATGCAAATAGTAAGATGCAATACGCGGAGTGCGATCTCTCATACCGTGACGTGGTCTACGACGTTCAATTTTCGTATTTTATATAAGAGTATTCACGATAATGGTGATTCTTAACAGTTGGTAGTTTCACATTGTTTTGTAGTTCTAGGACTTATTCACCTACTAATCCGCAGTGTGGCGAAGTCTAAACGGTTTTGTTCGCGTATACCCTTAGATTTTTTTTTCTATTTCAGAAAGAATATTAGATTTTTTCTAAGATAAAAGTGAGATATATGTTAGAAATATGTTAAGTGTCCGAGTATTTTGGATATCATGTAAGCCCAAATCCAAGGAATACGAAGCTGGACTAAGCATATCATGGCAAAAAACTCAACGCCAGCCGATCGGCAAAATTACTACCCTATTCAGAGCAGTGGTATCCAAAATCCAAATTGCCTTAATGATCGCCAAATTTCGAGAGACATCTTCTCTTAGTCCCCCAGCAGTTAGAAAGCGTAACAGACAGAGAGACAGACATGAAAATATATAATTTTAGTATATCAATAACCATAACAATATTTATGTTTAAGCGTTCAAATTTTTTGGGAATTTTATTAATACCACAAGCTTGTAAAAAGATTCAAATGGATCCCCATTTATTAAAGTGGGAGTCATTTGGCCTTTATGATGGAATAAAGTAAAAGAACCTGTCCTAAAAACGTTACACCAGAGGTTGTCATGTAAAAAGGATCACATTGCGACAGCTCGTTTTACGGACTCTCTGAATATGTTGCTTAGATTTCATCTCAGCTAAATTGTTTCAAACCTGTATATTGTAACCAACCTTGTTCGAAAGTTATATAGTGCGCAAACGTTGAGAATGCCGGAAAGGTAACCTAGTTTCAAAATTTGTTCCCAAAAGTCCTCATACACCGTCGTAGTATAACAACTTACTTGTGTTAGCTCGCGATAACGTTATACGGGTTATAGTCGTTTTACCTATATAGACACTTAAATTGTGAAGATGTTCTATAGACCTATTGAAATAAAATTAAATCATTGTTATCTTTATTCAAGTAAGCTTTTTACAAGCACTTCTGAATCGTCAAGGATCAATTAGATTAAATGAAGCTACAACTATTTTATTTTCCAAATAATCTTCACTTGTGTAATATGCAAAAGTAATAATAAAATTATTTTGCTATAATCCGCGATACAGTAAATAGAAAATATATATAGTGTTAAATGTTTAGTGGACTATCCGTATTTTCATACCCGATACGTGCAGTATTCGTAAAAACACATGCACAAACCTCCACCACTTCCACCACGAAAAAAAAAATCCATGTCAGAGAGTTAGAATTTGGATAATTGCTTATAAGCATATTATTATTACTACGACGAATAACAAATGGTTTAGAACTGGCGCTATTAAGGCCTCTCTACCAGGCTCTCTCTAGTCCCTCGTTCTGGAATCATGACTGCAAGCTTTATGAAGACGACGCATGTGATTTCACACGCATTGATTGACTATAGTAAAAAAAGTAAAGTAGCGGCCTGTTACAATCCCACTACTGGGAATAGGCCTCCTCTCTCCGTTTCTGGAAAGAAAGGTTGGACCTAAGACCTACCACCCTGCTCCAATGCGGATTGGTAGGTTTCACATATCTCCAGAATTCTCTCGAAATATGCAGGTTTCCTCACGATGATTTCTTTCACCGTGTGAAGGATCAAAAGCGTGTGATTAATTGCAATTATCCAATAGACACATGAGTTTTAATAGAAAAACTCATGAACTCGCGTTCCCCTTGTAATAGTCGTACGGTCTCACCGCTGGGGTATCACAATTTGATATCAGACTGATTGACTATACTTTTTACAAAATAACAAAAATTGTAAAAGTAGTATCGGTTATGCCTTTCAGAATAATAAAAAATTGATAATCCGACATATGTGTATGGAGTTATTCGTTTCTTCTTCCACATAGGTATGCTATTCGCAAGTATAAAAATGTAAACCGTCGTCAATGTGGATGCGATCGTTCGAGCGACTCAGCCGAGCGGAGTTTTGTCTAAGCGCAGGATTTGCTAAATCCGCCCAGCGCCGTGTGTAGCCAGATTTAAGTATCGATCCCAATTCACTGAAATGCAGGATTTGGATGATATGGAGCTGCTTGAATAACATTATTGACTGGCTAAGTCATCCGGTGCCATCTAGGATGCGAAGGCTATTAAAGGTAAGTAAAATGATTTATAGAAAAGGCGTTACTTTAGAGAATTCAATAATACAAAAGTAATGAAAACATTATTTCGAAAAGAATTATAGAGTTTAAATATTGTGTAATGTTGAGTATAACCTTTACACACGCGGGATTTGTACAACTACGCAATTCCTACACACATCCGCTACCACAATTAAAACAATCGTTTTGCGCCGCAACCGAAGTATCACCATGATTTGGTGTATTAGTTACTTTTCACATTTGAAATATAAGTATGAATATACAGCAGCAATGTATCTATGATTGTAAAACAAAATATGCCCTCGCAGAAAATCACTATGATTAAAATCAACACGCGACTTATCCGTCCGTCACCGCGCCGACCGCAGCCGACCGCACCCGACCGCCCTCACCGTGGCTGACAGCGCATTGTCCTTTATGTTGTCACCGAGCCCGTTAACTTGATTTGCAATTAAAACTTGATTAGTATCAAGCGTGCTCTCTCCATGGTTCCACTTTCAAAGAAAAGTTTTAGTTGCTAGATTAGTCTATACTACTATAGACGCTATACCGTATTCTCATTTCTCCATGACGAGAACACAAATTTCACCGAGCATAGTGCTTGCATTTGATTTCACAATGAATGCAACTTAGGTATCAAATCCAGTATCAAATGAAATCAAAATAATTTTTATTCAAATAAGCATATTAAAGCAATATTGAGTGGTCAAGGGTCAATTAGAACTAAAGCTTCTACTGGTTCAGAATTGCTTTTATCCAGAAGAAACCGTAATAAAAAGAAGTAAGAAACTCGGCGGTGAATCTATTAAACACATTCTATTTAAAAATTAAGCTGCATTCTTGTCCGAAGCGGGAAATATTTTCGAGTCCATCCATTTTTATCAATAATTTAATATTCAAATTTCAATTTATTCTTAACTTTTGTATTCATTCTGCTCAGTAATATACTGAACCATTTCTATACAGGTATGTATTGTTTATAAGATCTGTCTATATCAATACTTATTATAAAACAAAGTTCCCAAAAGCTGTCTGTGTGTATGTTATCGATTTTCTCAAAATCTACTGAACCGATTTTTGTGCGGTCTATACTAAAACGTAGTGCAATTTTTCTGAAAGGTTCAGGTTAATAGCACTGTTTTATGTTAGTTGTGTTGATGAGGTTACGCAGTTGTAAAAAAACTCGCCTGCTGGGAGTTTAAAAAGTCCAGGACAGCATGTCTCTTATCTTTTGTGGTTAACTTACAATAACTAGTTTTATGTTTAAAATTAAATTTAATTAAATACACTGATTACCACGTTGAACAAGCCGCAAGCACAGTTAGTTTCATACATAACGATTAGATTTAAATTTATAGTGTATTTTGCAATGAATGCAGGATATGGGATGTGGACTCATTCAATTAAATCCTAATAGGATTTACAATGCAAATTGATTGATACAACTATTAAATCTACCAGAGATTGAAAATCATGGTAAAACGTAAACTAGTATATAGTCAACAAATGCTACCAATGCCTAAGTATTATATATCGTAGCCATAAGATTAAGAATTTTTAAGATTAGGGTATGGTTTTTTTACCCTTCGGCATGATCTAGGATTTCGAACTATGGTCTCAAATTTTCTGAAGTCAAGAACCACAATGGGATAATTTTTTAAGTGAATACTTTTTAAGAAATGAAGTTTGAATTGCTTAATTTCAACTAGAACATTAAGTTGCTAAGCTAAATGGCAGAGGAAACTTATATTAATCAAAACATCTTAGTTAAAATTGTTACGACTTTACTTCTTCTAAAAAATTCTAGACCGAATGGGAATATAACGAGAAAATATATTATTTTTGAGGGAGAGCTAATCACGACTGGCAAAGAAAGTTCCATACGATTTCATTACCGGACAAAAAATGACATATATTTTCGCGTCTGATGTATTGGATCGCAAAAGCTCAAAGCAACTTATATGTTTTAAAGGTCCTATTAATGAATTTTGCTCTAAATCCTTAAAAATGGCAAATGAATCAGTAATAGAACGTTCACAAAGCTACCGGTTATAGCAACTTAATATTAGTAAATCTTATTTATTTTTTAAGTTCCAGATTTCATTAAAAAGCGATTGTGTAATGGTAAAAATATATATGTATAAACTTAAGAGGGACAGTAGTTCAAAAAATATGTGTATACATCATGTTTAGTATAAATTTAGAGGTAAAATATTGAAACGAAATAAAAACTAAAATAAGTTAAATAAAAATTACTATTAAAATTAGATAGAAACTATTTTTAAGCGTGCTTTATATTTTTTAATAAATTAAATATATATAAAATTTAAATAGTTGGTGATAACAACATATTTTTGATAGTTGTAGAAATCGATTTCAGAGAGTTACAAAACTAATCTCCAAGTGACTCGTAGTTGAAGTCAATTTATAAATGGGAATACACAATTCAATTTTTTTTGTAGTGAATTATGATATGTGAGTATTGAGTAGATTACAATAGCACGCATACCAAGAGCAGTAGGTACCAGTCTATCGTGCACCTCGTTAAAGAATCGACGAGACTTTGAAAACTGATGGATGCGATCATAATGTACTAGATCGAACACCTGTGTTCCAGATTAGACGATTTCTCTTAAATAAACTTGCATCTACAATATTTCGTTCTGAAATTTAGATCTAGATTCTATGTAATCTTTAATAGACTTATCGTTGTTTTCGTTAACTAAGCTGAACAGATTTCGTTAATTATATTCTGGGACACGTCCGTGGATTCTGTGCCGTAATTATGTTAACTTGTGTCTTATACTGGCCCAGTTAGAGAAAGCCTTTTATAAACACTAATAAACTGAGTACGACAAATCGTAATACCTTATTTGCATTAACAGCGTCAGGAACGTAAAGCATCCCCAATTCTTCTGTCTTTCAAAATTTAAACAACTTTGTTCAAATGATAAAAGTTTTTTTATCAGTTTATATCGTCACCTCTACTGATTCGAAAAATTGTAACCTTTTTTTTTTTGCAAAAACGGCACAAAACATTGTTCTTATTTCTCCCTCGCACCTGTATTATTTATTTTTAGCCAAGATTATTTTTCATTTAGTGCGTCGTAATAGGGTACGGTCATTGATCTATATAAATTGTTTTAATTTTAAAACGTAAAACAATTCCTATCGCTAAAATATCACGCTGAATAAACTGTTTTTTTTCTGTAGGGTGCTGAGATGTGTAGTTAACTAAAATTAAAATTAATGTCCTATAATAGGCATCACCATGACGTTGAACTTATGACCTTACTCGTGTTATCACATTGACATTTATACAACTTGTATCATATATATTTTTATATGCTCTCATTGGAAACGTACTGTCTGTCTGTCACTCCATTTCCTTTTTTATCGGAGTAGTAAAGTGAATTGATTCTCGTGTTCATTGATATTGTAAATAGCTTTGTCTGAGGCGCAATTTTTCCTGAAACGTCGAGGCGCTTGGTGTTTTGTAATATTATTGAAGAAAAATTTCTTTAGACAAAGATAGGCGCTGAGAAAACATGGGACTTCGCCCGCGTAGAAATAAGTTATCATCCTCCTGCCTATTATCCCACTTAGAGTGGAATAATGGGCAGGAGGAAAAATACTTAAATCATGTGACAACATGTTACAAACATGTTGTCACATGATTTGGCTAAGTATTTTACGACTGGCCGCTTGCGTGACGATAACTTACCTTAGTCATATTTTACGACACCTCGGTAAGAAAGAGGGTGGTCTATACTACTCAACCGGATACCACACGGCGGGTCGACTTACCTTAGTCGCCTTTTACGGCGCCTCGATAAGAAATGTCGGTATTCTATTCTACCCAACCGTATACCGCATCCACGTAGAAATAAGTGTGTCACAAAATAATTTATAGAATTAAAGTTTGCGATCAAATCTTTAAGACTTATTTGTGGAGTCTAGCTCCTTGTTGTAGCTTGTGTATTTTGATGGCGGTGGTGGAGGTTTGTGCGTGTGTTTTTACGAATCCTCCATGTATCGGGTATGAAAAAACGGATAATCCACTATGCATTTAGCATTATATATATTTTCTATTTATTTTATCGCGGATAATAGCAAAATAATTCTATTATTACTTTTTTGTTTCACTTTATCGCAAATTGAAATTTTCAACGTAAAAGTAGTTATTGTGAGTTAACCATAAAAATAGACATGCTATTGCGGACTTTTTGTAGATCTACAATACTTTAGCGCATTACGCGTAGCTGGTTTACGCGGCACACACTATTGAAGCTCCAAGCTAGTTTTTTTACGAACAAAATTACAACTGTACAAAATTTCGTTCAGTAGATTTTGAGAAATTCAATCACATACAGTGAGACAGCTTTTAAGGATTTTGCTTTATAACTTCTTATATTGTCATATCTAAAATTGATAGAAGACGTGCCTATCCGCAATAAGTGTTCTTAGTTTCCACATATATAAAAAACATGTGAAACAACCATAAAGTACAAGGTATTATAGTGCCGCGCAGATGTAGTTATTTGCAATATCAATAAACATGAGACACTATCATCTTTACGACTACGATAAGGCAGGGGAAGGGTGTGTCAGCCCATTTTCACGGAGGGGATATAAAATGAAATATTATACGAGGTATAAATATGAAGATCGGTACACTATCTCGGACTGGTTTTGTTGGTATCGCGCTGATAACATGTTGATAGCACTGATAATAGAGTACCCATCAAATTTATCGCCGATACATTGTTTGCATACGGTCAAAACAATATATTATTAATTACTATTAATTTGTATCGTCAGTCGGTGTCGACCATTAATAAAACGTGTATGCTTTTAAACATTTTATTCAAGTGTTTTGTCAATTATTGGTGGATGTTTATATTTTACCTTGTTTTGCCATATTTCTATTGCATCTAAAGAACCGGTGACAAAAATCAGTTTTTTCTTCACGAAAAAAATATCTTATAACTGATTTTTAATATGCTACATCATCATCCTCCTGCCCTTATCTAACTCTAAGTGGGGTCGGCGCGACATGTTACAAACATGTCACATGATTCGGCTACGTATTCTACTCAGCCGGATACCACACGGCGGATTTTATTATGCAACATATGTCAATTTATGTTAGGCTCAATTGCACCAAATGTCATCGATATTGCTCCAACGAGTTAGCCGTGAGAGCCTAAAAGATAGTCGGTCAGACAGACTTAACCTACATTATATTATCACTCTGCACTATTGTATATTTGGGGTTAATATAAAATGAAAATTGTTAATATTAATATTTCATCTGCTAACTTAATTTATTTATAAGAATATCCATAGAAGAGATAAGTTTCACATTTACCGGAAACAATTAAATGCAGGTAGGCATAATTTTTTGCCTGCCTGCATAGACTCGACGACCTGTTTCTGTTTGCCAAAACAAAACAAAACATACCAAGACTCAGAAGCCAGAGAATCTTATAGCCGTAATGATTCAACGTTTAAACTGTGAACGAATGAAAGGAAGTTCTGTTATCACCGAACCATAGAATTATACGCATAAACCCACTTACCACTCCATCACAAAAGCTCTAATTAGTTTGATAATTTAAACATATTCACGGGCAACGGATTAAGTTAACTTGGTAATAATTACGGAAAAGTTCCTGCCAAACCCTTTCCAGGCTGCGAACTATAAATTCACTACTAAAGCAATATTGTTTTGTAACAATTGCTGAGAATCATTGACGCGGAGGGACGCCGGGAGAGACCTTTTACTCTCTCTCTTTAGAATATAATCTAAACTCTTTTAATATAATAAAAGATTAGCACTTAGGTACATTTTCATCTTATGGAAACCGAGCGATACATTTTAAGGACAGTGTTTACCTAGAGTAGATTTTGAGAGTCCTATTTGGATTCTTAAAATCTACTATAACATAGGTGCAAGGAGGGAATTTCACAATTTTACCACATCTATAAGATACGATAATCTCACTTATTATTAATTAACCGTTTGTTCGAAGAGACAATCGAGACTATCCATATTTACAACGTATATATGGACGTGCGTGATTGCCTCTTTGGGTGACAAGAGGGCTGGCTCTTTTTGCGCACAAAGAATTAGCTTAGCGGTTCAAGGCGGAATCGCTGCCAGCATTCTTGGGACCATTGCATGTGGGCATGATTTGCATTGTACTAGCGTGTAAGTAATTTAACATAGACATAGCTTGTACATTTATAAACAAACATCATTTTATTGCCTAATACATGAAGAAGCTCCTTATTAAGGATTGCAGTTTCAAGCCTAAAATTCCATCAAGTGTATGTAATGCCAAATTTACAGTGAACTGTTCGTATGTCGTATGGACTACAAAACTTTTAAACTCTACGACTGAATTAATAAACAAAGATCGTTGGTAACATGGGCTATTTGAAGATTTTGATACTCATGCATTGATTTGTCCAAAAAGTTTTTAGTCTCAGAAATGTAATACTGGACCTAATGTTTCTATATTCTTCTACAAATTATATTTTGATGGATAAAATGGATTGAATTACCAAATAATTGAGTATTTAGTTTATTTCGCTAAGTTAGCAGCGACTAAATAATTGGAATTTAATTTACTTAAATTGTAATCAAAATTTAATTTCAGATGTATAAGACTCTAATTTAGTTTAGGTACTATTTCGAAATTATAATGATTATCGGTAAACCGATGAATATTGTACACATAACACAAAATTATTAATTGTTTGCATGTATTAGATAAATATTAAAAGACGAAACCGAAAGAATTTACTACTTGTCCATGGTGCTTACATTCAGAAGGTGGAATTCAAGTTCCATTAAAGAAGTAGTTGAGCTGTTATTAATCTAGAAATAACACAAAAAATATTCTGCCATTTTGATATGATATCATTCGTTTGAAAGAACTAGGAAGAAAACGAAATTATTCTCTTCAGTATCAATAATTACAATTGAATAGATTCGTTACTTGTACTATTATTCTACAATTGACTTTCTCTGAACAAATTATAATTTACTCCATATTTCACTAACCTTGTTCTAAATTTAATGTTAAAACAACATCGCTTGTAACACTGGCTGAAGATTTCCATTATTGTTCGAGAGATGAGGATAATCGATCGTATGCGAGTGTGATGAATGCTATTGATTTTAAATATATAATTTCGGTAGGCAGGATTTTGGAAAAGTACGTAAAGGTAATTAGTAGAGGGATAGGCAATAATGATGCGTAAGCCTCATTATCTGTAGGGCTGAAACATTGGGATTCACGTTATTAGTTTCGTGCCCGAGGGATGAGTGTCAGATTACAATTGAAATAAATATTTTGGAAAGCTAAATACACGTTAAAATTTAAAATATTGTAGAGAATTCGAGTCTCAACAGTTCTATTGTAATATCTTTGTAAAAATGGTGCCATATGGCCACTTTTAATATTTATTGTACATCTGAAATTAAGTTTTGAAAATGGCTTATATTCTTTACAACCGCGTTTCCCAACCTGTGGTCCGCGAGTATATGTATGGGGGTCCGCGGTGTCATCTCTGGACCATACATAAATCGCTCATTCAATGCAAAAGGGCTACAAAACGAAAAATCAGCAAACCAGTTTTATTAAAAAAATGTAATCTAAACACACGATATTAAAAAAAAATTAAATGTTGCATTCAATGATGTATAACGCTATTATAAATCTATAAAAAAAATAATACATAACCCGAATATCCCTGATTTAGTTGCAAAAAAGCAACACCAACCTTCACATCATTTTTTTTTCATATTTTTCATAATAGACAGTTATAAATACGTTCTGTATTTGTTTTATTTTGTATCTGTAATTACTAAAATAAATACTTAATCCGTTTTTTTTTCAAACTCAAAATATTCTTTATTCAAGTAAACTTGTAAACAAGTGCTTTTGAATCGTCAACATCTACTGCTGGTTCGGAAAGCTGTTCCTACCGCGAAGAACCAGCAAGAAACTCGGCGGTTGCTCTTTTCATAGAATAATTCTTATCACTAGTTACATATAGTTATTAATGTCTTGTACAGGGTTGAAGAGAAGCTATATCCACGCATTCTTATCGTCTAGGTAATCTTCAATAGTATAATAGGCTTTCTGAATTAGCCTTTTTTTTAATAGTATTTTAAACTGCTGTAATAGTAAAGTTAAAGTAGATTTTGAAATTTTGTTATAGAATCTTATACCCAAACCCATAAACGAATTACAAACTTTTGCAAGGCGCAAAGCAGGAACCGCAAGCTTATGTCGGTTCCTACTTTGTCTAATATTACACATTGCCAATCCTTTTATAATTATTTATATTGATATGTACAAAAATTAAATTACTAAAAATATTTATTTTATTAAGAGGTTGAGTGAAAACTGTGCTTAATTTCTAAGGGTCTGTGGACTGAAAAAGGCTAGGAAACTCTGCACGGCTTACAACAATGAGTATTAAAAAAAATGTTTCTTCTCATTCTTTACATATTTATTAGTCTAATTTCGGGCCATCATCGCTAAAGTCTTCTTTATCAGTACGTTTATATTTCACGAGGAAAACTGTTGTGAGTTGCGTCAATCTTAATTCCAAGCAGAAGACTGTTAAAATTACAGTAGATGGGGCTTTTAAGCAGTCACTCAGCGTGTTACGTCCACTCAGCGATTGCCGCTTTCCCAGACTTCACTCGACACCGGAGGTGTAGTGTTCCACGCCTGGGAAAGAAACTTCGCGTCACCTCGCCTTTCCCTACCTAACTTCGGTGGGATCGGACGCCGTTAGTATTTAAGATTCTAGTATAGTAATAGTATAAGAATAATTATAATTAACTGTAAATAAATAGATTTATTTGGATAGTGAGTTTGTGTACCCAATAGTCGCCACCCATAATATAATTAGCGTTTCTGTCAAAGTTATTACCAATGAAACAACTTTAAGTCTTGTGTTGCCTTTTTCGCATAATGTGAGTATGAATTGAATTTTATTTTGAAATATAATTGTTTTGTATAAATTCAAGCGCGCCTAGCCAACGGAGTTTATCGGTAAACTCGCGTCAAGGCTGACTTGACTTAAATTCAATAATTTCGCGCAATCTTTGCGATTTTGTCGTGAAGTCTATCTCCTGATGATGCTTCGGTTGCGGGGCGAAACGATTTTTGAGTTTGTGATAGTGAACGTGTGTAGTGCTTGTGTATTGTGATGGCGATGGTAGAGGTATTTTGCATGTGTTTTTACGAATCATTCATGTATTGAGATGAAAACAGATGGCTATATTTAGCACTATATATATTTTCTATTTACTTTATCGCGGATTATAGCAAAATATATTTCATTATTACTTTTGTTTTATTTTGGAAATTATATGGTAGCTATCATACTGTTTAGTCGGCCATTTTTTTTTATAAATATGAAAAACAAAGTGGATGGTTTGTAAGGTGTCTAGTATTTTAAGGTGTATTGTAAGGTGTCTTGTATTTTAAGGTGTATTTTAAGGTGTCTAGTATTTTAAGATGACGTGAATTTAAATTATAAAGAACTGTCCGCTGGTCAAAGTGCAAATTTCTGAAACATTCTGGATTTTCTGGAGCAGCGTGATGGATTTAAACTCCGCTCATTCTTTCATTTGGGGAATAAAGGAAGGTTTTGCATATATGTAGAAAAGCAAAAGCTAAAATTAACTTGTCAAAAGAAGCTCAGCTGTCAGTTGGTGTACAGAAAATCATAAACCATCATAAAGATAATGGATACCGTTCGCTGTCGCACACTAATCGCACGGATGAAACCTATTCGAAACGAAAACAGGCGCGCGGCAAATTGACTCAATTCCAACTCTAACGGGTTCCATTACACAAATTAATAAATGTCGTTTCTGTTTTCTGTAATCCGTGTCGAGTAGGGGTGTCGGAGCAGCTTTTGTCATCGGGAAAGTTGAAAAAATGATATTTACACTCAAGAAACAAAAAGGAAAACCGTGTTTCCCATAATCTTCATTGCATTTTATGTATAAAATTTTAATAAGTCCGTTGTCAGAACCGGAGTTATTTTCGAAATACAGAAATCATTATGATTCTCTTTTGTTATTTATAGTTTGTATTTCACTGTACTTTAATAAAGTAATAAATGCATTCATCTTTTGTGAATGTAATTACTAAATTACTTAAACACCATAACGCGCCGAACCGGAGGGACGTGGAAGAATACGTACAAATGACAGGATAGTCGTTGATTGTTACTTATACAGAGAGTATCGTAGACGGGTCAACATTCCAGGTATTTCCAAATATACCGGAAGATGCTTCGTTTACAGTTCGCATAGGTTTA
Source organism: Morpho deidamia (assembly GCA_947086505.1). Taxonomy (NCBI): domain Eukaryota; kingdom Metazoa; phylum Arthropoda; class Insecta; order Lepidoptera; family Nymphalidae; genus Morpho; species Morpho deidamia. The sequence continues at coordinate 20,284,548 of CAMTZC010000020.1, read as the reverse complement.
GTGTTCCAGCAGGATGCACTTTGAACCACAGGAATTGAAAGGCGATATTGATCAACAAACAATTTGTATGGGACCTTCTTATGTAACTACAGAAGCACTATTATAGCGCGAAGTGAAGTACTGGTGGCGCTATCTGTTATTTCAGTGAGGGGAATACGTCCGTAAACCGTGTTTCTAGTATGTTATGTTACAACACTAAATCTAAAAAATGAAGTAAGAGATATGATAAGTAACATCATGAGTATTGGTTGGAAAGCACAAACTTTTTAGTTAACTCCCATGGGTCATTTATCCACGTAGCTCGAGACAATAACAAGAATGTCATTCTTTGTAAAAACTTTAATCCAAGATCGATGACATAATACCCTAGATTTGACTTTCATGAAAACGCCAACCCTGCCAGCGCAGGGACACCATTAGGTTATGAAATTTCGTTCGCAACTGGAACAAACAGCCTTTAATATTCTAATTGCTCACATAATACAGAAACTTTCTGCGGCTCGTGTGTTTGACTGGCCGGGCTTTGTTTTAATACAGCTACACAAGTTTGAACACGTTCGCGCGACGCTAGTTCGACGAGCTCAGTTTGTTTGCACTTCGACCAATCAACACCATAACGAATAGTGCGTAAAATATGAAAAGTAAAGCAAAGTAAGCCTGTCCCACTAATATAATATTCCACAGATGATTATAGGCCTTCTTTCCGTTTTAGAAGAAAGACCTACCACACTGCTCCAATGCGGAATGATAGGTTACACATATCCTAGAATTATCTAGAGATATGCAGGATTCCTCACGATGTTTTCCTTCGCCTAAATTCCTAAATTTTAACATTAAAACTCACTGGTGCCTGTCCGGGGTTTGAAGCCGTGATCCCCGAAAGAGTCCTATGATCTCATCGCTAGGCTATCACAGCTTGTTGTAACATATCATTACATCGATATTTTTACCTCTCTCACTGACATTCACACTTTCTACAACATTCTCTTTTTTAAGCAGTTGTTGCGCTATTAACTGCTATCAATTTAAAACTATGAAAAACTATTGTGAATTTCTCGTCAGCGATTGTTTTATTATTAATCATATCACATCTGTCATCTCAGAGAAGTTTAAGGAAATAGGTATTCTTACAAATGCTTCACAGTATATTTTAAGCAATTTAAATTTTGTACATAAAAATATAAAGAATTATAAAAACGATAGGTGATGTATAAAATAGACAAAGTAGGAACCTACATAAGCTTACGGCTCCTGCTTTGCGCCTAGCAAAAATACGTAAATCGTTTATGGGTTTGGGTATAAGATTCTATAATAAAATTCCGCAATCAATTTTGGCCGTTTTTAAAGCGGCAGTTTTAAAAAAGTGATAAAAAGAGGCTGATACAAAAATCCTACTATATTATTGAGGATTATATAGATGATAAAATGCGTGGATTTAGCTACTCCTCTACCCTGTACGAGATAGTAATAAGCAAATGTAACTAGTTATAAGAATTTTATTTGAAAGGAACAACCACCGAGTTTCTTGCTGGCTCTTCTCGGTAAGAAAAGCTTTCCGAACCAGCAGTTGACTAGAGTTGACAATTCAAAAGCACTTGTTTAAAAGTTTACTTGAACAAAGAATATTTTGAATTTGAATTTGGATTTGAAAACCTAATGATAAAACTATGTTTTAAATTTTGCATTTCTTGATAATATTAATTTACTGATAACGTTTCTATGCTGTTCTGATCCAGAATATTGTAGTTCGATCGCCTGGCATATCATGGATTAAGCAATGAGGGGGAAGAGGCTTTTATATATTTATATAAAAAAATATTAGCGAAACTAGTGTTGACCGTGAACTTAGAATAACGTGCTGACCGTTCCTGGTTCATAGCCCCACAAGCCTTCTTTTGAAAAGACTCATGCCCAGCAGTAGACTCCTTTGGGTCGAAATAGAAGAAAGAGTGGTACTTCTTATTACAAAAGCGAAACCAGGGAACTTGTTTGCGACTTTAGTGTTAAATGACTTTTAATTATGAACTTTAGGTTTTTTGCGTTCCCGAAAGAAAAGCTGAATTTTTTTAAACTATGTGTTAGCCTGGTTTATAAGCTGCAATTGTATCTAATTTTATCAATATTAATCCAGCATATCAGCCTAAAAGACAGACGGACAGATAGACAGTCTTTTGCATTTGCATTTTGTTACTGCCCTATTCCATTTCTGGTATCGCATTGAACTACGAAAGTTACATAAAATTAAAGCCAAACTCTCACACTCTACATTATAAAATTGTACAAGCATCTCGCTCCACATTCCGAGTGTATGTAACAATTGGGAGTACTCGCTGAGCTGAGGAATAAGTTTGTGCACAACTTTTTGTTACAAAACTCTAAAGTAAGATTTTCAGTTGAGTTGAGTGCGAAACTCGAAACTCCCACCTCTTTTATAAAACTTGGTGATTATATCGTTTGAAATAACAAACAATTTTGTGTCTGTTAAACAAATAAAATGTATACATTCTTAACTTATTATTAACATTTATCTACATATTGTTGTAATATATACTTTGCAACTTTTTCGGTCATGTAAATTTAATTTTGACAACCATAGAACAAGTAACTATTATCACTATCATAGATTTAAATACACTATCCACGTGACCGAAAGTAGGAACCGATGGAAGGTCATGTCATGGGATGGATATTGTTATGGAGAGATCACGTTGAGACCCTTGGTAGTGGGGTAACGTAGGGAGGTTCGTCCCTTTTAGCAAGGATTCAAACTAAAAATTAGGTGTCCACTCATACTTACAAACTTATTTAATGTGATAAATATCATTTTTGCATCTTGAGAAATATACTTATTGAGGATCCCTATCCAATCTGTAGGCTGACAGGCAGTATTGAGTATAAACAAAACCGGTTTCGACAATAATCATATAGATGCAAGCATCTAATAGTTGGATCGAGTCTGTGTTCATAAAGAAATAAACTTCACTATGGCAATCTCCGCTACAATGGTACCATCTTTGTCACTTGCAAATCCCACTACCGTCATAACACAACTACTCTCTTCTCGGTTGGTTCCAATTCCAACATGTCCGTACACAGAGAACATAATTATATCTCTTTGAGTGTCAGAGTCAAAGTACAATATATAATTATGTATTCTAACTATATGAAGTTACTTCACTAAAATTAGCATAAAATTAGCTTCTCCTGTAATTAATATATTATATGTATTATACTAATTCCAAGCAATGGCGGACAATGATTAATTGGAACTCGATATTAACTGGTGCGGACATAATTATGTCAGTATCCACTACCGCTAAAGAAATTGTAATAATAAATTGATTTATTCATCTTTTTTGTATTTAATCACTCTCACGGAGAACTGAGCATCAATAGTTATAAGGTTTTTTTTAATCGAAGTGATCAATAAACACTTGGATTTTTTAAATAATTATAAAGAGCACAAATAATTATAAAAAGGGCGTGTGAATTGTCTTTAGAAATAGCATTTTGTGGCGGCATTTTGTTCACTCTAAGATAAGAAGATAAGCAAAATAATTAAATATACACAGAAAGTCCATAGATTCTTTTTACTATGTAAAGAACCTATAGACGTTGGTTCCTAAGCTCCCAGTCCCGTAACGAAAAACCCCACTAAGTTGACTGACCATCTCAAAAATATTTCAGAGCCAATCCTTGGAAGAGTCCGGTCCAGCAGTGAAAATGCACGGATTGAAGAAGAAAACATTTAAGATAAAAAATATGTACATAATAAAAAAAATATTTTGCTTTAATCCACGAAACAAAAGATTCAAATCGTGGATTGTAGTATACTTTTGTGGTATTTTGGACTCCGGAGAATAGCGCCCAATGCTGTAAAGTTTTTAATAATATATAGGGTAAATTTTAATAACGATCTAATACGTTAAATTTTACTATCTACCCAAGACGGCTAAAAACCCTCCGGGTATGTAGGAGAGTAGCAAATTCGTTAAAATGCAATAAAAGCAAAAGTGTATAATGGTGCAATAAACATGTCATAAATCGCACTATCCCGTAGCGAACTCGTAAAGTTTATTTTACGACCTCCTTGTAACTGCTGCGAAACTCGGACCGATACGTGATTTAAGGTCTTACTTGGTTCAGCGTTTTTGGGATATTTAGGTAGCGAGTTTACAGACTATTACCACTGTAAAATTAATTATAGAACTACGGTTTAATTTGCTTAACCACATACCACAAAATAATTATATTAAATTAGTTATATTAATTATATTAAAAATTGTATTAAAAGTAATAGTAAAATTGTTTTCGTATAATCCGATACATATATATCGCGGATTATATCAAAATAATATTATTATACAATTCCCTTTAACTTCTCAGACTGTTTAATTATAAAAATAAATATACTTCAAGAATAACTCATCCCGTGGAAACTTTCACCGCTCCAGAACGTTCTCTGAATTATTGTTTCGATGTAGAAATAAACTGCTTTCTCTAATGCGAGCGCTAGTAAAGTTTGCAGGTGTAATTCTGTACTGCTTTGGAACTTTCTAGTTTGTTCAACACGTCGAATAATATTTAATCTTTCGCATGTAAAGTTAGAAAAGTGTTTAAAGATTACTCTTACTGCGTGCTAATAGAAACAGAGTAATAAAATGAATTATTATTAACTAACAGGCTTTTGCCCGCGACTCGCTTCAGATTCTAGATAGAAAATAGTGAAAGGCTATAACACTTTCACGTTTATAATATTAGTATGTGTTTGAATCTGCAGTCAGTTTTTGATTTTTAAAGTATTATCTTAAGAACATGTTGATATTTACCTCTGCAACGGAACCTAGCCAAAATATCCGTAATATCTTTTTTAAATGTAATGTAACAAGGCTTTTTAATCGATAAACTGATAATTTAAAACAAATAAACTATTTTTTCACATTTAAGTAATAAAAAATTTAAGCGATCTATTTTCCATTCATATAGTTTAAAATTGTTATATGTTACTCTAGCGATATTCGCTTCGTGAAAATCCTTCAATTGTACCAAATCCATTAAAATTTGTCTGGAAGACTAGCCTTGAAAACGTAATATACAGACAGACAGACTTTCGCATTTATAATATTAGTATTGACTAGCTTTTACCCGCACCTTTTTCCGCATCGACCGTAGTACTGGAATAAACATTACCTTTAGTCTCTCTCAAACGCCGCAAATATTTCCATCACAAAAATCAGATCGATTTGAGCGGTTCGATTGCAAGGTTAAGGATTTTTGTCAATCAGCATGATTTACGATTCAATAGTGCTTGTAAAAAGCTTACTTGAATAAAGATTATTTTGATTTTGATTTTGATTTTACTGTCGCCCTCATCGGTCGATGTGCTCTCAGTACATTTACACTGAAAGTATAAAGAAAACGTTCGGTTGTATTTTCTTTACACCCTCGGTGTCGTAAAACTATTTTGTTTTTAGATTGCGTCTGTCTTCAGTTGATTTCACGCAGTTTTCATCGACTTTCCCGAGATGGATTTTCCATGTCATCCGTCTGGTTGTCAATACGGTTCGTCGAAGTGATTTAAATTGAGACGCATCTATATGACTAGCTCTGCCAGCGGCTTTGCTTACGTGGAAATCTGTCACAAAAGTTTTCCTGAATTGAAATTTAAAGTAGTTATTGTGAGTTAACTATAAGAGATAGAGACATGCTGTCACGGAATTTTAGTAGATCTACAATTGTCTAGTACGTTACTTTAGTGTATTTCTGTTGGTTTGCGCGGTGCACCCGAGTAATGCTCTAAGCACGCTAGTTTTTTATACAACCGCGCAACTTCGTCAGCAGAATTTACATAAAACGGTAAAGTAACTTAAATCTTTCGGAAGAATTGCATTATCTTTTAATAAAAACCGTACTAAATGGGTTCAGTAGATTTTGAGAAAATCTATTTCATACTGATAGAGCTTTTGGGGACTTACTTGTATTATAATAAGTAGAGGGAATTATTCTTTTTTTTTCGAACTGACTGTATGCTGTTAGCCCTAACGGCTTTTAAGGCTATAGCGGGTGGGACGGGGGAGCGTAGAAGCATCGTTCGAAGTTGCAAAATGCAGAGAGTAGAGTACACAAGCTCTACTAGCTATGGGGAACGTCGTCCTAAGGGTGCTTCCTGTGAGGCCGGAACACGGCTTAGGGCGACGCGTTTTGGAAGGCTGATGGTATAACTTTGACTAGTTTTTGCGATGTCGGACGGGTGGCGAGAAGCCGCGACCGACCGACGTCAGAAAACTTCGACCTTGTCTTCGCCGGCGAAGATGCTGTGTGTGTGTATTACATGTTTCTGTGTTGCGATCGTTATTTGATCGGCAGGGTCATGTAGGACGCTTTTGGACGCCTATATTTTCGGAGGTCAGACCTAATTATTTTAGTTTATTTAAATAGTACCGTAGACAAAATGACATCATTATTCCTATTGCGTTTGCAGATAATAAATCTGGCAATAGATACCATTAATGATTATTAGTATTTAAATCAAATCGGGAATTTAGCAAAGTAATCATCAATTTTGATCTATGTTTTTCAATAGGTAGTAGTATTCTATCATTTCTAGATCAACATCACAATCGTAAAATATAAATCTAATTTGGATGCCGCGTGGTATCCGGCTGAGTAGAATAGACCACCCTCATTCCTTAGGGAGTCGTAAAAGGCGACTAAGGTCGGTTGACGTCGTTAAGGCGGCCGGTCGTTAAACACCTAGCCAAATCATATTACAGTATGGTTAAAACATGTTGTGCCGACCCCATTTAGATAGGGATAGGACAGGAGAATATATCCAATTTGGAAACCTCAACACTATGAATAGCATAATTAAGATGACTCTTGTCGTCTCGTAGACATGAATGACGATCTTTAGAGTTGGAAGCCGGTTTATGGACGGCAATAAAAGTTTAGGGCCTGGATTTGAAACTAAGCGAACGACTTAACAAAGAACAGTCGATTTCATAACCGACATTTCATTACATTTGCGTATGTCGGATTCTGGTTAAACTTTGATTTGGAGTCGTAAAAAAGACTTTTATTTTTTATCTGCAAAAATAGACACTTATCCTTAAAGTATAGTACTACTACTAAAATACTTTTGAAAACTATGTTTACAATAAAAAATCTTAAATTTAGATAAGATCACAATTTTTTAATTTTACAAACATTTCTGTTTGTATTCAAAATTCAAAAAATTCAAAATATTCTTTACTCAAGTAAACATCTAAACAAGTGCTTTTGAATCGTCAAAATTATTACTGGTTCTGGATCTAAAGCTGTTCCTATCGGGAAGGGCCAGCAAGAAACTCGGTGGTTGCTCTTTTCAAATAAAATTCTTACAACATTTGGTTATTACTATCTTGTACAGGGTAGACAAGTAGCTAAATTCACGCATTTTTATCATCTTTATAATCCTCAATAGTATAGTAGGCTTTTTGTATCAGCCTCCCTTTGACAGCGGTTTTAAACTGCTGTAACGGTAAAGTTAAAGTAGATTGTGGAATTTTATTATGGAATCTTATACCCAAACCCACAAACGAATTACGAACTTTTGCAAGGCGCAAAGCAGGAACCGCAACCTTATGTCGGTTCCTACTTTGTCTATTATATACATCTTTTTATAATTATGTATCAACATTAGATCGCTAAAAATATACTATGAAGCCAATTTAAAAATACCTGTTTTCTTGAATTTATCTTGCGGAGAATCCTTGTATTGTAATATTTATTTTTTCATGTTTATTTTGTCATAGCTTCATTGTAATTTAATGATTAAAAAGTGCTTGTGAAAGTTAACTTGAATAAATAATAATTTGAATTTACATATAGAGATATAACCCTAAAAATGAAGAAATATAATTTCCACGTCAGCAATATGGTTAATTTAACAAAGATATATTACCGCGTAAATAGGTATAAGAATAAAAATATGTTTCAATTGGATATACTCATGTTTGTATAGCTTACGTTAAACGTTATAACGCACGTATTAAAGTGACCGAATTAAAAAAAAATGTTTTATCGCAAATTGCAATAAGGCGTGGCGTAGCGCTTACAAAGCTCGTGTGTTAAAGAGATCCATAACTTGGAAGATTGAGAAAATATTAGTTTCTTTTAATAGCTCTGAAAGTGATGCCATTGATGGCATTGAAATAAGGATGTCGATGTATCTAACTCAATGACGTCTAATTTTTCACTTTAATACTAAACGTGCGATATATGTACTTGTAAATAAATTATTTATTTAATCCTTACATCATTTAGGACAAAGTAAAGGTCTGGCACCGGACAAGGCACCACCTGGAGTTGCCTAAATAATTCACTCAGTGGTCACGGGTCACTCGATAAATTAATTCCGATCCAGGATTATGAAGACCGGAATCATCCGGGACTTTGAGTTATTGCGGAAGATTCGAGTGTCCAACTTGAGGGGGATTAATTTAACGTTAGGCGAGGTTACGGTTCAAAACGACTTAGACTACTAAAGACTACTAACACATGAGTAACTAAGAAAAAGTACTTGATTAGTGGCTCAATCTTCAATAAAATTTATAGAATTAGGCATTAATTTTGATAGTTCCATAGTACATAAATAATAATAAAATTGTTTTGCAATAATCCGCGATACAATAAAAAGAAAATAGATATAATAATTTATAATTTATAGAATTAGGCGTTACTTTGCGGAGATCCATAATACAAAAGTAATAATAAAATTATTTTGCTATAATCCGCGATACAGTAAAATAGTGTTTAATGTATAGTGGACTATCAGTATTTTCATACCCGATACGTGCAGGATTCGTAAAAACACATGCACAAACCTCCACCACTTCCACCACAATACACAAGCACTACACAGGTTCACTATCACAAACTCAACAATCGTTTCGCCCCGCAACCGAAGCATCGTCAGGAGATAGACTCCACGACAAAATCGCAAAGCGAAGTGTTATCCAAACAAGCGTTGTTAAATAGTACTTGGTTCATCCCTACCCTTTATTTTACCTCGGAACACGTGCACGTGTTTTACGAATTTTACGAATCCTGCACGTATCGGGTATGAAAATACGGATAGTCCACTATACATTAAACACTATATATATTTTCTATTTACTGTATCGCGGATTATAGCAAAATAATTTTATTATTACTTTTGTTTTATATATATAATACTTAAATGTAGAGTGTACTATCCGTTTTAATACCTATAAACCTACCATCGTGACCAAAAATACACAAGCACGACACACATTCACTATCACAAACTCAATAATCGTTTCGCCTCGCAACCGAAGCATGTCAGCAGGCCTACCATAAACTCTTATTGCGACTCAATTGAAGACGTAAACGAAATTGTTTTGCTTTTTCATACCATGACGTTTTAATGACTCTCATTTTAAGTCGTTGCCGAATGAGCGTTCGGAATTCGTCCTAAGAACATGTACGTAAAAGAGACAGAGTTATATATAGTTCATATAACGTTATCCTTTTCAAACATTACGACCCCAACGCAATCCACACTTCATGGTACGAAAAGAAAGCGGTTCGCGGTCGTCGTTTACGTCTTCAATTGAATCGCAATAAGAGTTCATGGTAGGCCTGCTGGAGATAGTCGCAGAGTCTTTGCGATTTTGATTTCGACTACCACTTCAATACAGAATATTTGAATTTGAATTAGAGTATCTCCAAAAAACATATTATAGAGATAAACACTACAGAAAATAAAAACGATCAAATTATTAATCAATATATTCCGGCTGAATATGAATACCGTGTGAAAACCGGCCGTTATGCAAAATTAAATTCCACGGATTGTGTGCAAACCGCAAATAATTTTTGTAGAAATATACGAGAAATTAATTTCGGTGATAATAATTAAATTGCGACCGACACATCCGCACAATACATATTGATTTTGTTCAATCCCAGTAATATTAATAAAAAAGTTTAGATTTACGCTGTCACACTCACTTTATCACACATGTTTAATATACAGAAAGCCTACTATTGAGTATTACTTAGACGATAAGAATGCGTGGATATAGCTGTTCTTCGACCCTAAACAAGACATTATTCACTATATGTAATTAGTAATAAGAATTATTCTTTGAAAAGAGCAACCGCCGAGTTTCTTGCTGGTTCTTCTCGGTAGGAACAGCTTTCCGGACCAGCAGTAGAGTTGAGGATTCCATAGTACTTGTTTACAAGTTTACTTGAATAAAGAATATTTTGAATTTGAATTATTGACCTAATTATTTGAAGCAGTCTTTATTTGAAGATCGAAGTCCGTTCATTATTGCTTCACGTGCGTCCTGCGATGTGAAGGCAAATTGCGACAGTTACAAGCCAATGATAAGGCTCACAAAAGGCAGACAAAGCGGAATTCCGGCGGCGAGTGGCGTTGTATTTTTCGCATTGTGCGCTGCCCACGCCCGCCTTTGTCTCCGTACCGCGCTCGTTAATCATTCTGACACAGCAGTGGACAGCGCGATAAGCGCACAGACTGATGGCCGAAGGGACTGCGGTCCGCGTACTGGGGGGGCGAAATGACAATTGTGGGAGATGGAAACGGGAATCTCAGTACATAAAAGGTTGACTGCGATTAACTCATTACGATATTTAAAGATTTACTGCATCCTTTAAGATGAGATTTTTGGATCTCTTAGAAAGTAAGCTTCTATCTAAAAAAAAATACTTTTCAACAGTACGTAGCTAAATAGTTTTTAGGTTTTAGTATCTCGTATACTATATATATCTTTTATATGACAATTTAAGTTCTGTCATTGGGGTAGTTTGAAATATTTATTTAAAAGAGGCCGATACTATATTATATACTATAACTAGCTGTTGGGCCACGCGTTGTTGCGGCTCAGTCTCCACCAAACTTTACAGGAACATCCGCTGAGATAGTCTAAAGATTGTTAGAAAATTTCATTATAATCTATAAAGAAATCGTATCTATCGAATCGAATCTATAAAGAGTTCGTCTGTACGAACATTCATTTATATATATAAGAAAATGGCACGCATTAGTATTCATTTTTTGACATCTTTAAATACATTTATGTAAAAAATACTAATAATAATTACATACCGTTAACGGAAATTTAATCCGTTTTCCTTTATAAATCATCATGTAATCAATATAATTAAATTGTGTAATTTTTTTTGAAAAGATCATCTGTCGAGTTTCTTGCCGGTCTTCTCGGTAGGAACTAAGTGAATCTGGTGAATCTCTAAATGAGTGGTAGCTTTGTTAAAAACATTTGACGATTTAAAAGTACTGAAAACAATACTTGAAAAAGAATATTTTAAATTAAAACGATTATTTTCATGTAATAATAACAATGCAGCTTGCGGGTTTTACGAATGTATTAGCTTGGTAAATAGTTAACTGAAAATGGGTCTTAAATAAAGAAACTATGTAATCTCTGCCTATCCTTTACGCCTTAGTTCCTGCGAAAACTTATGACGCCGACATGACAGGATAAATGGTTTTTGCGACATGAGCGTCGTTTATCAGGCGTCGCGACGTGCGGCGATAGAAGTCTCGATTGAGTGACGGCCGATCATGTGACGCGCAGACATCCGATAAGCCTACTGATTATATTATATAATATAAAAAAACAATAGGTATTGGGATCCCAGACCTATTGTAAGGTTCAATAATTTAAGAACAATTTTTAGGACAAACGTTTTAATTTATAATTGTATTTTTGTTAAATAAACTAAATAGAAATCATTTGACTCATATTATAGATTTTAAAAGGGACGGTACCAGGGGGAGCGGGACAGTACGTTTTGTAAAGTGTTATAGTGAAGACGAAAGTAAATTGTGACGTGTTAATATTGTGAGAAATAAATATATATAGTTGGAGTTGAAAGGTAGGTTGTATTACTTGTGCGGCCGTTCTTACATTTCAGTAAGTGGGATCACAAGAACAAATTAGGGGTAAGTGTTTTGAAATTCGTTTAAATATCGAGATTTCGAATGAGAAGTAGTAATAAAGTAAACGAAAAAGTATGATAACGAATTATTTATAAAACAAACCAGTAATGCTCCGCGGTTTCACCCGCGTACATATCGATCTTGTGTTAGTTTTATTTTTGTCGGCACTTTTATCAACTTTAACAATGTCAAAAAATAGTTGTATTGTCATAACTTTAACGGTTACACATATGCTATGGCGGACCTTTTTGTGGATATTGATACGTTCGATTATTCTATCATCAATGGATTGCGCAGCGCACGCGATGAAAGATTTTTATGAACTGATTAAATTCTTATTGCAATTTTGCCTATGTTGTTCAGTGAAGAAGCGGCTTTCCAACGGTGAAAGAATTTTTGAAATCGCTAATCGCTAATCGCTACGAAAAAAGAATAATTGCGATATATTCTAAAATTACTATCTACCCTCGGTTTGTTTTATAAATACAATAACGTTTGTAAGTTAACTGTTATGTTGAAGTGATAGTAAGAGTAATTTTATTATCTATTTATTATTTAATGTATATGTATATATGTTACATTCAAAATTAAACAAGACAATATCATTTTGCGAGGATGGCATTGCGATAGTAAAAAACCGTATTTCATATGTCGATCTTCACAGTTAAAAATAATTAAATTATTACAAAAAAGAAAGGAAAATAATACGACAAAGAAAATATGCAGGTGTGCGAGTAAGTGTGGTCATGTGCTATTGTGTGGAATGTGTGAGTGTTGTATGTGATGTGACGGAAAATGTTTGTATGTACTCTGGGGATGTGAGTGCATAAATTAGAAGTACAGAATATACTTTGAATATGCCACTTTTGTCTTAAATTTTATCTCGACTATATTTCCTAGTTTGTCAATATATGCCTATGAATATATTAAAAAAAATATAACATAGTTTGCAGTGATTTGCATATTAATTAAGTAATTTTGAGAATCTAACTTTAAGAAATTTTCTCATTTAATCTGAAATAGCCATGATTTCGAAATGACGATATTTCCTACAAATTTTGGAGCCCATACTCAAGAAACAATACAGTAATATTAAAAAAGTTATTCTTCTCATAATCGGTAAAGAGGAAAAAGAGAAGTGGAGTCCCTTTGCGAAAAGTTCAAGGAAATAGGCTTCAGTTTGTTGATAGTTCATTTGCTGTAACCAAGATAAAATTTTAGCTTTGTCTGGATGTTTGATTAATGGATAGTTGTTCAAATGTTTGCTTATCTTATTATACACAAAGGATGCTAAAAATGAATGTTGATGTTCGAAGAAGGATGTTCAATGTCTTATGGATGGAAATACAATAATGTTGTAAATTTAAAGTGAGGAATTGAATCGAACTAATGTGTGTCCTAAGAGTAATCGTTAAAAAGAATAACTGACGCACAGTTAGTACTTTGGGTGTAGAGAATAGTATGGCAGATGGGAAACGATAGTGTTTATATCATATTTTATATATTTTGAATTTATAGTCCATAACTTTTTAGGTTCGTTTTACAAGTGCCCTTTCCCAAATTGAAATTCAGTATGATAATATTGATCGATATAGAGCAAAATAAAGTCCTGATCAGATCCGAATTCATAACATGCCGAAGCTACTTAAACACCTTAATGTGAGTTTTCTAACACGCCCGTTAATTTCTTAACTTGTGGAATCTAAGACAGATGTTCATGCAAACTATGCCTAAATATCGAATATGTCGAACTCGTTCAATCAGTGACCATTACACGAGGAAAGATTGGTGTTGCAGTTATATACTTGAACTAAATGATTAGAATCATAAGATGTGATCTGGCTCAAACAGAAAATACTATGTGTTTCCTCTTGTTAGCATTAAGCAAGTTAAGTTTCAGCCAGTCAGTCTGTTTGTAATCCCTTCTGTGTCAATGAATATACATCATACCAATTCTCTGCCCGAAATAAAATGGCCGTATCATCCGCAAACGTAAATATGTCATCGTCTTAGTTAAATTTTGGAAAGATCATTAACGTACATCAAGAAGAGAGTCAGACCAAGGATACTTCCGTGTGGAACTCCATATTCAACTGAAAAGTCAAAATTCATCACTTAAGATATTATCGATTAAACCTTCTGCACTCCTTCCGTTAGGTAACTTTAAAAAAATTGAATAATAAGCCACGAATGCCTATTGTCTCTAATTTTGATAACAGGCATGGAAATCAAAACTGTATCAAAGTCTTTTGCTGGATCTAGGAAGGTAGCTAGGCACTTTTCCTTTTGGTTACTGCATTTCCTGCATCTTCCGTAGATTTACCCGATCTAAAAAACCAAATCGATAGTTTGCAATCAGATCAAGCTCGTCTAAATAGCCATTCGGTCTGCACAATAATGATTTTTAGAATTTCGGACATGGCCGGTAGTACTGTAATAAGTCTGTAGTAATTAGTCTGTAATTACTAAAGACAATTTTTCACCGCTTTTATAAATGGAATGAACTGTTGCTCTTTTTATTACATTAAGAAAAATACCCTTACATAAATTAAAGGTGTAAGTCAGTAAAGGAATGATTTTATCTCTTATATTAATTAATCATTAATTAAATCTGAAATTAATAATTAATTAAATTTTATATTAAATATTAATAATAGAGAAGGTTTATTATCCCATCCAGTTGCACGATCGACTTTAAAATTGATTATAAGTTGAGTTACGTAATAATGAGTATGTCTTTCTATTTCGATACTATTATCGAACATCAAATTCATTTGTTCTATAACAAATGAATTTGATGTGTGGGTGTTAAACCTAGTTGATAAATCATTCAAACTGATTGAAGAATCAAAAGATTTAATGTGTTCAACCACATTTTTACCGACATTAAAAGAAAAGAAGTCATTAAGTTCACAGAGTCAGGTGTGCTGTCATCTCTTAGTAATTCACTTGCAGATTGATTGTTACTAGAATTGATTCGTTAGTAAGTGTTGTCAAACTGTAGTAGTTATTTTATCACTTGCTAGAATTGATTGGTTGGCAAGTGTTGTCAAACTGTAGTAGTTATTTTATCACTTGCTAGAATTGATTGGTTGGCAAGTGTTTTCAAACTGTAGTAGTTATTTCATCACTTGCTGGAATTGATTGGTTGGCAAGTGTTGTCAAACTGTAGTAGTTATTTCATCACTTGCTGGAATTGATTGGTTGGCAAGTGTTTTCAAACTGTAGTAGTTATTTTATCACTTGCTAGAATTGATTGGTTGGCAAGTGTTGTCAAACTGTAGTAGTTATTTTATCACTTGCTAGAATTGATTGGTTGGCAAGTGTTGTCAAACTGTAGTAGTTATTTTATCACTTGCTAGAATTGATTGGTTGGCAAGTGTTTTCAAACTGTAGTAGTTATTTCATCACTTGCTGGAATTGATTGGTTGGCAAGTGTTGTAAAACTGAAGTAGTTATTTTATCACTACTGGCGTTAATCGATTAGCAGGTGCTGTCAAACTATAAATAGTATTTTACCAGTCTTGCTAGAATTGATGGGTTTGCAAGTGTTGCCCAGACGCAATAGGAGTCGCTGCCGCGGTCTGAGCCGCTGCCGCGGTATGAGCCGCTGCCGCGGTATGAGCCGCTGCCGCGGTATGAGCCGCTGCCGCGGTCTGAGCCGCTGCCGCGGTATGAGCCGCTGCCGCGGTATGAGCCGCTGCCGCGGTATGAGCCGCTGCCGCGGTCTGAGCCGCTGCCGCGGTATGAGCCGCTGCCGCGGTATGAGCCGCTGCCGCGGTCTGAGCCGCTGCCGCGGTCTGAGCCGCTGCCGCGGTCTGAGCCGCTGCCGCGGTATGAGCCGCTGCCGCGGTATGAGCCGCTGCCGCGGTCTGAGCCGCTGTCGTGATCTGAGCCGCTGCCGCGGCCGGAGTCACGGTCGCAGCCGGAGCCACGGTCGCAGCCGGAGCCACGGTCGCAGCCGGAGCCACGGTGGTATCCGGAGCCACAGTCGCAGCCGGAGCCACAGTCGCAGTCGTAGCCGCAGTGAAAGTCGCAGCTGCAATCGACGCTTGTAGGAACAACTCACGTAGCCCCGTTTTTCTAACAAAGATGTTTTAGTCGCATAAAATCCCCTTACGAATACCGGGTCAAAGAGCTATTAAAACAAAGCAAAATCCAGTAAAAAAATTAGATTGTAAAAGCATTAGAAGTACATGATGGAATTAATATTTCTGATGACGGTAACAATATAGTTGATGAGAAATGATTGACAAGAGTAGTTCTGATATTATTATACGAAAGTAGCCTATGTGATGTTCCAAAATCTCCTCTATATTCTAGTGAAGGTCCCATTAAATCGGTTTAGCCGTTTCGGAAACTTTGTTTTATAATAGGAATAGTAGGTATAATAGGTATATAGATATGTATTAATGTAGAGAAAAAAAAGGGGCTACAGGCTAAATTTAAGGTACACAGCGAGAAGTGATTGGTTCGCTAAGAACACTTGCCTACCCTAAGAATTGATTGGTTTAGAGGTAGGGAGTGTTGATAAAAGTCTTGGCGAGAATTGATTGGTTCGCTAAGCACACTGCTCTGCCCTAAGAATTGATTGGTTTAGAGGCAGAGAGTGTTAATAAAAGTCTTGGCGAGAATTGATTGGTTCGCTAAGCACACTGCTCTGCCCTAAGAATTGATTGGTTTAGAGGCAGAGAGTGTTGATAAAAGTCTTGGCGAGAAGTGATTGGTTCGCTAAGCACACTGCTCTGCCCTAAGAATTGATTGGTTTAGAGGCAGAGAGTGTTGATAAAAGTCTTGGCGAGAATTGATTGGTTCGCTAAGCACACTGCTCTGCCCTAAGAATTGATTGGTTTAGAGGCAGAGAGTGTCGAGAAATTTCCAGATTAGATAGCAAAGGAGCGCACAGTTCTGATGGCAACAGGACATCCAGATCAAAGGGACAGGGATTATCGAGGAGGTCAGAGGAGCCAGGATTCACATAAAACTCAAGGTCAACAGGAACGGTTAAAAAAAAAGACAAAGAAGAAAAAAGGAGACTTGAAGAGAAGTACATGCAGGATAGCGAGACTTGCGCCTCAGCGAAGGACATATGACAGCAATTCAAGTTCACGCGGGACATCAATATATTGCTCTACTAATGTGAATAGAGAGAAAGTAGATTTCTAACACGAATAATATTCTAGATAAGTTTTTGCGTATTCTAAACAGTGTTAAGAAATGAATATTTCCAGAATATAAAGTCTAATTGCCAATAATTTTGTCAAGTTAATTTTAAAAATATATGTTATAAATTATAAATTACTGTACTAACCGACCGAGTGTAAGGTTTCACCAGATGCGTGTATGAGGTCATACACGATGTCAGGATGGTCGAGTGTAAGGTTCAATAATTTAAGAACAATTTTTAGGACAAACGTTTTAATTTATAATTGTATTTTTGTTAAATAAACTAAATAGAAATCATTTGACTCATATTATAGATTTTAAAAGGGACGGTACCAGGGGGAGCGGGACAGTACGTTTTGTAAAGTGTTATAGTGAAGACGAAAGTAAATTGTGACGTGTTAATATTGTGAGAAATAAATATATATAGTTGGAGTTGAAAGGTAGGTTGTATTACTTGTGCGGCCGTTCTTACACTATACAATGGTAACAAAAATATTAGATACTAGCAATGCCCCGCGGTTCCAGCCGTGATCATACCGATCTCGTGGTAATGAATAGTCTACTAAGTCGGAATATAGATTTATTTTTGTAAGTTAAAAGTTTGGCCCTGCGACTTAATAAAAGTAAAGCGGAGGAAGTGTTAACTGGAGATTGAATTCTTTTAATCCGTGTATATCATTGGTGTCCTTGGAATGAGAGCTAACTCACCAGTTGCAGGCCCTGTTATGATGGTCGCTACGATGAATATGTCATTATTTTCTTTAGATCGACATATTTAAATCCGTTACATCTTTTGATTGGAATGTCCGATTTTAGTAATTCAAAAATTATTTTACAGTATATTGAAACGGTTTTTAATAAAACATTTAATGAATAGGATAGGGATTAAAATAGAGATATGAATTAAGGATTAATATAAACGTTTGATTATTGTCGGCACTTTTATCAAAGTGTTTATATTGGCATAACTATAATAGTTGGACATACGAAATCGCGACTTTTTTTGTAGGATACGTTCTAAAGTAATGTTGAACATTCATCAAAAGTTACCACAGCGCACGCGATGACGAAATAAAATTACATATACATTTATTTTTCCACTTCTATGGCTTTCTATAACCCCAAATCATATACTTATGCCTATTTTACTGAACAGTATCATATTGCAATTTACAGTACGGAGTGGCTAGTAGGATAGTTTATGGTTATTATCGAAACACCTTATCGAAACTAAATTTAGGAAAATGAGAATCAAATTTAGTTCCACTAGAAGTGTGAATCGTCTATAGCATGCTGTAGTGATACAGCAGGTGTTTTAATGGTGCTCTAACTGCTCGCTAAACTGGCATAGTGGTGTCGGGTGCGGCCATCAGAGGTAGGCTGTCAATGATTAATTCGGTGTAGGCGAATCAGCTATTTCATTATTTTGGAGGCAGAAAAAAATTTAGATGGATTGTGTCAAGAATGCTATGTTTGCCGTGTGGTATCCGACAGAATAGAATAGATCATCCTCCCTTTAATCGAGGTGTTGGAAAAGGCGACTAAGGTGAGTGCCGTGTGGTATCCGGCTGCGTAGAATAGACCACCCTCATTTCTTACCGAGGTGTCGTAAAAGGCGACTAAGGTAAGTTGACGTCAGGCATGCGG
The DNA here is from genome assembly GCA_947086505.1 of Morpho deidamia. Classification (NCBI taxonomy): domain Eukaryota; kingdom Metazoa; phylum Arthropoda; class Insecta; order Lepidoptera; family Nymphalidae; genus Morpho; species Morpho deidamia. Next base: position 20,265,743 of record CAMTZC010000020.1, on the reverse strand, counting down.
CCCGTTATAAAATACGTAGCCAAATCACGTGACAACATGTTCATGTTGTGCCGACTCAACTTAGAGTGGGATAAGGGCAGGAGAATGATGATGTGAAGAGAATGATATGTATATAAAAAGAGTGGCACCAGAGTAGAGGAATGTTAGGGATGAGTCAAAGAAGACATTAGAAAGGATAGGGGTAAAAAAATGATGGAAAACTGTGTGTATAAACACTACTATAAACCACTAGATAGGTCCCGTTTTGTTAGTTATAAAAAGTAGTATATAATACTTGCATCTTGAATATCAAAAGCTTTACGTAGAATCGCAGGCAGATGCTCGTTAAAAGTTAGTAACAAGTCAGACTCGCCTCCATATCTGATCGTTGCGACTCAGTTATATCAAATCATAATTTGTTGTTTTTGTCTATTTTAAAATCGTTTTTTATACGAAGACTCAAACTTAAATTCATAATATTCTTTATTCAATTAAACTTGTAAGCAAGTGCTTTTGGATTGCCATTAAACCTACAAAAATGAAATTACACCCACACAAGCTTATCAAAGCGTTTTTAAGGAAACGTTAGTCAAATTGAGTTATCTAAGTTGATTTGTTATGCGCCGGGGACGGATTCACGTGACACGCTAAAACGGTATTCGTGTTGGGACCCTGGGAGCGGACTTAATGAGTTATTGCGGCTCCGGTATACTACTGCCCGGGACATTATGTCCGATGACACGTGAAATATCACGGCAATAACGAGTCGCATTACGTCTATAGGAGCACGAATATAAATAAATGAATCAAGTTATATCGACTTATAAAGAAAAAAAAATAGACAAGAATCAAAAACTCACATAAAAAACAAGGTATAAGAGGGCAGCCACCTTAGCAGTAAGATTCAGTAGGTACTCGTATAATAATATACCTACTGCTACGCTGATTTTCTAGTGGTGCCCTAGTTGTTAACACGGTCTATCCTTATACATTGACTTGAATGGCCGCAGGTTCGGTGGTGCAGATGCCAGTGACCTACCTTTAATTCCGCGGGTCGTGGGTTAATTCCCGCCGAGAGCTAACATTTTTACAACAATTTGTTGAATTACAGTAATAATAAAATTATCTGTTATATGTTGCTATAATCCGCGATAAAGTAAATATAAAATATATATAATGCTAAATGTAGAGTGGACAATTCCTTTTCATGCCCGATACATGCAGGATTCGTAGATACACATGCACAAACCTCCACCATCGCCACCACAAGACACAAGCTCTACACACGTTCACTATCACAAACCTCAACAATCGTTTCGCCAGAACCGAAGCATCATCAGGAAATAGATTCCACGACAAAATCGTAAAGCGATTATCACGAATGATTATCACGTCATCGTCAGTATTTTTTGTTTTATTTAACCGAAATATTATGAAACAAAATTTCACTTCTGTAAATTACTGCAAAATTAATAAAAGTTCGGAAATTTTATAATAAATTTTAAAACAATTATCAACATTTTATTTTGAAGTAGGTAATCTAATCACTTGATGAAAAAAGCTTTCTTTAAGTAAATCCTGCATATAATTTACATCGTGCAAACAAACAAACAATTCCGCGGTCAGTCGTCTGTGTACATATATATACAATATCTCCTAGAGCGGTCTCATTCCCGTAAGAGCCCACGCGTGGATGCGCTCTAATTGCCTGAATTGTAATTAGACAAGCGGATTAATCTGAATCGTATATATACATAATATAACTTATTCGGCATAATTTAAACTCACAGATGTGTATTTAGATATATTTAGCCAGATTATATGGATCGAGTAATAATTTCAATTTCCAGTTTATTGTCTAGATCAATGCAACATTAGACGAAAAGCTTTTCTTCCAAGCTAGGACAGAAAATTTTGGGAATCTATTCTTTCAATCAAATTTAAATTCAAAATACTGTTTATTCAAGTGATCTTAAGCAAGTGCTTTTCAATCGTCAATTCTACTGTCTTCAGAAAAGCAAGAAACTGAGCAATTAGTCCCTTCAATATATAAGATCTTATAGTTATATTATCTTATATTTTCATTATCATGCTTGCGTGCTTGGTAGAAGAGTAGCTAAATCTACTCATTTTATCTTATTTGGAAACCACGATAGTAAAATGGCTTTATATCAGCCTCCTTTCAAAAGTAATTTTAAACTGTTGTAAAGGAAATCTAAAATACATTGTGGAATTAAATTGGAATCACATACCAAAACGCAGACACGATTAACGTACTTTTTTAAAGCATGAGCCACAAGCTTATGTCGGTATTTACTTTACTTTTATTATGTACATCAGGAAGGCTAGTTGCATATATTATCTCGAGATAATAAAGCTTATTTTTTTCTTTAATTAAAATCTTATTTTCATTTTTGATCTAAACAAGAACTATTTCGCGACACAAAAAACTAATTGAATAAAGTGATGAAACTCTCAATCAATCTTTCGTTCGGATCCCTTTTTTTTGGGTATGGACTCTGCGAGCCTGGCACCAATGTAAAGCAGTGCTTCGAATTACGAGTAAGTAAATATATATGGGTAACAATCCATACAAAACAAAGTGACAGCTCTACGTCAAACGAACATGTAATTTGGTGTGTTGTCATTTATTCACGACATCATTACCGTTCGCAAGACAAATTGCTGGACCGAAATATAACGTTGTTGATCAGAAATAAATACACGAAACATAATTAAAGGAAGAAACTAGTATATGTTATTGTGATTTGATTTATTGGCATTTATCTGCCAAATCATTCTTATTAGGAAATATGCGAGACGTTGACATGTCAATCAGTCATATAGATCGTCTTGCTCAACATCACCCTCTGCCCTTATCCCACTCTAAGTGGGGTCGTCAAATATGTTGCTCGTGATGCTGCATGATGACTACGTATTTTACGACCGGCCGCCTGCCTGATGTCAACTTATCTTAGTCGTAGTTTACGACCCCTCGGTAAGAATGAGGGTGGTCTATTCTACTAAACCGTGTACTACACGGTGGGTCGACTTACCTCAGTCGCCTTTTACGACACCTCGGTAAGAAATGAGGTTGGTTTATTTTACTCAGCCGGATACCGGAATACTACAAGGGGTGTCTTGCACATTTCTTAGTATATTGATTGATTGAGTTAGTGCTAGGACTAAGATCGATATGCTATATTTTTTCAAAAAGAGACGGCTTAGTTTTGAATTTGCTACAGGTCGTTACAACTCCAATGAATGCTTTTAATCCTTGATAATTATAATAAGCTTATATTGGTATTTAAGCTTCAATTGTGCCAAATTTTCGGACAGTCCAAAAACCCAAAAAATGTTTTGCGACAGAATTAGGATGTACCATTAATCAGCGAACACAAAAAGCCGCAACGTTACGAGGCAGCGTGAAGTCGAAGAAATATTTGAACGGCGACACAATAATCAATAACGGGGACTCGCTCCGCACGACGGGAATGATGTCGGCGACGAATGGCAATATGCCGAATTGCGATACTGTCATATTTCAGCTTAAAAAGGAACTGTGCGCGAGCAGAAGTTTTGAACTACCCTCAGTCGTGCATATGTGGTTTTTTCCTGTTCCCGAAGCATTAAACGGTTTTTTTATTGCACATTAGCTCTGCCAGGGTGTCAGGGTCAAATCAGTGTGTCACAAATATTGTATTTAATTTAAATCTTGAACATAAAATAAGTTATTGTGAGATAAAAATGAGAGATAGAAATATGTTATTGCGGACTTTTTGTAGTATTTTTGTTGATCTACAATTCTCTAGTACTCTAGTGTTTCTCTGCTGGTTACACGGTGTACGCGAATACAGCTCTCAGCAGACGAGTTTTTGTTTACAACCGCGCAACCTCTTCAACACAATTTACAAAAAACATAATGTCCTATTAACCTGAGCCGGAAACGGAAGAATAGCACTATCTTTTAGGTACAAAATTTCTAAAACTCCGTTCGGTAGATTTTCACCTAATCAGTTATATACAGAAAGACAGCTTTTGGGGACTTTGTTTTGATAATGATGTTAGCAGACACACAGAGGAAGACACAAAAATATGTATAATATTATAAAAGATTAGTCAGATATGTTCTAAAGAGTCAGTAAATTTTGAAATAAGTTGTCAACAAAAGTTCAAGTAAGTAAATGCGCGTTGAACCATGAATTTATAAAACAAAAATAGCGACTTTCCTTAGAGTTTCCGTTGCAGTTTCGGCGTCCTTGATTATTTAAATCTCGGGTCGTGTTCCTTTGATAAGATTTATGTAGTGTTCCTGACACCTAATTTCTCCCGCGTTTGCTTTCTCACGGTCGCAGCACATTTTTCCACTTTTCACCGCTTGGATTCTTATAGTAATTTAATACCTTAAATATGGGTGTAGGCGTGCTCAATGTGTTTGACAATTTATGTTGTGTATAAGATTCTGCGAATCCTTGAGCAGCTCTGATCTTATGTGAAAATTAAAGAAATTGTTTCCATTCAGCTACAAATACCTTCCACTTTTCCATATGAAAACCCTAACTTATGTAGACTTATGTGCCAGAGGTACTTCTTCGCTTCTTCTTCCAGGAGAATTTCTATACATATAAATATGGGACATTTACACACACGGTCGTCCGTCCCTAAAGTAAGTAACTTAATACTTGCGTCATGGGTGACGGACAACTGGTAATATACTACATATATAATATAAAATACATACTTAAATACAAATACACACCCAGGCTCGAAGAACCAACAAATTATTTATAGAAAATGTTGGCCCTCAGCGGGAATCGACTTCTTAAAGGCAGGGTCACTGCCCACTGCGCCAACGGGGCAATCAGACCAGACGGGAGAAGTATAAGTCACATCGTTATTCCAGTGCGCGTTCCACGATTTTACATATCTTAAAAATTCTCTAGGAACATACAGGTTTCGAAAGCTGTGAAAGCCCATCGGCGAGACCGTGCGACTCTTTCAAGGGGATCGCGAGTTCAAACTACGGGCAGGCAGGCACCGATCAGTTTTCTATTTAAAATGTGTCTAATATATATTATAATTTATCACACGGTTTTTCGGTGAGGGAAAACATCATGAAGAAACCTGCATATCTATAGAGAGTTCTGGGAATATGTGTAACGTATCAATCCGCATTGAAGCAGTATGTTAGGTCATAGCTCCAATCCTTCTCTGCAAAAACGGAGAGAGGAGGCCGATACCCAGCTGTGGACAGTACCAGGCCTTTACTTTTTTATACAGGTTTCATAACAAGTAGATAATTCGAAGCAAAAATGAGTTTTTTTATTCTATTTACAACCTGGTATAGCTTCTTTCAATTCAATTACATTTTATCTACATTGCAAGAGCGAATCAGCTGTTAAAGAATAATAGAAAGACTTTCGAATCTATAATGTTGAAACTATATTATTGGTATACTAAAAACGATTTAGTATGTATTAAACAGAAAATATGCTTTTATTCTTACTTCCAAGCTCATAATATAGCTAAGCAAAAGTAATAATAAAATTACCTTGCTATAATCCGCGATAAATAAATAGAAAATATTTGTAATGGTTAATGTATAGTGGATGCTTCGGTTGCGGGGCAAAACGATTGTTAGGTTTGTGATAGTGAACGTGTTGCGGTTTGTGCATGTGTTTTTACGAATACTGCATGTATCGGGTATGAAAAAAAAAGACAGTCCACTATACATTTAGTATTATAAATATTTTCTATTTACTTTATCGCGGATTATAGCAAACTATCTTTATTATTACTTTTGTATTATGGATCTTCGCAAAGTAACCTCTAATTCTATAAATATAGGTTAGCTTTTATCAAACCTTTTTAATTTTCGTTAAAGGTACCTAAAAAACACGTTAAGCGGCCGATTTTAATTAATATATATTAACCGTTAACCATAAGCGATTAAAGCGCTTTAGTGATTCAATTAACCGGCAACGTGGCTACTTACTTTCTATGCGATCTAGCCGCTAAACCGTCCAAGCCGGACATTGTCACTATCTAATAGTTACTGTTAACCTTAATTGGAAATTCAAACCAATTTACTTATCCAATTAACTTACAATATCGTCTTTAATTTTCTCGCCATAACCTACGTTAAGCTATTGAGCCTGCTTGTCGATTCAATGTGGTGAAAGTCTAATTTATAGAATTAGGGGTTACTTTGCGGAGATCCATAATACAAAAGTAATAATAAAATTATTTTGCTATAATCCGCGATACAGTAAATAGAAATTATATATAGTGTTAAATGTATAGTGGACTATCCGTATTTTCATACCCGATACGTGCAGGATTCATAAAAACACATGCACAAACGTCCACCACTTCCACCACAATACACAAGCACTACACACGTTCACTATCACAAACTCAACAAACGTTTCGCCCCGCAACCGAAGCATCATCAGGAGATAGACTCCACGACAAAAGCTTTTTTTGCTCCTGATGATGCTTCGGTTGCGTGGCGAAACGATTGTTGAGTTTGTGATAGTGAACGTGTGTACTGCTTGTGTATTGTGGTGGTGTTGGAGGAGGTTTTTGCTTTGGTTTTAACGAATCCTGCATGTAATGGGTATGTAAAAAACGGATAGTCCACTATACATTGCGCACTATATATATTTTCTATTTACTGTATCGCGGATTATACCAAAATAATTTTTATTATTACTTTTATGGTGAATATCGTTAATTTTGACAGTATGTTTTCAGGAGGTATATATATATATAGGTATTAGGTATTGAGATATATTTAATATAGGAACTAGTTGGGCCATTGTTGCGCGCCTTACTCTAATCCAATTTTCCAAGATATGCAAATAACATTTTAATATTTAAATATGTGTAACGCGTCGAAGTGAATGGACGTACGAACTGGGAAAAAACCTTCTCAGTATTCCAGTCTTCAGATATGGATGGAGAGGAAGATGTAACATTCACAGTTTCACTTAGACTTAGTGTTCCATCAAGATGCACTTAAAACTAGACAAACTTATAGGCGATGACGATCAATAAACTTTTTTTATGGGGACTAGTATATAAAAGTACCACCACAGCGCCGAGTAAAATACTAGTGGTGCCATCTGTTACTTCAATTAAGAAAATACATGCGCGAACCGTGTTACGTTGTGTTACATATTTAATATATATAAATTCAACAATTTAAAAAGTATTACAATCTAATCTAGTGCGTAGCTGGTTGAAACTTAAATTGAAGCTTTCTCATCATTTACATGTTCATAAACTTGAATCTCGTAATTGGCATACGACGTGCCCTATATTTGCCGTGATAATTTATTTATCGAGGTTTAAGATGGAAATCCACTTAAAGTCAAGTTAGATTAGTTTTACACGGGACCCTCAGAAGTGACCTTTCAAGTCTTATTAACAGTGTAAAGGTTTTATTACATCACTTACGATGAAAATCGTGACCGGAAAGTGAATAGACGTAAAATGGACACTCAGAAATAAAAAAGATATATTCGCCCTGTATTTTGTGATGAGATTATTGTGAGGACATCTGCAGATTTCTAGAGAATGTCTGGGATGTGTGTATTGCAAATGTACACTAGAGCAAAACTGTGGGTCTAGCCGATGACCGATTTCGTTACGGAATCTTCGCTATTATAGCAACTATAGGCCTAGCGTTCAACTTAGACTTCGCCTGCGGGGTACAAGGGCGCGGAGATAGTACGTAAACGGAGGTTGAGGTAGGTGCGAGCGGCGAGCGCTTGTATTGTGATATACAAGGGGTAACGTATTGCACGGTAAACGGTTAGTATAGGCTAGGCCCAAACCTACTAAAACCCTCCTACTTACGTATATTTGCACGTGCAAATGTACAGTTTTAGCGAACGATAGGGAGTTACGAAGAAAAATGGACTCTCACTAAAAAGAACTCGATAAAAATTTTATTGTAATATCCTAATCGCAAGTTTTACCGTGATTTATTATGTGTGTGTGTATTATTTTAAACTTAGTTGGTCCTGCGACTTAACCGCGATAGCCTAACAGACAGGCAGACAAAAATATTTATTAAATTCTTTCGCATTTATAACATAAGTATCGATTGTATAAAGATTGGTTTTTGAAGAATATTGGTCACAATATAAAGGCTATGATAACATTATACTTGTGTCGGTATTTAATTAATATAAAGCAAGAATTACATTACAAACAATTTAATTAAGCTATCATATTTAAGCTATTTCAGAGTTCAATTTTCATTTACATTGCCCATTGTTGTTAAATCAGAACAGCAGTTATTTAAGTCTTAACTGCGCCAAAATTTTAAGGGGATTGTTCAAAACAACGAGTATAAAATTATAAGAATGTAATTTCGCGTAGTTGAATTGTCCCGTTCCACATTAACAATACTAATTCCACGTAAAAAATTATTACTGTAAAATACATTTTCTATAACTTTGTTATAAAATTTTCTAAATATTAAAATCTAAGTACTCAGTGGGTTTTTCTGCAAATTGTGAAAAAGAACATCCATTTTAAAAGTATCTGGCATAATTAATGTCTGCCGAGGAATAATTAGCTGTTTTTAATACATTAAGGTGGGCTCCTTGATAGAAAAAGTTTTTGAGAGGACCCAATTTCATAAATGTATTCCAAATCATCTATTCTGTATATATCTATTATACTTTCTTCAGTTCAAATAAGATATTAACCTAAAAGTAAAAGAAGACTAAGCTAAGTTGAACCGCCGTGTGATATCCGGCTTAGTAGAATAGACTACCCCCATTTCTTACTGAGGTATCGTAAAAGGCGACTAACTACTAGGGTAAGTTGACGTCAGGCAGGCGGCAAATCGTAAAGTAACAAACCGAAACATGTAATATGTTTAAAACATGTTGTTGGCCGATCCCACATAAAATGGGATAATGATGATTAGCCTCAGTAAAAATACGCATTTACAAATTAACTAAAAGATTGAAATCAAAATAATCTTAATACAAATAAATTTTTCCTTTTGATTTGTCAACGATCAATAAAATTAATGAGACAACCACTGCTCTTACTAAAACGAACCCGCAAGAAAACTGGCGGTCAATCTTTTTAACATTAACAGATATTGCAGATGAAATGCGTTTTATAGCAAAATAACTCTGGCATTACTTTTGAAAGATATCATTAGCTTACCTTATCATAAAGGAGTTACTCTCAGGTGGTATATTTGGTATTTAAGCTGATTTAAATATAATTTATGCCCACCACTGCTCTAAACGAATCCTTTCCAAAATCAGACTTGAAAATAATGGAAATTTGATCTATATGATAGACAAACAAGAGGTCACAATAAGCTTGTGGTTCCTGTGTCGCGACTCAGCAGAGCTAGCAACGTATTCGCTTTTACACTAAAATTACGCAATCCATACTTGACCACTCTACAGAAAGGTTTAAATCAAATGTAAGAGATATGCTTATACATAAAGCATATTACAAAATTGAAGATTATTTGGATGATAAAAATCCCTGGATTTGAAAATTCAGCTTCATACAAGACTGCGGTTTATTAACGCAAAATTGAAAATGTTTAAAAGATTGGCCGCCAAATTTCTTGCTGGTTCTTCTCGGTAAGAGCAACATTCCGATCCAATTGTAGCTTCATTAATCATATTGATCCTTGACGATTCAAAAGTGCTCCAAAGAGCTTACTTGAATAAATAATATTTTGATTTGATTTTATTATTTGGATAATCAAAACACGGTCACTTACGTGGTAGGTAACTATTTTTTGTGTGAAGATCTACGCGTTCGACCGCGAGCCACTCGCGGATCTGGGTCAAAGAGCAGCTGCGAAATTGGAACAGTTTTACGTGACTCATTTTTCAATTTCAATACTTTCCAGCATGAAACCCGAGCCGAAGCTATAATTCGCGGCATAATTCCACAATAACTCGTCGTGTCGTGTCGACCGGTGTTCATAATGGGCACTGGCCATCATACCCGCAATTGATTTTCATTACACTTAAACTATAGGCCTTGCGGCATGAAAAAAGCACGATAGTTCACTATTATTAATGTAAGGAGGTACCTGCTCTAAAATAAGGGGTAGTTGGTAAATTCAATTCAATTCAATTCTAAATATTCTTTATTCAAACAAGTGCTCTTTGATTCGTAAATAAGTGCTTTTGAATCTTGAACGGTTTCGGAAAGCTGTTCCTACCGAGAAGAACCAGCAAGAAACTAAACGTATGCTCTTTTCAAAGAATAATTCTTATTACTAATTACATTGATGTCTTGTCAAGACATCGACAGGGTCGAAGAGTAGGTATATCCACGCATTCTTATCGTCTAAGTAATCCTCAATAGTATAGTATGATGTCTGTATTAGCCTGTTTTAAATAGTATTTTTAAACTGCTGTAATGGTAAAGTTTAAGTAGATTGCGGAATTTAATTACACAATCTTATACCCAAGCCCACAAACCACTTATGTACCGCAAGCTTATGTCGGTTCCTACTTTGTCTATTATATATATCGCCAATCTATTTAATAATCATAAAAAATATACGTTATAATCTGGCATAAGTGGGTATAGACTATAAATCAGTCGCCAGAGATTAATTGATTGAATTGATATAGGGTGGTATGCTATATGATATAAATGAATCGACTGATCACTTAAATGTATAACATAACTTTGATATAGTTTAATTGGATAGTTTAAAATGGATATAATTTAATTGAGATCTGGTTGTTGTTAGTAATGTTTCACTAGTGCGCATTTTCAAAAAACAAGAGTAAACAATAACGTAATAGTTTTGTCTCCCTCGTACCTGTTTATTTGTACTGAATTTACTATTACCGTATTTAGGTCAAGGTTGGAATGACGTGTGCGGTCATTGATCTCTAAAAATCGTTTTTTTTAAAACGTAAAATAATTTCTGTAGCTTAGTTAATTTTTCTCTGAATTAACTGATTTAGTTTTATGTGTTGTACTGAAGTACCTAAAATTATATTAATGTCATATGGTCGGTATCACTTTTAACACACAATCGGATGAGTAAATTTTTTAAGATACGGAAATACACTTAAAGATATTTCCACTAGTGCATCCCGATTTAAAATGCGTCAAGAATATTCCGTTTTCAATAATATCTACCATTTTGAGGATTTTACTAACCATTATAACAAAAGCTAGGGAATTTTCAGCTGGCAGAGATGTAGCTAAAACGAGTACATCTCTAACGAAGTACCTGCAACGCGTTGTCAGTAAAATCGTACAAAGATATGTGGGAAGGCAGATATGGATTGCAGCTGTTTTATTTGAATTATCAAAATCGAGAACATAAGAAACAAAAAAATTATATTAGACTCTCTAAAACATGCTTAAATTTGAATATATTGTATGAGATTAAATGAAGTATAAGTAGTTAAGCGGATACACGTAAAATACAGGTTTTCTAACCTACATTTATAGATTTGGCCTACTTTTTTAACAAAAGTTTTTTTATAGAAGTTTTTTACCATTGATATATTAACCTTAATGATACCTTCAAAAGAGTTCTTGCCACCATGGACGTTCCTGCTCTTCTAGAGCCTTCGGGGATACGTCGGGATGATGGCAAGAGACCAGACGCTGGCTTCTGGGAATGGGGAGGGCCCAAATGTGTATCAGGGAAACCTGTCAAGACCTGGAGCTGGAGGGAAATGGCCGAATTCGGCATGCGGCGAAAGTATACATCTCTCATCGAGAGTTATATATTAGTGCCGTTTGCGGTTGAGACCCTAGATGCATGGAGTCAAATTGCAATTTTTTTTACCCGTTTTAACAACACGGTAATTGCCTCTTCAAGTGAAAAGAGGGCTGGCTCCTTTTTTGGACAAAGAATCAGCTTAACGATTCAACGCGGAAACGCTACCAGCATTCTCGGGCCCATTCCAAATGGGCGTGATTTGTATAGTACTAACGTGCAAGTAATTTAAGATGACATAACTTGTACATTTGTTGATGTAAAAAAAAACAACTATTTGATTAATGTACTATTCAATTATTTGTTTCATATCCACTATTACGACCATATCTTGTATCTAATCGTTTGTCTTTCAAAGGTTATCTACTGAATGAATCAGATAGACTATGAAATCGCCTCCCTTAGTCTTTATTTCTTCAGATTTATCGCTCGGGTGACTCCAAATGAGATATTAATATCTATTAGATGGGAGAGCGCAGTCAAATCAGATTGCATTTGATGATTTCCATTAGTTAAGATCACAGACGCGGAACTCTCATTGGCTTATTAAAGACGGTGATGTTTATAGAAATAAATATAGCTTGGTTAAAACATAATGTATACCAGATTAAAAAAATATGTTAAATAATGTTCGTATAAACACGAAATTTTTTTTTTGATATTGATAAGGCTTAGTATCCAAATATACTATAAAATGCAATCCAAATGCAAAACAATACAGTGGAATCCAAAATAATATATTTCTTTGGAAAATTATCTGTAATCTTAAGTATTCTGACGGCTAAAGAAATTTTTATTTTAATAATTAATAAAAAAATCACTTCAAAATTCAATTCATTTCTGAAGTGAAAACTTCAATATTAACGTGTGTATTTTTGATATTTTGGAATGACAGGGATTAATATTCTACCACATTAATGATAGTATATCATATATGTGGTAAAATACAATATTAATTTTTGCGCTATCGTACATGTGAACGCCGTCAAGTGAGATAGAAAGAGAGGGGGATACGTGCTCTCCTACGCCGCGCCAGTTGTCTACTCTCCTTCCGTCTTAAGAATTTTCAGATTTCAGTACGGTTTTCAGAACGATGACACGTGAGCTAACTCATGTTTAATGGCATAATTTCTACTATACGGTCCGATTGCAAATATTAATTAAGCACTTAAGTAAAAATTTAAAAAGCCCAAAAGGTCTCTGTCCTCTAACACTCACTCTCACCTTTAGGTCATCCGTTTCGTCCTAATATAATACATAAATATTGAATGAAATGTCCCGGGCAGTGTGACAAAGTGCAGGTGGCGTGACCGCGTGTAATTGAATTTCTCTGCGACGGTTTACTTTCTAAGAAATATTCCTACAAAGACCGAAAAGGCTTTGTAAGTTTTAAATACACGACGTTAGCGATAAACAGGAAACATACAGTAATATAATTTTTAGATTCTGTTTGTATAATTCTATTTAAATATAAAAAAAAACAAGCTAAGCAGCCGTTTGAAATTACTTAAAAACAGCCGCAGTTCAGACCTTTCCTTTGCCCACGAGTGGAATAATAAATACTACAACAACAGTAATACAATCTGAGCGCAAGATGAGCAATATATTTATTAGTTGACAGTATTGTTTATATTACATTAGTATGATTTATTAAAATGTACTTTTTAATATGTTTATTTCATGAAATGTAGTATTCTAGCATTCAATTTTGATAATATTTATTATTACTTCGATATACCATCGATAGCGAACTGATCGGCAGCACTATATCCCATTACATTCAAGCCCCGCTAAAGTAACGGTTACCAACACGCTATATTACCAATTTCCTGAAGTAAACGATCATATAATTATTTTTATTACAGCCATTAATATACCCTGTTGCAAGTAATTATTGTTGCCATTATTAGTCACCCGGTTACCGTGTTACCAGTTTATCTGTTCATGGTTATGAAAATTGCTTTTGGAATTAAACTTTTGAATGATATATCATTTCCGATATTACGCACGTGAAACAGTAATAGTTTCTTTGTCTTTCTGTCATGTCCGAAACAATAAGCCGTTGTGATTTTTGATATCGATATAGTAAAACAGTTCGTAAGAGACATGAAATGAAATTAAATGTTTTGGAACAATTAGAAATCATTAAGCATAACAATAGCACCCATTAGCAACATTAACGATCAGATAAACGTTTCAAGTTCAAGCTTGTTGCACGTGTTCAGAGGTAAAATAAAATAATGGTGGGGTTAAACCGATTACTATATAACAATGCTTGTCTGGATAATGCTTCGCTTTGCGATTTTGACGTGGAGTCTATCTCCTGATGATGCTTTGGTGGCGGGGCGAAACGATTGTTGAGTTTGTGATAGTGAACGTGTGTAGTGCTTGTGTATTGTGGTGGCAGTGGTGGAGGTTTGTGCATGTGTTTTTACGAATCCTGCATGTAACGGGTATGAAAAAACGGATAGTCCACTATACATTTAGCACTATATATATTTTCTATTTACTGTATAGCGGATTATAGCAAAATAATTTTATTATTTCTTTCGTAAGAGACAGGTGAAAAAAATTGCGGATAGAGGCTTGTATATCGTATAAAACGTTATAAGATGCGTTGTTTTAATTGAAGATTTAAATAGTAACAAGTTCATTAAAAAAAGCTTTCAACAAAATTTCATGTCCCTACTGTTAACCGTTGAAGAGTTCCCTCGTCTGGATCCAATCAGGCAGATCTGGCAGAATCAGGTCATGCTTATCATAAACATGCATTGTCATTAGGACTGGACCGGTATGTTAATTTTCAGCTCAATCGGGCTCCGGGAAATGAGTTAATTAACTTGCAAGATTGTCCACTCCATCCATCCATCCATCCGTCCATCTTGCTCCACGACAAAAATCGTACGATTTTTGTCGTGGAGCCTATCCTCCTGATGATGCTTCGGTTTCGGGGCGAGGCGATCGTCGAGATTGTGGTGGTTGGTGTGTGTGCTGCTTTTGTGTGCGTTGTTGCTGGTGAATTGCGCCTTGGGGTGCATGTGGTGGCTGGTCCTGCATGTATAAGGTGCGTAGATTTTACCTGCTTCATACACATTGGCTTTGCATGCATTCACTTAACCAGTGCGGATTATAGCAAAGTGGTTAGTTCTGTTATATTGCTTGTAATATGGAATTCCGCAAAATAACGCCTGGTTCTATAAATCAAATATGCTTATACGTAAAGCATGTTGCACAATTGAAGATTTCAATGATAAAAATGCTTTGATTTCAAAATCCTTCTCGCTTTAAACACGACTGCGCTTAAATAATGTATATTTTAAATGTCTATAAACCGCTGAGTTTCTAACTGGTTCTTCTCGGTGAGAGCAACATTCCAAACCAGTTGTAGCTTCATTAAATCTAATCAATCCTTTATCATCCTCCTGCCCTTATCCCACTCTAAGTGGGGTCGGCACAATATGTAACAAACGTGTTGTCACATGATTTAGCATTTTGGCCATACGTATTTTATGACCGGCCGCCTGCCTGACATCAACTTAGCTTAGTCGTATTTTACAACACCTCGGTAAGAAATGAGGGTGGTCTTTCTACTCTGCCGGATACCACACGGTGGGTAAACTTACCTTATTCGCCTTTTACGACACCACTAGGCATTAAATCTAATTGATCCTTGACGATTCGAAAGTGCTTGTAAATAGCTAAAAAGCTTGAATTTAGATTATTTTATTTGATCCGATTAGATTTGTCTGCATGTACATGTACTAAGTATAATTGTATAATAGTAATACTAAGTAATACTAAAAATAGGGCGTGAATTCACTTACCAAATAAATAAATGGTGTAGAAGCGACATAATGTCCCGTAACAGATTCAATTACATGCCCGCGATATTGTCGACGGTCACGACACGGTGGCGTGCTGCGGGCCCCGCAAATGAATCGAGGATGGCTCGATTTGTATTTGTCAAATATGAACGCGTATCCCTTTACATTACTAAAGTAAAGCTATACAGTAAATAATTTATAGAATTAGGCGTTACTTTGCGGAGATCCATAATACAAAAGTAATAATAAAAGTATTTCGCTATAATTCGCGAGAAAGCAAATAGAAAATATATATAGTGCTAAAATGTATAGTGGACTATACGTTTTTCTCATACCCGATTTTATCACATCAGAAAATATTTAAGCACAAATGTGCGCATAAATCTTTGTGAAGCATTAATTCTGTCGAAATTTAATTATGCGGATGTAGTTGTGGGACCGCGACTACTGGCTACTACTACTAAGAACCTTATACAACGTGTACAGAACGCATGTGCACGTTTCTGCTTTAAAGTTCCACCACGCTCTCATGTGACACCATTTTTAAACAGTGCCAAGATATTGAAGATGTGCTATAGACGTCAACTTCTCTCCGCTAGTTTACTATTTGGTATAGCAAAGTACAAGTTGCCTACATATTTGTACACCAAATTCAATTGGCCAAATGATCGCATCCCAGTTATTTATACTCGCGGCTCTTCACATATTTTATATACGCCACGTCACTATACCGCTGCATTCCACGGCAGCTTCAAATGTGCAGCAACGAACTGTAGGAATAGTATCCCACCACCTTTGTGGAAATTAAGCACTGTACAGAGTTTTAAACGAACATACAAATTACTTTTATTAAACTTGCAGTTAATGTCATGACAACTCTAATAGTGGCCAACGTATGCTATTTTATGCTACTGTGGAGTGCCAGTGGGCACCCGTCTCGCTATATGTCCGGAGTTTCTAAGCATTATCATTATTGATTATTATATAATATATAACTGGGTTAATACATACATAGCTACATTGAAAATTTCGTTTTATATTAAATTTTTGTCGTGGAGTCTATCTCCTGATGATGCTTCGGTTGCGGGGCGAAACGATTGTTGAGTTTGTAATAGTGAACGTGAGTAGAGCTTGTGTATTTTGGTGGAGGTGGTGGAGGTTTGCGCATGTGTTTCTACGAATCTTGCATGTATCGGGTATAAATTTTTTATTTTAATAAATGAAAACAAAGTTTTACAGTAAATCCGTTTCTACATGCAAAATTGTAACGATATGAGATTTTGTCGTGGAACTTATCCCCTGATGATGCTTTGGTTAAGGATGAGACGATTGTTGATATTGTAACAGAGAATGTGTGTACTAGTGTAGTGCGGTGATTGCTTGTACTGAATTTTTGAATTATATATTCACAATATTTTTAAAATATTTGAAAACGTTTTGTTCATTTTGGAAAACGGTCATGCAGATAATCGTTATATTTATGAATTTTGGCAAACTTCATTCGATCAATATTTTATATAAAAAAATATAATGGAAAAATTCAGATATAAGTAAGTAGAGAAAAGAAACTGGGAGAGAATTCCATACCTCTACTGTGCGTAAGAGAAAAGATCAAAACTCTTTTTGTGCGATTATATAAGGGGTAGAATTTCCACAGGGGTGCCGGCTAGTACATACTAAAATAAAAATATTACAAGAAACCAACCCCTCCAAAGATGCCAATTTCTTTGTCAGAAATTCTCAACTTGACATCGCGGCATTCGGACACGCTCGTCAGAGTCCGAACACGTCAAGTAGCCCATTTCCAAATTTCATTAATCGCACCGGACGTGTTCCGAACATGTCCCAGGGCAAGCGCCGTGACGGGACGGCTAAATGTAATTGTAGCTAATGGAGTTTAGCCACGTGGAGGGGAAATTTAGTTACTCTACCGAGGTATCGCTTTAGTTGGCCATTCTGATACTGTTAGCTGCGTTATATGATTTGTGTTGCCAGGTTACTATATAAATTCGATTTATTGTTGGTAATTAATTAAATAATATCTTTTTAAATAGAACTATACAAAATTATAGCTACATTAGCATTATTTAAAAATAACCTCGCAAACAAATGCTTTTAAATTGTCTCATCTACTTCTGATTCAGGAAAATGCTCACACGGATAACAGCGAAAGTTTTGCGGTTGCATTTTTGAACATACAATAATTCAAAATTTATAATGAAATTATTTTGCTATAATCCACCCTTAAGTTAATGTAAGATATATATGTATATTACTTAATGTAAAGAGGACGATCCGCTCTCATATCCGATACATGTAGGATTCGTAAAACCACGTAAAAACACGCACAAACTTTCACCACCGCTACCTACCACAATATACAAGCCTCGCACACCTTCACTATCACAAGCTCAACAATCGTTTTGCACTCTACCGAAAAATCGCAAAGCTTTGCCATTTAAACACAGTCCACTCTATATTTAGCATTATATATATTTTCTATTTATTTAATCGCGGATTACAGCAAAGTAATTTTATTATTATGCATCTCGCAAGGTAATTCTATAAATTATTTAAAGTAAATCAATTTAAAAAAAACTAATAAACTCTTTAAAGTATTAAATAAACTAAAACTCAAACAATTTGAGCTGCAACATTTTTATCCCTCGTGTTTAATAAAATACTGCGTTATTATTTTGATCGTACAATGCTGCCGAGCTGAGAGTTAAAGCCGATTACATAGCACAAGTATTTATATCACTATCTAGAATCTACGATGATTTCTATGAATTTAAATTTTCGTTTTCAAGTCTTCTCTGGACTCTCAGATATTATGAGCAATATATTAACGCAAAATATATATTGTTAACGTTATATAAAGCAATAACATTATTCATTTTTAGTTAGATAAATTAAATAAATATACACATATTAGATAATACATTTATTCGCTCACTAAGAATAAAAACAGCATCGATTGTTAAATTTATGGTATTTTAATATTTTTTAAGACAGTTTTTAAAATAAAGAAATGAAACAAATTAAAATGCCTACTCTAGACATAAGATTGAATATCTAATCAATTTAATAAACATTATATATCATAAAACAATAAAAGAAACTGCAAGCAAAATAATCAGAACGTGTTTAAAAAAAAATATATGCGGTTACATTTTTCAGGTTTCTGAATATTAATATCAAAGACATCAAACCACATACGGAGCTTTCCATAAAAAATATCTCTACCGATTTGATTGGGAAGAAAAATATTGCCACAAAATCTGCATATCAGGTTGAATATATTTTATATTACGCCAACGCCAACTGTTGCAAAGTGATCGTCAGAGCACAATATCCCTAGACCTTTGTTCATCATGAAATCAATCATGAAACTGGATAGAAAATCTGGAAAGTGCAAACAAAAGGGTACACGTCGCATGTGAAATGTGGCAGTCGACATTTTACGACTCTAGTAGGGCGCGCCGCCTTTCCTTTCAATCGTCCGCCGACTAACGGTCTCGTGACACGCCGTAATACCGTGTAATGCGGAGACATGTGCGTAATTACTGCAGAGAACATTCCGGAATTAGAATTGCACTTTGAGCTTGTTCTATTATAACTAGCTGTCCCGAGTAAATCGCAACCCCACGGGAATTAAACCGAAATTATATCAACCCAAGTCTTCCTCGAGAATTGCAATCTTTTCGCTATACAAAAATTAGTTCAGTATATTTTGTAATATTTTGATTTCTACGATTGATCACACACAGACAGACAGATTTTGGGGACTTCGTTTCAAGAGTATAGATTGTGTTTAACTTGTGTGTTTTGTCACTAGTTTTGTTTTGCACTTACTAATAGGATAAATATCAAATGGAGGCTGATACAGAAAGCCTACTCTACTGTACTATTGAGGATTAACAACTTTTCGACCATGCACAAAATAGCTATAACAAAAATGTAACAAAAATGTATGGCTATAACAAAAATCTAACTAATTATAAGATTTATATTTTTTAAAAGAAAAAACACCGTGTATCACCGAAAGAAAAATCACCGGGAAGAGCCAGCTTCTGCTGGCTCTTTCTTCACAAATTTATTTAAAGTCGGTCAATCATCTAGCTAAGCTTTGTTATCAGGGTAGTAAAAGTTATTGTAGCAATCAGGGCATAAAATTCTTTTAAATATCAAGTCCCTACATTCATCAATACTGCCAGGATAATTGAAATGAAAATTTTAACGCACAAGAAATTGTTGCATTGTAGCAATCTAGTTTGCTCAGCAAAATACATGCCATCACCACATCATAGATCAGCTCAGCACATGACCTCAATGATATCTAGGCATCTAAGAATGAAAAAGCTTGAGATTCGACAGGAGACTCTATTATATTCTATTCCACTTTCATCCCTACCCTCACTAAAAGATGTTGTTATTACAACATATAGAAAAGCTTTGGATTATGTATTTTTATTATTTCGACAAACAAGGGTATTCTGAAAATAGGAAAGGGAACAATCAAAGGGAACTGGCAAATCTTTTGTATGAGCGGCATGTACGTGACAAATTCATAACACAAAACGTGCCACGTGACTCGTCAAACCAATCCGGCCTGATGTGATATTCGCATAGGAGTATGGGGCTGGGAGATATATTTTGTATGGTTTTTGTTGCCCTTATATCACTGATATTCGTTATTACTCGGTACGTCTTCTTTGACGTTCCTAGACTCGTTTATAAAATGTATCCTCAAAAAATGCGAATACGGAGAAATTGTCAGACTAAAATAATTATGTCTGGTAACTTAGATATAATAAAATTGATCATCATCATCCTCCTGCCCTTATCCCACTCTACGACACATATTATGGTATTTTACGACCGGCCGCCTGCCTTACATCACTTTACATTAGTCGTATTTACAACACCTCGGTAAGAAAGAGGGTGGTGTTCTATTTTACTCAACCAGATACCACAAGGTTGGTCACTTACCTTAGTCGCATTTTAGGACACCTCGGTAAGAAATTACGGTGGTCTATTCTACTTAAACGGATACCACACGGCGGGTCGATTTACCTTACTCGCCTTTTAGGTCACCTCGGTAAGAGAGAGGGTGGTCTATTCTACTCAGCCGGATACCAAACGACGGGTAAAGTAAAAGTGACGAAAATTTATAATCAAAATGAAACAAAAGAAATAGAAAAACGTAATGCTGGTCAGAAACCAATTTAAAAAAAACAATTTACGAGTTTTACGCTATCCTTACGTTTTATTCATCGATTAAGTGCATAATCTATTGCAACTTAAATTAATTAAGAAATTATAATATCAATAAAACTAATTAAGTCTGTGTGTAACCAGGCTTGCGTGGTATATACAATATGAAATTAATAATATTTTAAATTATAACATTTTTAATTAAATGCGCGTAATTTGGTTGAAATACAATGAAATTGGTTGAAATACTCGCCAACTATAACTACTAATAACTTTCTTACTTAAGAATGTCATTTACAATCTACAATTTTAAACGAAATGAAGAGTATTTATTTAACAAATAGAGAAAGCATCATCACCCATAGCCACCATTCCAGAGCATCTAATAGTCGTATCATGTCTACGCGCAGAATGGGCCTGACTGTCAAATGGAAATCATCGGTATTTAATATATATTATAATATTGAATGAAATAGCCTATACAAATGTTTGTCTTGAATTTTCAAAAGCGGACCTTGGCGTAGGCCGGGATTAACGCTAGACAGGAGAAGATATTTGTAATTTTCAATTAAGATGTGATATATATAAAATGTTGACGAGCTATTAGTAATATTCCAAGTGCAACACGAACTATCGGCTCCACTTACACAAACGGCCAAGGTAATTACCACGTGATTGGCCCCGTTCCAGATCTCTGCACCTCTCAAGGTAAAGAACGAACGCCTGCAAGTGCCGTGTTTTAATTACCCCCTTTGTTACGGTGCAAAGAGCTTTGTTTCTACACGCGACGTCATATTTCCAAGACAATGCTCGCAAGAAACTGCTATTTGTCACTACGCTTCGCTTTGTCACGTATATTTCTAACAATCACTATGTATTTTGAAACAAAGTTCGCCGAGGCGTTTGTATGTTAACGATAAACTCAAAACCTATTAAACGGATTTTCATGAAATTTCTCCAATAGACAAAATGGTTCATAAAGAAAGTTTAAGTGTATAATTCGTTTAAGTTTAGTGTGAATTGGTTGAAATATGGCGATAACTATTGAAGATTTCCGAAATGTCAAGACGCCTGGGAGATATCATTTATAACGCCATCTAATCCACCCAATCCAATCTAATGGCACCCTCATTAATGATCAGATAAATTGTTGCACGTGTTCAGAGGTAAAATAATTGGTGGAGTTGAACCGATTACTATATATCCATGCTTGCTTGGATAATGCTTCGCTTTGCGATTTTGTCGTGGAGTCTATCTCCTGATGATGCTTCGGTTGCGGGGCGAAACGATTGTTGAGTTTGTGAACGTGTGTGGTGATTTTGTATTGTGGTTGCAGTGTTGGAGGTTTGTGCATGTGTTTTTTCAAATTTCACTTATATGCGGATGATTTACAATTATATTATGCTTTTGATCCAAGAAATTTTAGGGAAGCTATTGATAATGTTAACGAGGATCTCAAACATATAGCTAGTTGGTCGGAAAAAAATTCAATGGTTCTTAACTCGGACAAATCTAAATTTATAATATTTGGATCCAGAGGTCAACTCAGCAAAATTACCTATCCCCAGTCTATTAATGTTAATATAAGGGGTAATAACCTAGCTCGCGTGTATGAGGTTCGCAACTTGGGTCTGCTTATGGATTCTGACTTAAGATACGAAAAACATGTTGCTTCCTTGGTACGTAACTGCTTTTACCGTCTGAAACTTGTCTATAAGGTTCGGAAATATTTAAATACTGAGTTGCGTATTCGTCTAATAGAGAGTCTAGTATTGTCAAAATTAAACTATGCAGATGTTGTTTTCGGTCCTCGTCTTCTTTCAAAAACGAGTAGGCTGATACAAAGGGTGCAGAACGCTTGTGCTCGATTCTGTTGGGACATACCCCCTAGAAGTCACATAACACCTTTTTTTAACCAGCACAAAATGTTAAAGATGAGGTATAGAAGGAAACTTCATCTTGCCAGTCTCGTATTTGGAGTTGTCAAGACCGGTGAGCCGTCATACCTATTTGATAAATTGAACTGGACCCATGATATACAGTTGCAAAGAGGTTCACGAAGTATTCTTAGAACTCCACGTCACTCCACTTCCGCCTTCAGGGGAAGTTTTAAATATGCCGCCACACGATGTTGGAATAACATTCCTCCGCCCATTCGAGATTCACGTTCCAAAATCGCATTTAAGAATAAATTAAAAACACTTATGATTAATAAACAAATTGAATGTCAAAATTTTTCAGAAGAGACATCAATTCTATAAAGCGGCATATTATTACATTCTTTTATTCATAATTATTATTATTCACGTATTATTTTATATATATTACATCTCCGTAAAGCTTTTATATCATATAAATTGTACACTGTTATTTATTTAATATTTTATATAATATACACATTTATATATGTACATATATACCGTTATACGTATATATAATATATATATACGGTACACTGTTGCCATACATTGCACATTTCGGGTTACTGGTGAAAATCAGCGCCTAGGCAGGACATACGCTGAGCTGTGACCTATTCGGTATGGTGTTACAGACAGGTATGTCATTAGTTTAAGTATCTGTTTGTAACACCATATCTGAATAAATGATTATTATTATTATTATTATTATTATTATTTTTACGAATCCCGCATGTATCGGGTATGAAAAAACGGATAGTCCACTAAATATATTTAGCACTGAATATATCCTCTATTTACTGTATCGCGGATTATAGCAAAATAATTTTTAATATTACTTTTGTGCCATCTAATCCCTTTGAAACTTAGGAAAAAAATTATGTGATGACATCTCTTTTTTTATGCATACTTATGGAGAAAACTACGTAACGATATATGTATATCTATGATTTCAGGAGAGCCTTATCATTTGTATTAATCCTTATAAACTTAAAAAACGGGAATTTGTTAATCATATATGTTAGCATTGTATACAGATATGCGTTTATGGATTTAATATCAGGGAACGATTCTCTTACATTGATAAGAAACGGTATGATCTTAATTCGTTTGCTAATACTTATGGGAATACTATTGGGATAGTTTCAACCATGTACCAGCTAACCATCGAGCACACCTTTGTAAATAAAAATATTTTGCGAAAATATGAAAATTCATAAGGAAAACAATAGATAGCTAAAATTCATCCGAAGCGATTCCCATTATCCGTTTGTATGGGGTGGCTAGCGTCTTTGAATAATTACCGCCAAGAAATTTCGTCCCCTCCATAAATCATTATTAGGAACGTCAAAAACAGATAGTGCGATTATTCAACTGATTCAAAACCAATTAGACTCGATTATGCTAAGTTAATATAAACCTAAAGGCAGCTGTAGACTCTCGCCAGATTCCCATTCCGTCATTAAAGTTAACAATAAACAATTTTCTCTTGCGCCATACACTAATAAAAGAGCCATACGTGGCATCTACATTTATGTCCGCGTGATTCCCTGCGGGAGAAGTTTAAGGAAATAGTTATACTTAAATTTATTTCACAGTAAATTTTATAGAATTTAATTTTTGTACATAAAATATAAAGAATTACAAAACAATAGGTGATGTATATAATAGACAAAGTAGGAACCGACATAAGCTTGCGACTCCTGCTTTGCGCCTAGCAAAAGTACGTAAATCGTTTGTGGGTTTGGATATAAGATTCTATAATAAAATTCCGAAATCAATTTCGGTCATGCCATTACAGCAGTTTAAAAACACTGTTAAAAAGAGGCTGATACAGAAAGCCTACTATACTGTTGAGGATTACTTAGACGATAAGAATATGTGGATATAGCTGCACTTCTACCCTGTACAACCAAACCAGCACAGAGCAGAGCAGAGCAGAGAGAGTTGACGATTCAAAAGCACTAGTTTGCAAGTTTACTTGAATAAAGAATATTTTGAATTTTAATTAAATTAGCAAGAATTAACGATTTTCTAAAATATCTCAACCGAATATGCATAGAATCTACGTGGTGGTTGCGAGCTTTCTATTTTTCTCTGTACCTTGAGTCTTTTACCCGGCTGTGGGTCAGTGTTAGACTATTATCGTTTTCCATTAAGGAGTACGATATAAATCGCTTATTGACAAGTTTAATTAAATTGTTCAGTATATTGTTCGTGGCAGTTTACGGCGCGACCTCTCAGCGGTTTCCCCCCAGTATGCGAGTCAGCAATTTAGTTTCGCAGATCGTTGTTGGCAATAAAATGAACGTCCTCGGAGGCGTGAACTCGCCCACTTTCGCGGAGAAAAAAGGAAATAAATTCGCTTATTCGAGCCGTTTTATTCGCATGCAAATTATTATTATCGCGCCAGCCTCAGTATTAACACGGTTTTATTGGGGACCCTTTTTTAGTCACATCTAGAGATCTATGTAAGTGCGGTATAAAATTCGTTAGCAAACTACTTGTTAGTTACATTGTACTTATTTTAAGGAAACACTTAAAACTTTAAAGTTATCACTGTGTATACGCCGTTTTTATTGTGCTGTATCCTATGATCCTATGGTCCTATGATAATGAAATAGACAGACGCATTGGGAAATGCATGGAAGCAATGTTGGAGCTTTAAAGACATCATGAAAAACAGATGAAGATGTCAATAAAAACAAAACTGTTTGATACATGTATACTACCAGTGCTCACATATGGCAGCCAAACCTGGGCTACAACAAAAGTATGCAAGATAAGAAACTTATTGTATGTCAAAATGGCATAGATAGAAGTATGCTAGGCAAAAAACTATTTGATAAAATAAGAACTTCCACTATAGAAAAATATACTAAAACTAAGGATGTAATTAGCACCATCAGGAAGTTGAAGATGGGCTGGCCATACAATAAGAGAAGATGAAAGGAGATCGAAAAAATTAATGTTCTGGTATACAAAACATCAGAAAAGAAAGGGAGGCAGACCACCCCCGAAGATGGATGGATGACATTTTGACTGTGGCAGGGCCAAAATGGACTAGGCTTGCTGCAAATAGAAGTATTTGGTCACAGTTGGAGGAGGCCTTTGTCTGTGGACAAACAGACATAATTGTTGGAAAATAACATTCTTTCATTTTAAAATCGAAGTCTCTAACAAATGTCTGAATAAAGGCTTAAATTAATAAAATCCTATGATCAGCAGGTCTACCATGAACTCTTATTGCGACTCAATTAAAGACGTAAACGAAATTGTTTTGCTTTTTCATACCATGACGTCATACAGACGCACACTTTAAGCTGAATAACCGCTCGAAATGCGTCCTAAATACATTTGAGTGGAAGAGACAGAGTTATCTATAGTTCATATAACGTTTTCCTTTTCAAACATTACGACCCCAACGCAATCCACACTTCACGGCGCGAAAAGAAATCGATTGAGTTTAGGTGCTGACTTCAAATTGAATCGTTTTCTAAAAGTTCATGGTAGGCCTACTGTTCCCAATAAACGTTATTTTTTTTTAAGTCATTTGTATTTTTGTTGTATTCCATTCATTCATTTGCAATAATATAATATAATGTGATAGACGTAGGCGGTAGTAACTTACTGATGGTATAGTTTATGGTTGCAGCCAAGTCTTTAATACTTTGTGTTTTATAAATCTATGGTAGGGTATATGCTTTACTAAAATTAAGCACTCTGTTGTTTTTTTTAGCTATATCGTCTTATCTGAAAGATAGATAAATCTGTTAGTGAAATAATTATGGAAGTTTATCTTTCGGCCTTTAATAATTAATAAAATTGTAAAATAATTTATCTAAATCGTATTTAAATATCAAGTTATTCCTATTTCCAAGCTAATATTATAAATGTGAAGCTCTGTCTGTCAATGTCGGTTAACCGTTGGACCAATATTAAGGTGCTTTAGCACAATTGAAAGTTATAAAGTGAAAAGTTATAAATAGAAAAAAAACTAAAATAATATATAATATTGACTGGCCCTTTTGCGCAGCTGGTCACTTCCAGCCGGAGCCAGAGTCACTACTCTGCCTTCAGCTCCTCGGGTTGTGGGTTCGATCCCGCCGACGAACAACATTTTCTAACGACAATCTGAGTGTTTTTATGTATTTAGAATTATATAAGTTATATATTTACCAGCGGTCTATCATCCATAACATGTGTATTAAGTTACTTACTTTAGGGATTATATTTATTTATTATTTATTTATTTTTATTTTATTATAATTATAAAACAAAGTTCCTAAAAGCTGTCTGTCTGTATGAAATCGATATTATCAAAATCTACTGAACGGATTTTTGTACGATTTTTATTAAAAGGTAGTGCAATTCTTCCGGAAGGTTTAGGTTAATAGTACAACTGTTTTACGTAAATTGTGTGGAGATCGCGTCGTTGTATTAAAACTCGCCTGCTGAAACAAAGTCGCGTGCGCCGCGTAAACCAGTAGAGATGGACTAAAGTAATGTACTAGAGAATTGTAGATCTAAAAAAATACCATAAAAAAGTCCGCGACAGCATGTCTCTATCTGTTATGGTTAAATCACAATAACTAATTTTGTGTATTTTGTGACACACTGATCTCCACGCGGGTGAAACCGCAAGCATAGCTAGTTTATTATAATATGAAAATACAAAGGAAACAAAATGAAAAAGAGTAAATATAAAATGTAAATGACATATAGTGTAGTCTTATAAAGCAGAAACTAGTGAAATAATCAGTGCAGCAGTTATCGTGCGACGCCTCGCGAGCTCTAAATCCGGTGCACACATAATTAGCGCACGTCCCGAATCGCAATCGTGTTTATGATCACACATCCGAGCGTTTCGTGTGCATCCACTGACGTGTGGTGCAAGGGACTAGTGAGGAGCGATTGCTAGTATCAAGTAGGAATCGATCGCCGGTTATATCCGCATTACAAACGCCACACTAAAGGTCCATATTTTCGCCTAGTAAGTATCGGACGGATCGAAACAAATATATGATTTTTTAAAGCTTTTATTCAACTTGCAATGTCTGGAATCCTGTAAGTAAAATTTGATCCACTTCCCGATGTCCGATTGAGCTAAAATTTCACCTACTGGTCATTCATACATTACGATGCACATTTATGATAAGATTCTATAATAAAATTCCAAAATCGATTTTGGTCATGCAATTACAGCAGTTTAAAAACACTGTTAAAAAGAGGCTGATACAGAAAGCCTACTTACTATACTGTTGAAGATTACTTAGATGATAAGGATGGATATAGCTGCATTCGACCCTGTACAAGACATGAATAACTATATGTAACTAGGAATAAGAATTATTATTTGAATAGAGCTACCGCCGAGTTTCTTTCTGGAAGGAACAACTTTCCGAACCAGCAGTAAAGTTGACGATTCAAAATCACTTGTTTACAAGTTTACTTGAATAAAGAATATTTGGAATTCGAATTTGATGCTGCCAGGGTAGGCTTCAGACGAGGGAACTGCTCAACGGTTAACACTAGGTACATGTAATTTTGTTAAAAAGTTTTTTTTACACCTTTTTTATTTTGACTTGTTTTCCAGTGCGTCCACAGTATCAGAAGCGATCTGATATGTTGATATAACTCAGAAATCGGATTACCGATGCTACTTTCATTAGGATGTTCGTAGTGAGAGGAGAGGTAATACACTACTTCTCACAACGAAAATTGATCGGTGTTTGAAAGATACATACTAATAAAATAAACGATAATGGAGGAAAACAAAGATGAATTTGTTGTAAGCAGAAGAAGAAACGAATGCTAAATAATTTAAAAAAAGGTAACATAATATCTCACATATTATGTTTCATGTACGGGTAAGAAAAAAAAAACAATTATTTCGTTTCGAGATAATCGATTCATTTTGAAACGAGAAAAATCTATTTTAATTATAATAAATTAGATAGATTTTAGAATTAGATATTTATAGAATTAGATAGATTTTAGATAGATTAGAAAAATATTTAAGTGTTTATTTAAAATTATGTATGTAGTATATCCACTAGTTGTCCGTCACCCATAACACAAGTATTAAGTTAGTTACTTTGGGGACGGACGACCGTGTGTGTGTCCCATATATTTAGTTATCTCTTCTAGACCATTCACCATCGTTTGCTGTCCAATATCACCGTAAGCAAAACACGTTTAAAATATATATAATCTTGTTTCGTTCACTTTGCGCCAGCTGTATTCAGTCGTTTGAATGAATTTCATTAGCGGAACGCTGCATGACTGTTACGAACACAGTGTATCCGGGATTATTATTCTAAGCCTCCCGTCGATTTGCGATTTTCGGTAATATTTGAGACTGTTGCAATGAAATTTCCATGGGTTATTTACAAATAATGCAACTTATTACAACTTATTTGCATTAAGTTAATTATTCAATACTGGGTTGAATACATTGAAGAAAAATACTTAATCTATTCAGATTCAAAATATTTATTCAAGTAAAGTTATAAACAAGTGTTTTTGACTTATCAACTCTACTGCTGGTTCGGAAAGCTGTTCCTACCAAGAAGAACCAGCAAGGAACTCGGCGGTTGCTCTTTTCAAAGAATAATTCTTATAACTAGTTACATTAAATATTACTATCTTGTACAGGGGCGAAGAGTATCCAAATCCACGCATTCTTATCATCTATATAATCCTTAACCGTATAGACTTTCTTTCTCAGCTTCCTTTTCATAGTTTTTTAAACTGGTGTAGTGGCAATATTAAAATTGATCGCGGAATTTTATTATAGAATATTATACTCAAACCCACAATCGACTTACATACTTTTGCAAGGTGCAAAACAGGAACCGTAGGCTTATGTCGGTTTCTACTTCGTCTATTATATTGATCGTCAATTTTTTCAATGATTCTGTACATTTTTATGCACAGTAATTATATTGCTAAAAATATACTTGGAAGCAAAAGTAGGAATACCTATTTCCTTAAATTTCTAATGAAACTATTGAAAATTGAATTCCATGATCTCATCGTTATTATACAGTTTAATAAGTTCAATCATGTCTTCAATTTATTTTTTTTCCATTCCGTTTATAAAATTACCTCTGCGCATTTCTTTCTTGATATTTTTTTGGTAGCGTTTAATATTCGTTTTTATTATCTTCCAAATTTTAAATTAGGATTTTCTTATTAAACTAATTTCAAAACACAAAATAAATACGCTTTATTTGTAAAATTCTGCGTTAAGTGTTTTTTTCTTAAATTATAAAGCAAATATACAAAAAAAACTAATTATTAAATTAGGCGTTACTTTATGAAGATACATACTAAAATACTAATCGTAATAATAATGATATTTTTAATAATAATATTGTTACTTTTGAAAAATTTCTAAATTAAATTTCAAAGTGGATAATATATTGGCAAGTAGTGTAATAAGTTCTGAATATGACAGTGCTGATAATGATTTATAGAGGTAGGCCAGATTTGTAGACACAATTCGGAAATTTGGCCACAATAGCGGGGACTCGAACCCGGGCGTGGCGCGAACTAATGTCCATTTCTTGTGGTATTGTCTTGACAAACAAGGATCATCAGAGTATACCTTGCTATTACTCCTTCTTTGATTTAGAGTTAATTTCACAATTAACCCTGTGTCTATTTAATCTAATTTTAAGTATAGAACGTTGGTACAGTCGCCGCTGAAGATTCGTATTTGCAAAAATTTTCCTTTGCGACATGTTAGCAGAATTTTAGTAATACATTAGCGAAAGTAATGATAACATAATTTTGATATTATCCGTGATATTTTATAACGAATAAAGATTGGGATATGAATAATGAAACATAAAAAAGTTCAATTACAGGAAACTGGACGAAAAGAATCTGGCTTTCACAATGAATAACTCGAAAAATCCAAAACAACCTTTCAAAACGTCACAGTTTCAAAAGAAAATGTCAACGAGGAGACATCGTCAAATTAGCAAACAAATGAAGCGGTTAATTGTTTGCTGAAAGTTTGATTACTGGGTTTTTGTAAAAGCGGGCCCTAAACAACTTTATATTATCGCGAAATAAAGGCGTCATAGAGACGTGCACAGACTAATGGCTCTTTGGGGGTATTGTCTTGGAAATGTGACGTCGTGTGCGGAGCTCTGCGCCCGACAAAGGAGGCGGGTAATTAAACCATGGCCGTAGCGGAAGATGTATATGTAGGAAATACCAGGACACTTAATGGGTAGGCACTGACTTACCCAGCCAACAGCACAGACCCCTATCACGGAACTGATAACACATAACGTCCGGTGGCTAACGACTGGATGGCACTCTGTTTTCTTGGCTTAGAGAAACTCAAATGCAACATCATTTTTATCATCGCTCTTCATCCTTTTAGTAGTATATTTCAATAATTTATAAGACCTACTTTGCGGAGATCCATAATATAAAAGTAATAATTACATTATTTTGCTATAATCCGCAAATTAAATAAATTTAAATATATATAATGCAAAATGTAGAGCGGAATATCCGTCTGATACACGCAGAATTCGTACAAACCAATAAAACACAAACACAAACCATCATCTCCTGATGATGCTTCGGTTGCGGGGCGAACCGATTGTTGAGTTTGTGATAGTGAACGTGTGTAGTGCTTGTGTATTGTGGTGGCGGTGTTAGAGGTTTGTGCTTGTGTTTTTACGAATTCTGCATGCATCGGTATGAAAATGGATAGTCCCCTCTATAAAATAATTTCATTAGTACTTTTGAAGTGTATTTCATTGATATAGATCGGTAAGCTAATGTGACGACGGGGCACATGATTCAAAGAACCATTTGGAATCTTCTTTTTTAAAGATCTAGAGGTCTAGAGTTTAATATTTAAGATGTCTTCTTTCGAAATGAAAAACAAAGAGATTCGTAGACGAGGAAAAACCACCAATACAGCTGAATAGGACGCACTGATGTGGAGATGGGTGGGACTCTTATTACTAGTGGGGTCCTAAGATGCTGGAGTCGTGCTTCTGCACTTGGAGTCTAGGAACTTAGGTAGATCTTACTAAATGGATGGACAACCTCAAAAAGATTGCCACGAGCGGCTAAATTCAACTGGCATAAAATTAAGTTTCCTGGAGACCATTTGAAGAGATTTATCTCCAGCATTAGAAATCGAACAATAAAGAAGAAGGGTCAGAAGTAAGATTTACTGGGTTGTGAACGTCAATTGTTTGAAAAGATATGACGATGGCCGTGGAAGATTTTTATACATTGATTACGAGTTGTATTAGGTTGTTTTTTGCGTAGGATCACAATATCACTAGGTGGACATTACAATCTAGTACCTCATAATAACAGCCACAGAATCATGGTGTAGCCATCATGACTTTTGATGACAGTTTCTTATCTTTGCAGTATAATATTAAGTAAATATAAATAAATAAATAAATGTATGGGACACTTACACACACGGTCGTCCGTCCCCACACTAAGTAACTTAATACTTGTGTTTATGGGTGACGGACAACTGGTA
Organism: Morpho deidamia; assembly: GCA_947086505.1. Lineage (NCBI taxonomy): Eukaryota > Metazoa > Arthropoda > Insecta > Lepidoptera > Nymphalidae > Morpho > Morpho deidamia. The sequence continues at coordinate 20,233,520 of CAMTZC010000020.1, read as the reverse complement.
GATATATACATATATAGTTTCAAATGCATACCTTAAATACAAATACACACCCAGGGTCGAAGAACCAACAAATTGTTTAATAGAAAATGACCCTCGGCGGGATTCGAACCCGCGACCCGCGGAGCTGAAGGCAATGTCACTACCCACTGCGCCAACGGGCCAGTCAACTAAATCGATAGCCAAAGATCCGATATTGAAGCCAAAGTATATCGATAAAATCCCCCTTTATTCTAAAGACTAATATATCTCGCAAGAAACATTACATACATTAAATACCCGCTACAGCAGTTGAGTTTTAGCTGATGGAATAATGATAAATCCATAATTCGATCTTGATACCTTTTATAAGTTACCTAGATTTACTTCAATTTCACTAAATTCAATGTAACAAAAACCGGTAAAAGAAAGGGCAATTTATTAACAGATAAAAAAGGTCCTACGAGGCAATCAAATAAATCCACTCCGACAAGTAAATCTTGGCAAATATCAAATGATTAAAAGGCGACAACCGATAGATTTCTAGACGCGGCAAAAACCCTACCGAGGGAAAAGGGAAGGGTCCCCAATAAGACCCTGTTAATACCGAGGCCGGCGCAATAATAATAATTTGCATGCAAATAAAACGGCACGAGTGAGCGAATGTATTTCTCTTTCATCCCCGCGAAAGTGATGTTTTTATATCGCGGAACTAAGTTGCTTAGTCGCACAGTAAAGAAGTTTTTAATAACCCCCCGTGACTCAGTAAACAATGTATGCGTTAGTGTCGAGGTTCGATGGAATAAATAAATTTCTGTAATATCGTCGTGAATTTAGTCGCGGCTAGTAACAATTGGTGTGTTTGAACGTTATATGTCGAAGTGTGTTAAGGTTTAAATAAGTGATTTATAGAAGCAGGCGTTACTTTGCGGAATTCCATATTACAAGCACTATAACAGAACTACCTTGCTATAATCCGCACGGGTTAAGCAAGGTTTTTTTGCATGCATTCGCTTAACCCGTGCGGATTACAGCAAGGTAGTTCTGTTATAGTGGTTTAAATAAGATTCACTTTAGAGTCTTAAGTTTTAAAACGATCAGAAACATAATAATCATTTATTAAGTAAATTCGTAAATAGTACATCCAGTGATTTATTGTACATCATCCTCCTGCCCTTATCCCACTCTAAGTCGGGTCGGCACAACATGTTACAAACATGTTGTCACATGATTTCGCTACGTATTTTACGACCGGCCGCCTGTCTGACGTTAACTTACCTTAGTCGTGTTTTACGACCCCTAGGTAAGAAGGGGGTGGTGTATTTTTCTCAGCCGGATAGTCAACTTTCCTCAGTCGCCTTTTACAACACCTCGGTAAGAAACGAGGGTGGTCTATTCTACTCAACGAAACACAATCATACTTAATCTCTTAAAAATATTTGCTGAAATCACAATATTAATATCCGAACCGGATAAATATATTAGACCTTACCGATTCTAATATTAATTTCAGTAAAGAGATTAAAATTTAACAAAAAATCAAAGGGCAATTGAATAAAAGGAAATTATCTGCTGACTCCTTAAAAGAATTACAAATCGAGTTCAGTAGATTTTGTATACAGATATCATCAAATTTCTTTCACGAATTTGTAGAATCAGATTATTATAATTTTGTAAAAATACAGATTTAAATATTTTTAATTGGAACGCGAGCCTTACACCATTCTTTTCCAAGTTATCGGGATTCATTTTCCAGCGTCTGTACTTAGTCGTCTTATTTTATTTATTTCTCTTGAGTATTCTTCTTACGAAGTATTGTTTCTCGTATTAATCAAATCTCTATCTATATCTTCTGTTATTTTTATCCTTCATATTCTATCATTAGAGCTGTGATAGCCCAGCGGTGAGACCGTGCGACTCTCTTGAGGGGAACACGAGCTCAAACCCAGGCAGGCACGAATGAGTTTTGCTATTAAAACTCATGTGTCTATGTGGTATCCGGTTGGGTAGAATAGACCACCCTCTTTCCTACCGAGGGGTCTTAAAATAAGACTATAGTCAGATGACGTCAGACACGCTGACGGTCAGCAAATACGTAGCCAAATAATGTGACAACATGTTTTAACATGTTGTGACGACCTTACTTTGAATGGGATAAGGGCAGGAGGATGGTGATTTTAATTCAATTATATATTAGCTTTATACCTAGAAACTTTGCCCCTACAAAAAAAATTATAATATCTACTTTAATTTTGAAAATACCTCATAAAAGTCAGAATTTAAGACTTTGCTATAGTCCGCCTTCACCTTCACCTAATTGACTCTAAAAAAAGAATATTATGATAACTTTGTTATTATAAAACCCTACGAAAATACCGCCTATTAAATTTAATCCAAATTATTATTTTCGTAAGCTCTGCGTGTAGTGTCCATCTCGCGCCGCGCCCCAACGTCCATATTTATCCCGCACACCCAATTCAATTTCAAATTCAAATTATTCTTTATTCAAGTAAACTTGTAAACAAGTGCTTTTGTCAACATCTACTGCTGGTTCGGAAAGCTGTTCCTACCGAGAAGAGCCAGCAAGAAACTCGGCGGTTGCTCTTTTCAAACAATAATTCTTATCACTAGTTACATATAGTTATTAATATCTTGTACAAGGTCGAAGGGTAGCTATATGTGGATATAGCTATTCTTAATGCCCACGCATTTTTATGATAAGAATGCGTGGGCATTCATACTGTTTAAGTAGTCTTCAATAGTAAAGTAGGCTTTCTGAATTAGCCTTTTTTTTAATAGTATTTTTTAACTGCTGTAATGGTAAAGTTAAAGTACATTGTGGAATTTTATTATAGAATCTTATACCATTCTACTAATCCATATATATATTATATAAATATAATATATATATATTATATATATAATATATATATATATATATATATATATATATATTATATTTATATAATATTATATTATAAATGCGAAAGTTTGTGAGTTGGATGGATGTTTGTTACTCTTTCAGGAACAAACTATTGAACGGATTTGAATAAAACTTTACAGTTATATAGGTTATATATCAGAATAACATATAGGCTACAATTTGTAATGATTTTATGTAATATAATATGTCAATAAAATAATATGTCAATAAAATAACATAACATGTCGGAAAAAATCTGGCCTCTGAGAGGCTGTTAATTAAATTAGATACTATTTTACGCGCGAAAATTGTATGGATCCTTTTGTTTTGAAGTTAGACATCTGAAATTTTGGACGTATTAGTAACTAAATAAATATATATTTTTTAATATTATGTAAAAAAATATTTGAATCTAAAATGATCTGTCACGAAACTTAATGTGGCAAACCAAATTCCACCTAAACCTAGTCTTATATAATATTCGTTACGACTCTGCCCATACTATCCCCCCAACTTTCCAACTATTTTTCCGCCGCCATCTCACGCCCTCTGACACGCTCTGACGCGGCCGATCTCAACGCTCCGTTGGTGTTATCCGGTAAGCTTTAACTTTCCTGTCTGTTAATCTTTTTTTATTTTACGACTTTCGCTTGTTTGGGGATTATTAGTTATTTCTTTTATTTAGATAGAAATTATAAAGGGGGGAACATGTCATATGTATGTTTCTTTTATGTAGCATAATTAACGAATTCCGCTACTATTGAAATTTTTATACGGGGCTTACATATAGGATGAAAAACTCATGATTTTCTTTCTAAAATACGAAAATAAACAGTATTGGAATAGGAAAAAGCACATTATATGCATTAAATTACATAAATTGACGAAAACGAAGTCGCGGGTGCAGTTTGTGTTTAAAAATTGAAGTGTTTGTTAAAGTCTGTATATATATACAAATCTATAATATTCGCATTTATATGTCTGGCAATACGTTCAATGTTTTGTTGTAAAACGACGCTTCCAAAATTCTAAATAGGATCTAAAAAAGGTCGCTATAAAAATAGACGGCTAACGACTCGGCGATATTTCCCAATCAGGCCAACTAAGCCCAATTTAGGCTCGGTGAGTAATTTGTAACTCCAGAGCTAAATCACTTGGCAACTTGACCATCGCATGTTACATACTACATGAGGCTAGAACTTTGTTTGGATTTGATTACATACGAAGACCTTCACTTGAAAGCTATAATATTTATACGAGGGACCAAATCTAATTCAAATTCAGATAATGAGCAAAACCTTAAAGCTTAATAACTTGGTCGCTGTATCTCAGAAACAAACATATATCAACTCAAAGACCTTATTTGGTTATAAAGATTCAAAACAAATTCCTTTAGGCATAAAAGTAATGATAGAATTATTTCTCTATAATCCACGTTTGTTATAGGATCATAGCAAAATAAGTCTAATATTACTTTAGCGATATACTAGCTGTGCCAGAGGTTTCACCCGCGTGGAAATCAGCGTGTCACAATTTTTTTTTAGAATTCAAATTTTAAACTTAAAAGTAGTTATTGTGAGTTAACCATAAGAGATATAGACATGCCATCTCGGACGTTTTTATAGATCTACAAATTTCTACTACATTACTTTAGCGTATCTCTGCTGGTTTACGCAGCGCAAGCGACTAAAGCTCCCAGTAAGCCAGTTTTTTAACAAACACTTGATCTCTTCAACACAATTTACATAATACCGATATGTACTATTTACTTACACCATCCAGAAGTATTTCACTATCTTCTGGTGAAAACCGAACAAAGATCCGTTCATTAAATTTTGAGAAAAACAATTACATACAGACAGAGAGCTTTTTGGGACTTTGTTTTATAATAAGTATAGATAATTCCACAAAGTGAAACAAACTTCTATAAATCCTTTAAGTATGTTTTTTGTTGAAGATGGCAATTCGCTTGATACCCTGCGAGAGAAGGAAGATTTTAGTACATTTGCTTCACAATATATTTTCAGCAATGCACTTTTTGTGCATAAAAATATAGAGCATTAAAGAAAAATTGCTGATGAACATAACAAAGTATGAATCGCCATAAGCTTGCGGCTCTTTGCATCACAAGTACCTAAGTCGTTTTTGGATTTGGCTATAAGATTCTATGATGAAATTCTACCATCATTTTTAACTTCGCCATTACAGCAGTTTAATAAACTATTAAAAAGATACTGATACAGAAAGCCTACTTTACTACTGAGAATTAATTAGAAGATAGGAATACGTGGACACAGCTACTGTCCGTCCCAGTACAAGACAGTAATGACAAAATATAATTAGTCAAAAGAATTATAAGCAATATAACAGAACTAACTACTTTGCTATAATCCACACGGGTTAAGTGAATGCATGCAAAGCCAATGTGTATGAAGCAGGCAAAATCTACGTACCTTATACATGCAGGACCACGTACCTTATACAAGCCACCATATGCGCCCCAAGGCGCAATTCACCAGCAACAACGCACACAAAAGCAGCACACACACCCACCACCACAATCTCGACGATCGTTTCGCCCCGAAACCGAAGCATCATCAGGAGGATAGGCTCCACGACAAAAATCGTACTGCGCATTATGATTCACATTCACTTAACCCGTGCGGATTATAGCAAAATAGTTAGTTCTGTTATATTGCTTGTAATATGGAATTCCGCAGAGTAACGCCTGCTTCTATAAATCATTCAAAAGAATTATATTTTGTAAATAGCAACCACTGAGATTATGCTGGGTGTTCTTCGTCAAAGCAGCTTTCCGCACCAGGAGTAGAGTTAATGATTCAAAAGTCATTGTTAACAATTTTACTATACTAAAGAATATTTCGAATTTAAAATTTGAATTGAATTATATTAAAGTAATAGCAAAATAATTTTACTATTACTTTTAGATTATCGATCTTCGCAAAGTAAAGCCTAATTCATTTCTAATTCAAAGCCTAATTATTTGAATTAAGATTACACTTTCATCTTTTAGAGAACAAAGCAAAAGAAAAGTGTAACTTTGTCAAATTTGATAAGAAGTGTGTAACTTAATAATATATAATAGATATTAATCTGGACCAGCCGATTAAGCGTGAAAATGGAACAAACTAACTGACAGACAGACAGACAAAGTAAAATATTTTATGGATTATAAATAACTCATATTCAACATCGCAATATTATATATCAAATCAACTATACAATATTATCTACGGAGTGAACAAACCGCATAATGCCTGTCCCGTCGGACTGTCCGAGATTTATCCACTAACTCGCTTACAGTAATAACTGGAATCACTTCTTATCTCCGAGAGATTCCTTTAAGATGAAAGCTAGATTGGACAGCGAGTATAATTCATCATCCTGATTACGGACAAGGGAAATAAACGCCATTAGAGATTTAATGTTGCTGCGATTTAATTATGTCAGGGTTATTCGATCATTTTTTTAATGTTGTCTTTATGAAACGCTATTGATACTTACATGGGTTCGTGGACTTGGATGTTACCTGATAACTCGTTAAAACACTTTATTCAACTTTTTACTACAAACTTACTACGTACAGTCTCCTTACAGTTCGTTGTACGATAAAAATGCCGAGGTTACTACTATATCACTTTTATTTTTGCTTGTTTATTTGCTCTTGATCGCTATTCGCAAACTGAATGTCGTGGCGCACGATACGTCGGCTTATATATCGAGCGAACCAAAGTTCGAGAACATTCGCGAGACCTTGGGGAGATCGTAAACAAATCTTTTGTAAATATGTTTTGATAAACACGCCGAATGTTCCAGAGAATTAGCGTTAATCGAATTTGAACTCTATGATGAATACTTTACGAATCCTTTTTGCATGTGCGTAAACTCCCCCGTCCAATTTGAACTTTATGAAATATACATTACGAACTCTTTTCGTATGTTAGTAACAATGTCTATACTAAAAGCTGTGATAGCCTAGCAGTGAAACCATGTGACTCTTTCGAGGTGATTATGAGTTCAAAGCCTGGGCAGACACCAATAAGTTTTGGTGTTAAAACTTACGTATGTGCTTAATGATATTTCCAATGTATCACACGCTCTTCGGTGAAGGAAAAGATCGTGAGGAAAATTCCATATCTCAGGCAAATTCCTGTGATATGTGTCACCTACCAATCTGCATTGGAGGGACGTAGTGGGTCTATTAATCTACTTTGATCAAAAAAAAATCCTCTATGATAGTAAATCTGTACTGCTTACATGTGTTACTTAATCTAGACTGCACTTTGAATTTTCATGAAATCAAATTAGTGGCGTCTATCTTTGGTAACGAGTCAAAATAATTATTGAGATTGTCTTAGATAATGAGTGCGGTGCGGCTAGTGTAGTAATGTGGTTGTGGTTTGTATTGCGCACAATACTGAATATACAAAGCATTAAAACGTTCACTGTCCCATACTTTTATATATAATTTTTTCATTACCCTATGATAACAAAGTAATCTAATAAACAATCAATTAAGCCATTCAAAAGATTTGCGATTTTGTCGTGGAGTCTAACTCCTGATGATGCTTCGGTTGCGGGGCGAAACGATTGTTGAATTTGTGATAGTGAACCTGTGTAGTGCTTGTGTATTATGGTGGAAGTGGTGGAGGTTTGTGCATGTGTTTTTACGAAACCTACACGTATCGGGTATGAAAATACTGATAGTCCACTATACATTAAACACTATATATATTTTCTATTTACTGTATCGCGGATTATAGCAAAATAATTTTATTATTACTTTTGTATTATGGATCTCCGCAAAGTAACGCCTAATTCTATAAATTAATTAAGCCAATTTTAAGAAAACACGAAATTGCTCGTCCACGGCTTATAACTGCTAAGGTCTGTTTAAACTCGCTTTAACTATTAAGCCACTTAGATCTGTAAAATATTTTTTTTCCAACTAAATGTCTAAACTTTCCCGTAATGTGTTAACACTTATATTTTATTTCGCCGCGGCCATGAAACTTGGTCGGACTCACGAATATAATGACTCCGTTGATCCTAAACAAACAAGTGCACTTAAACAACCCCAAAACAAAACACCCCCGGGCAATGAGAGGCTGAGCCCGGCCGACACTTGCCAAATGCCGGGCCGATTGTAACTCGAGAACTCATTTTAACTGAATTAACAAAAGGGAACAAAGTCGTAGTACCAATTAGTATTATCGTAATTAGTGTGAATTATATAATAGATACATCAGAAGATACTGCCACGCGTTTCTATCGCTCAAATCAAAATAATCTTTATTAAAATGAACTCTTTCAAGAACTTTTGTATCGTCACAGATGAATATTCTCTTACCGAGAAGAACCAACAAAAATCTCAGCGGTCAATCTTTTAAACAATTTTCATTAGGTAACCGGCTTAATAGAATAAAGCACCCTCATTTCTTACTGAGGTGTCGTAAAAGGCGACTAAGGTAATTTATGACAGACCGTGTGGTACCCGGTCAAGTAAAATAGACCACCCTTTTTCTTACCGAGGGGTAGTAAAATACTACTAAGGTAAGTTGACGTACGGAAGGTGGCCGGTCGTAAAATACGTAGCCAAATCATATGATAACATGTTTACAAATGTTATGTGGGATAAGGGCAAGAGGATGATGACATGAGTTTTGTATGAAGTTGAAATCATTTTCATATCCAAGCATTTTTATTCATTTAAATAATCTCCAATTTTGTAATATGCTTTACGTATAAAGCTTATTACAAAATAATAATGATATTAAGCATATTTCTTACACTTAATTTAAACCTTTCTATGGACTGGTCTAGTATGGATCGGGGAGTTGTATTGTAGAAGCGAATACCGAGACCAACGGATGAGTTGCTCAACTCTGCTGAGTCGAACACAGGAATCACAAGTTTATTGAGACCTCTTGTATGTCTATGTCATTTAATCAGTTTACAAAATTCCTTCTCTTAAATCAGTAAACGCGTTCCGAACTTTAGTTTTAACATGTGTCTAATAAAATCTAAGCGCTTCGAAGTGCACCAACTAAACTGCACAGGTAGGTTTTAAATAACCCTTGTTTTATTAGCTTTAGAGTGATTAATCCTGTTTTATTTGTCCACAGATTTACTGTATCATAGCAATATGAGTATGTTTTAAGGGTGACTTTAGCACAAAAATGAATAACAAAAGTGCAAAACGTGCGTGCTGTTTAAAAAAGTTTATAAACCTTTAGTTGAGGTTTAGCTAACCATTGTCATATACAATGAATTGCTGTCCAGTAAGTTAATACTATAACTCTACACGAAGCGCACCTTTATGCCGAGACAATGGGTGCGAATATTATACAAAATATACAAGCTCGGCGTTTGCATTTCACTGACTATTGCGCTCCAGTGGGCCATACTTGTGGACATTTCGACTATTTCTCTTCGCTTGATATACATAAAATCAAAAGACGTAGTTATGTATGAAAACAAATTGTAGCCGTTACATAATATGTTATTTAAGACTTAAAATTTCCCCAGTTAAGTATTGGTTTATTTCCTGGCTGCCAAAGGAAAATTTTTTTGTGTGTGTATGTGTTCTATATAACCCGGTATAGAAGCGGCAACCTAATTTTATTTATATTTTTCTTATATATTATATATTAAATATAATTTGCAGTATTTAAACGCCAAAATTGACGCAGCATTAAATCGTCTATAACTTGTTTATAATAAAGAACGTACTTGCAAAAGCCTGTTTGTTGCACTGTTTGTCATGGTTTCACGGCTAATTCTGTCGACAAATATTAATATCAATTTGGTACAATTAACTCTTATTCATCAATTTTCTTTCGAAACTTTCTCTTTCGAAATCTCTCGTAGGAGTTTTTCCTAAAGCTAAAAACGCATAATTTAGGGCATTTCAACGCTTAAGTAAAAGAAAACAAAGTCCTCCAAAAAGGAAGTATGTAATAACTATTCATACGTACGGAATATTGTTATGGGGTAAATGCGCGGACATTGAAAAAATTTTTGTGTTACAAAAAAGATACGTGGCATTTACAATTTAAATTCACGTGATTCCCTGCGAGAGAAGTTCAAGGAAACAGGTATTCTTACATTAGCTTCACAGTATATTTTTAGTAATTTAATTTTTGTACATATGAATATAAATAATTATAAAAGGATTGGCGACGTATATAATAGACAAAGTAGGAACCGACATAAGCTTGCGGTTCCTGCTTTGCGCCTTGCAAAAGTTCGTAATTCGTTTGTGGGTTTGGGTATTAGATTCTATAATAAAATTCCACAATCTTAACTTTACCTTTACAGCAGTTTAAAAATACTATTTAAAAAAGGCTAATTCAGAAAGCCTATTATACTATTGAGGATTACCTGGAAGATAAGAATGCGTGGATATAGCTTCTCTTCAACCCTGTACAAGACATTTATAACTATATGTAACTAGTGATAAGAATTATTGTTGGAAAAGAGCAACCGCCGAGTTTCTTGCTGGTACTTCTCGGTAGGAACAGCTTTCCGAACCAGCAGTAGATGTTGACGATTCAAAAGCACTTGTTTACAAGTTTACTTGAATAAAGAATATTTTGAATTTGAAAAAAAAAATAAAAATTGACATATTTTAACACCTACTTTATCAAATTATCAATTATGTATTCAAACAATATATGCTTACGTTAAAAATAGTAAGTAGTAGGTAAAACTTCGTTTGGTTTCAACAAGAAACCGAATGTTGGGGAAAATTCGAAACTTATAATGTAAAGGTGAAAATGAAGGATTTAATATTTCTGAAACAATCAGATTGTTTGCCGAACACATTATTATAACCATACCAATAACTAGTTATAATGAACTTTGACCGCGGTGCTTTATGAAAGATATCAGAAGTTTCGCCTTTATGATACAGGAAAGAATTCAAAATACGTATTTAATTGATTTGTAAGTCTTAAGCACTCTATTATTCGGGCAGCTTAATTAACAGAATTTTTCGTAGAAAACATGAATCAAGAAACGAACCAAACCTGCGACGTTTAAGTCGATAGAGATAATGCTGTGATGTGTAAATATCGAAATTCTCGACAAATAATTGTGTTATTTAGAGTTAGTATGTAATTTTATTTTTAAATAGATTGTATCAACAAGCAGAATTTAACCTATGGATTATGATAGATGATAATCGGTTGCTATTTTTTGTATTTTTATTGTCAAAGAGCTATATGAAAGATGTGGTATTTCTCAACCCATATAACGTCTCTCCGTGAGCGAATATCCCTCTAGATCGAGCTCTGTAGTCAGTCTCTTAATCCTCGCCGTGATTACTTCGCCATTCCAATTAAACTTAGGGCACGTCCTGAACATTTAAATTAGCTTCCGTTGTAACTTTTCTCTCTAGCACAAGAATGTTAAAAGGTCATGGCGAATCGAGAACGTCCCGTAATAAATTTACAGTCGAAAGTTGTTGTAAATTTGTAAACAATCGTCATAAATTATGGCAAACAAATTTATGACGAATCGGATTGCATAGAAATCGGAATGATATTAAGTAATTTAAAGAATTAGACTGTTATTTTCGATATACAATAAAACAAAAAGAAGTATAATTTATAGAATTAGGCGTTACTTTGCGGAGATCCATAATAAAAAAGTAATAATAAAATTATTTTGCTATAATCCGCGATACAGTAAATAGAAAATATATATAGTGCTAAATGTATAGTGGACTATCCGTTTTTTCTTACCCGATACATGCAGGATTCGTAAAACACATGCACAAACCTCCACCACTGCCACCACAATACACAAGCAGTACACATGTTCACTATCACAAACTCAACAACCGTTTCGACCCGCAACCGAAGCATCATCAGGAGATAGACTCCACGACAAAATCGCAAAACGAAGCACTATCCAAACAAGCATTGTTATATAGTAAATGGTTCAACCCCACCATTTATTTTACCTCTGAACACGTGCAACAAGCTTGAACTTGAAACATTTATCTGATCGATTTATAGAAGCAGGCGTTACTTTGCGGAATTCCATATTACAAGCAATATAACAGAACTAACTACTTTGCTATAATCCGCACGGGTTAAGTGAATGCATGCAAAGCCATTGTGTATGAAGCAGGCAAAATCTACGCACCTTATACATGCAGGACAAGCCACCACATGCACCCCAAAGCGCAGTTCACCAGCAACAACGCACACAAAAGCAGCACACACACCCACCACCACAATCTCGACGATCGTTTCGCCCCGAAACCGAAGCATCATCAGGAGGATAGGCTCCACGACAAAAATCGTAATGCGCCGCGCTACCCATTATACGATACGATACGACTTTTGTCGTGGAGCCTATCCTCCTGATGATGCTTCGGTTTCGGGGCGAAACGATCGTCGAGATTGTGGTGGTGGGTGTGTGTGCTGCTTTTGTGTGCGTAGTTGCTGGTGAATTGCGCCTTGGGGTGCATGTGGTGGCTTGTCCTGCATGTATGAGGTGCGTAGATTTTGCGTGCTTCATACACATTGGCTTTGCATGCATTCACTTAACCCGTGCGGATTATAGCAAAGTAGTTAGTTCTGTTATATTGCTTGTATTTATCTGATTGTTAATGAGGTTGCCATTGTTATGCTAATAATGCTACAAAAAGAAGTGCAAAATAAATATGAAGAAGTAGATTACAAAAGCTATACAAAAGTTGTGTTGTCTTCTCTGAGCAAGGACGTCTCATGTCATCCTCAGAGAAGGTATAAATGGGCTGGTGATATGACTGTCATGCTTTTGGAAGTGTTATCATCCCAAATCAATAACGTATGATGCGGTAGGCAAGGCAATACAATAAGGCAAAATTTGATCGTTTCAAAATATCACGCTAATAATGTCTAAGGGCCTCTTTTCTAGAATAAATATTTGTCTAGAACAAATATCACGACCGGTAGGTAAGAACAAATTGGCGTGTAAAGTAAAATCATCTACGTGAAAACTGTATTCAAATTCTGCCGGCCGTATTTGGTTCACCGCGCAAATTGAAACAGAAATACTTTTATCTTAATCAATATGATATTTCAATTGTACGTCTATGTTATATGTCAACGTAAGATCGTATAAGTCTTATCAAAGGTTTTAATCCTGGGCTTTAATGAGTTTTATGTATAAAGTTATGTCCCTTATTAATATTTACAACAGGAAACCTGAAATTGAAATTCTCGAGAATTTTATTACTCTATTGAACAAATATAAGGCTTAAAAACGATGAAAGACATAGAAGCAGTGGTTTTAAAATATGGAGAAGTCGAGTTCCATGAAAAATATTTAGAATGCATAAATATACAAGAGATAAAAATATTTATTTCGATTGATATCGGATTCGTCGCAAATTTTACGCGAGCAGTCAATCGGCTTAGTTTGGAAAATACCGATTTGCGCGTACAAAGGAAGGTTGTACGAAAATTTAGGTTAGTTGTCGCATATTTCAGAACTAGTATTTTTATTGATAATAAAAATATTATAAAAATGTCTTCCTCTCGATCTATAATGGGCATGGAATTGAAAAACATTTCCAAACAACCAAAAAAATATATAGTGTACGTTTATTGTAGTGCTTGTAAAAACCACTCTAAACAAAGAAAACCATTTAATAAAAAATTTTAAAACTTTGAAACAAAAAATGTGGCAACAAAGGAAGAATTTAATAATACCAGAAAGAGATACACTCTTTCTCTATGTTAAGTCTATATCGCGGGAGTGAGAGGGGTAGCACGTCCACTCAGAATACCGGTTAGGAACATACTGCTTTATTGCGTAAGCGACTGGGCCGGGGTCGCAGCCCGCGGGATTCTTACTTACATATATAACACTCTATTTTCTGTACATTTAAAGGTATAGATAGTTCGGACAGCAGTTGGAGAGGATGGATGCATTATATAGGAGAAGAATGTTCAAATTCAAATTCAAAATATTCTTTATTCAAGTAAACTTGTAAACAAGTGCTTTTGAATCGTCAACTTTACTGCTTTAATGCTTTCCAACATGCAGCTTAGTAATTTAGGTTTCCAAGAACCAATAAAGTCATCTTGGAAAAGCAGACTTAAGACTAGCTTTTCAGCCGTATGCTACTTAAAAGTTGTGTTTCTTTGTTTACAATGTCCATCGTTCATTAAATATCTGAGCAAACTTGCAGTCGTGGGAAAGCAAGTGGAAAAAAAATGTCTCAACGGACATGACTTTCAGTAACGGAGAATATAACTGAAGATAATATTATGAAAGCTACAGAACAGATTCAAATTGTAAATAATGGAATTGTTCGTAAACGAGAAATAATTTGGTAATTTCCACATATATGAAATGAATCATTGTATTGTGAATACTGAACTGTATCATAATTGCACATTTACAGCACAATGTGTACACACGTTAGATAGTCCCGCAATAACTCTATTACCGCTAATGTGCACCACATCCGGCGGCCATTGTTGGCCTTTCGGATATAGCACAATGTGCTGCTTTCGGGATGTATACGTTGATAATCAATTGGCAACTTCTTTTTGTGCATCGTCAAAGCGCGCAGATTTCTATGCGTCGTCACATCGATTTTTTAATGATTTGCCCGATCGTTTCTAACTTTTGGGCTACGTTAGTAAGTACCCCGTCTTTTTCTATTTCAGCTTTCACAAAAGCTTGGCTATAACTGGTAACTTTGGTATTTCTATGGATCTAATCTTCTTCTTGTCCTTCGTCAACCGATGGACGTCTGCTGCTGGACATAGGTCATGGGATCTCCACACCATACGATCTTGCGCTTGGACCCAGCGACTCCCCGCGACCTTTTTTTTGACGTTGTCTGTCCACCTCGTAGGGATTCTACCAACGCTGAGTTTTCTGGTGCGGGGTCGCCATTCTAACACCTTGAGACCCCAACGCCCATCGGTTCTCCGCACTATGTGCCTCGCCCATAGCCAGCTTCGTGACACGCTGAGCCATGTCTTTGACTCTAGTTCTTCTACGAATCCCCTCATTTTTGATTTGATCAAGTAGAGAATCTGCGAGTATAGCTCGCTCCATCGCCCGCTTAGTGACTCTGAGCTTTCTTATGAGGCCCATAGCCAGCGACCACGTTTAGGATCCGTAGGTCATCACTGGCAACACGCACTATTCGAAGACCTTGGTCTTCAGGGACTGAAGTATTTTGGACGAAAAGATCTCGCGTAGCTTCCCGAACGCTGCCCATCCGAGTTGGATTCGGCGACTAACCTCTTTCTCAAAATTGGATCTACCTAGCTGGACCGTATGTCCCAGGTATATATACTCGTCTACAATTTCGAGTCCTAAATTCTCAACGATCACCGGGCGGAGCGGAACATGCGAGTTTGACATAATTTTCGTGTTACTCATGTTCATTTTAAGGCCCACCTCTTGAGATGCTCTGCGGAGATCGTTGAGCATTGTGTTAAGGTCCTCCAGAGACTTTGCCATAACGACGTTACGGATCTATTCAATCCTAATCCTTTAATCACTTAGACATCCTCTAATACCCACTCCATCGCCCGCGAAACGGTTTACAGCTTTCTTATAAGGTCTATTCATATCCTATTAAGGGCTAAACAGCGATCAAGTTTCATATTGACCCGTATGATCCTTGGCTGGCAACTCGGACTGTTTTGAGACTTTGATCTTCGGACAGTAATGTATTTTGGACAAAGACCTCGCGTAACCCCCATACGCTGCCAAGCCGAGTTGGTTTACTATAATATTACAATAATATTGCCATAAAGCATGTCTGACATCCGCCGGCCATTGTTTGCGGCTGCCGCGGATGTGCCGCTCTTAGGCGCGTTTCCGGACCGCGCGTTCCGGAAACGCGCTGTAACGTTCTCATAATATTATGAATGCGTAATATTTAAATAACATTAGTAATACTGTGAATATATACCTTGTAAGCTGCGTCTATATAATACTGAGTTAGTTAATATATCTCTGGCGTCAACACTGCTCGCAAGCGCGTTATTTTCTTTGCTATACTCGGAATGTTACATATTTGAATGACTACAATTTCATTCTATAATTTTTTATAGATATGCATCGACAAGAAAGCCGCCATAAAAGATGGATGGACATGCATGTGAAAGGGATAGCGTCAGAGTTGACGAACGATAGACGGAACATAATGTGCCCATTGAGATTGGGATAAGGATAGGAGAATGATTATAGCATTATTATAAAGCTCATTACATTGAAAGGTAAATATAGCATTTTTTCAAAGATTTCGGTTCTCGGAATATAATTACGGTATTATTATTATCAATGTAAATTGTGTTGACGCACACAGTTGTAGAAAAACTCGCATGATGGGTGCTTTAGCCGCGTGCGCCGCGTTATTCAACAGAGATGCACTAAAGTAATATATTAGAGAACTATAGATCTACAAAAATGCTCTAAGAAAGTCCGCGACAGCATGTCTCTCTCTTACGGCTAACAGGTAGTTATAAAAAAAAGCTAAAACAAAACACATTTTCATTCTTTCTTAATTCAAAAGACTAATATCAACCTGCCAGATTGAAAAAAAATCTCTTTGTATTCGTTGAAGGTAACCGAATTACAGCTGCGTAAGAAACGAGAATATAAATCATGTAGCGATCTCTCGACCACATCTGTGGAGCACTTAGGACCGCTTCCGGTGTGCGGTGGGCATTACGAATAAATCACTTGAACGTATTTTGACACACAAAAGCCGACAGGACCGGCCATGTTGTGTTAAAAATTAAATATTGCGTTTGCTTTACAGAAAGGGGCGCTAGGGACGCGATAACATAAATAAAAAACCGTTGAAAGTGCCAAGTGTTTGATACACCCCGGTAATTTTAAAGCATTTTTAGGAAGTAACACAGAACACCTACGCAATCAAATTGTAATAAGAAGGCCTTCTGGTTAATATAAGAAATTAAGTAACTTCTATATTTTTATGTCTATTTTAACATATTTCAAACATGTGTAATAGCCTCATATAGAAGTGTCAAACGTGTGTAAAAACGTGTTCGGCAAATTGTATAAATACTATGGCTTTTTTAATATTGTTACGAACATGCGAACAGAGTTCGTAATGCATATTACATGAAGCTAAATTAGAGGGAGGCAATTTACGGATGTGTAAAAAGAGTTCGTAAACTATATGTCATAGAGTTCAAATTCGCTTGACGCTAACGCTCAGTAACATTCAGGTTGTTTACGAATCGTGTTCGCTATCCCCGCTATTCGGACTCGAGAACGTTCGCGAACATTGTCATCATTGGTTCGTTCGATATATAAGTTGACGTATCGCGCGGCTCGACGTCCATTTTGCGAATAGCGATCAAGAGCGAATAAAGAAACGAAAATAAAAGTGAAATAATAGTGATATCGGCTTTATTATTGGACAACGGACTGTATAGAGACTGTAAGTACTAAGTTTGTAGTGAAAAGTTGAATAGAGTCTTTGTAACGAGTTACCAGATATTTTCATCCAAATCCACGAACCCCTGTACGTAACAATATTATAAACTTTAATTTGACACAAATAAGACGAAAGTGTCTGACGTGTGTTTGGCAAATTATGGCTTACTATGGCTTACTTTAAAATCATCTATACTGATATATAATGCTGAAGAGTTTGTTTGATTATTTGAACGCGCTAGTCTCAGGAACTGCTAGATCGATTTGAAAAGTTTTTGAATGTAAGATAGTCCATTTATCGAAGAAGGCTATATATAGACTACATAACATCACGCTAAGATGAATAGGAAAGGAGCAGCATTAAAAAATATTACGAAAACGGCAAAATTTAAAGCTTTCCTTGCGTGTGCTAAGTAAACGGTGAAAGTTTGAAAAATTGAAAAATCATGTAATACTAAATTTTTCCCCTTTAAAAGTTCTAAATAAAAGTCCGCGACAACATACGACTAGCCTTTAAGGTGCACCCACTTTAACCATAATTAATATAAGTATTACGGTTTACTCAAATAATACGTCTGCAGTCCACACGAACGAAGTTGCGTTTAAAAGCTAGTTCTATATAAGCTTTAATTTGATACATTTCACACAGAAGCGACATAAGTGTGTTCGGCAAATTTTGTAATTGTGCTTTCTTGTAAGTTTTGCACATAATACTCAGTTGTAAAAATAACCAAAAACGTGTCAGACGTGTGTAACAATGTGTTCGGCAAATTGTAAAAACACTATGGGCTTCTTGTTTGCGGCGTGCGGTCGCATCGTTTATTGGAAAACATAAAATATTTTAATGGGCCCAACTGTCTGTTTTATATGGGTCAGGTGTTTTTATTTTATTTGCATTGCATTAATGTTACTGATACGTTACAATGATTGCGTTTTATTGTTTTCACATTCACAATTTTTGTCAGCGTGCGACACCTCGTTATTCGGATATATCGCACACAGTGTTAAAGGGACTAAATTCAAAATTAGGCTTAATTGAGTTAGATATATTGTAATCTTTGCTCTGCCACATTATGGGTATCTTTAATACTCACTTTTTGAATTAGGTCACTTTGCGATAAACTATCGCTTATATCTAAACTCCAATACTTTAGTATATAACATTCATATCTTCATATGTTGATAATAAAAATATAGTATTTTGTAGACAATAGTCTACACCAGCAATCATAAATAGAGCAAATTTTAATTGATAAAGTTGTTTTAGGTTCTATACGAATAACAAAAAAATACTTAAAATAACATGGAACGTATACTTCACACATAACATAAAAAACATTAAGTGTACTTATAAGATATGAATTTGCATTTAAACTATTACGGGAATCATGTTCTTTCTGTCTTGTCGGATCCGTCGATATTTTATATGAAAACATATAAAAAAATGTAAAACTATTTCGCGTTCGACATTGGTTAGATCCAATATATCTTTAACTATACCTAATCTCAGACTCCTTTTACGCTACGCTTAAAGAGAGTTAGAAAACTTGTCCTAAATAGAAAATACTTACTAATAAATAGATATATCACTAAAGTAATCGAAACCCAAACTGTTACCAATAGAAAAATATTACCTCACATTAAATATGTATGACTACAGCTCTACTAAACTGTTCTAAAGACCTATTTCACCGTCTCACTCATCAGGGCGATATCCACTTTATACGATAGCGATCGGTAAATATATCCTACATCGATAAATTTAACAAATAACAACACCCCTACTCACAATAGCCAAGATCCTTTAGCGTCTAACATACGCCTTATGTCGATCGACATTAAGTTTATATTCGGTTGGCAACTCGCGAAGCAGTAACAGTGGACAGGGCACGTATGAAGTGTATTGGGTCAGTTGTTTATGATAATTCGGGATGTTCACGCTGCAAGTCGATAGTCGATACACTAAACGTATCTCGTTATCGTAGTTATTTAGTTTCTCTATTGTATTTTTGAAATATTACAGCACAATTCTGACTCATTTATGACTTAAGAGTTCCGTGATATATATATTAGATTTGCGCATGTGACATTGATAATAGAAGCGTAGATATGAGAACCGTGTACAGCTTTACGTAAAAAAAATTAGTCTTTGTGCTATACAAATTACGCCGAGTATCCGGTAGAATAGAATAGACCACCCTCCTTTCTTACCGAGGTGTCGTAAGAGGCGACTAAGGTAAATTCCGTGTGGTATCCGACTGCATTGAATAGACCACTCTCATTTCTAACCGAGGTGTCGTAAAATGCGATTAAGGTGAGTTGACGTCAGGCTGGCGGTCGGTCGTAAAATACGTAGCCAAATCATGTGACAACATGTTTGTAACATGTTGTGCCGACCCCACTTAGAGTGGGATAAGGGCAGGAGAATGATGTGATGATTTATGCTATACAAATTCTGACCGTTGCCGTTAACACAAAATCATGTAAGTCAATAAGTCAGCCATATTTGACAAATATTTTAATACATTTTTGATCACAAGAGCCCCGTTGGCACAATGCAGGCAGTTCACGTCGCATTATTTAGGCAGTCATACTGGGTTAAGCTTTGCCCTTACACCCTAAGAGGAAACCCAATAATAAGTAACATTCTAACTCCCTTTTATCTATTTTATAAGCAAATTATGCTCTTTGCGAGAGTACATTGTGCACTAGTCAAGAATGTGCGGGAACTTTAAGAGCAGTATATATTTTACTTGTGAGCTAGTTTTTGTTTTCGTGCAATGATTTTTTGACAATTATTAATTTTATGCATGTATAAATGAAGCCGTGATGAGCCAAAGATTAAAAAGGTATTGGAACTCGTGCTTGAACCTATCAGTTTATATCAGTACTTGTATATTTACGATGTCTCATAAATTTTTGTGTAGATATATTTTAATTATGTTATTTACACAATACCGGACAGACACATTATTACCGAGAATTGATACTTCGTTATTTAATACGATACGATACGATACGAAAGTAAAATCCTACCCCACTCCTGTACTCAATCTAGTTTCCCCAACTGGAGCAGCGAATGGTAAAATTACGAGTTGAAAAAACCCTAAAACGGCCAAAGCAATTTGTCTTAAGTGGGTAAAACAGTGAAATATTTGGGAACTTTTAAAACGTATTAAACTTTCGGACTTTCCAGATGTGGAATGGATACTCAGTTTTGTCGGTGGCGACGGGTTTCAGCATTTTAATTAATATGAAAAGTTACCGGGGCTTATTGTCGCCCTTAATTATATAAATAGGGTTATTATTAACAGTTCGCGACACCTTCGTACCTTCAAAACCTAGGGTCGAGTTTCGTTAATAAGAAAATATGGAATATTGTGCGCGGACAATGCGCTCGTTATAATAAATTAAATTTTTCTTGCTACGAATTAAAAAGGACATTGAAAGAGTGGGCCTTATACCTTGTACCTTTTATATCTTTCCAGTCATTACGTAAGTTGTTTTTGTAATATATTTTAATGAGTGTCAAATTTTTTCACTTAGTTTTAGCATTATGGCAATTCTTCTTTTAAGTCAACGGTTTCTTAGTTTTCAGGGCAATTAAAATGTGGTGTTCGGGTAAATAATCAAACATGACAAGAATTTTTAATTTTTTGTTTAAGTGACTTGAGACAAGTCTGAATTTCACAACAGTAAGATTGATAATGATCTAAAATATATAATAAAATATATAAAATATCGAGAAGGCTCGTAGAGCGTACCGGAGACCCAAGGGCTGGCAGCTACCTTGGACAACGAATAAGTTTGTCCATTCAAAGGGGTAACGCTGCCAGTATTTTGTAAAACTTATCCCACTGCAGTGGAATCGACGGTTTTGATTTAGTGTAAATAGATGTACATATATATAATTTTTGTTTTGTTTTTTTTTAGTTTTATTTAGTTAGTTTGTTTTAAGTTTTTATAAAATCTTCATTTTGTAAAATACTTTAGTTTTAGGAATTGTAAATAATTATGTATAAAAATTGAATAAATAGCATCAAATTTAATTTTAAAATATATATATTTTTTATTATATAATATTTTTAGCAATTTAATGTTTGTGCATAAGAATATAGATAATTATAAAAAGATTGGCGATGTATAGACAAAGTAGGACCCGACATAAGCTTGCGGGTCCTGCTTTGCGCCTTGCAAAAGCAATAAGTAATTTGTGGGTTTGGGTATAAAATTCTGTAATAAAATCCCGCAATTGATTATGTCTTTGCCACTACAGCAGTTTAAAAACACTGCTAAAGGGAGGCTGATACAAAAAGCCTACAATACTATTGAGGATTATATAGATGATAGAAAATGCTTGGATATACTCCTCTACCCTGTACAAGATAATAACCAAATGTAACTAGTTATAACTAGTTGGGGTCACGACCCTCAGAATTGAGGAAAACGACGCGAGGAGGAGGAACTAGTTATAAGAATTTTATTTGAAAAAAGCAACCACCGAGTTTATTGCTGGCTCTTCTCGGTAGAAACAGCTTTCCGAACCAGCGGTAGAGTTGACGATTCAAAAGCACTCGTTTACAAGTTTACTTGAATAAGAAATATTTTGCATTTGAATTGTTGAATATCTGAGAATTGGAACTTTTACGGCAAAGTTATTAATTATATTTTGTATTGTTTATCTATTCGACAGTGTAGCGACGTTCAGAATGTGTATTTGAATTTAGCGTAGGCTCTGTTTCGTATTAACGGTGTCGATTTGCAAGCCGGCTCGGCAAGAAGCGAGACCGTATGAATTAATTATGCGTCCAACTCGCGGCAAAGTCGGCCCGTACAGTTTCTTGCACTGCCCTGCAGATGTAATAAACATTGTAAGAATCCAGACTTTTGCCAATGAATTTTAAAGTTGGACATAAATATCACAGTTGTTTAGTTGTTCGCGCCTCTATAAATACAGGGTGCGCCGTTTGTTCGTTTTGTGAAGTATAAAACTTTTATTTATCTTGCTGCATTAGGTGGCCTGGAGTCATTCTGCTAAATGAAAATATAAATGTAACACACTAGCAATGCCCCGCTGTTTCACCCGCGTACGAACCGATCTCGTGGTGGTAGAATGTTTACTAAGTCAGACTATAGACTTATTTTTGTAAATTGAAAGTTTAGTCCTGGGACTTATCAACAGTTAAGGCAAAGGAAATTTTTAACGGAAGGCATTCATAGGTACACAAATACAATACGTTACAATTGTTATGGCATTATTTTCTCTATATTGACATTTTTAAATTCGTTACATCTGTTGATTGGAATGCCCGATTTTAATAATTTAAAAAGTATTTTACAGGTATTAAAAGAAGCAATATAACAGAACTAACTACTTTGCTATAATCCGCACGGGTTAAGTGAATGCATGCAAAGCCAATGTGTATGAAGCAGGCAAAATCTACGCACCTTATACATGCAGGACCAGCCACCACATGCTATTGCATGCACCACACCGCATGCACCACAACTATTTAAGACTGCTTGTATGGGTAGCGCGGCGAAACGATCGTCGAGATTGTGGTGGTGGGTGTGTGTGCTGCTTTTGTGTGCGTTGTTGCTGGTGAATTGCGCCTTGGGGTGCATGTGGTGGCTGGTCCTGCTTGTATAAGGTGCGTAGATTTTGCCTGCTTCATACACATTGGCTTTGCATGCATTCACTTAACCCGTGCGGATTATAGCAAAGTAGTTAGTTCTGTTATATTGCTTGTAATATGGAATTCCGCAAAGTAACGCCTGCTTCTATAAATCAATTAAAAAATGGTATTAAAAGAGTTTAAAAAAATGTATTCTTATATAAGAGATAAGAATTAAAACGGAGATGTATTATTGTCGCCACTTTTATCAACTTAATGTAGCAAAGTAGTTATATTGGCAAAACTATAATAGTTAGATATGTATATGTATATCGCGGACTTTTTCGTAGATATACGTTTTACAATAATGTATAACATTTATTTGTTCTATCGTCAATAATTTCGGCAGCGCACGTAATGAAAGATTTTTATGACTAAATTTTTCACACCTTATCACAATTTTATTAGGGATCCCTATTTTTTTGAAAATGTAATATTGCCTATATCGATCAGTAAAGAAGCAGCTTTCTAATGGTGAAAGAATCGGTCTATTAGTTTTTGCGTGAAAACATTATAAACATACATACACACACACCCACACACAAACATACAAATGTTTATAATATTAGTATAGCTATAATATTAATTTGCTTGTCCTTTATTTGTTTTTCTTTATATACAATGCTTTAAATGGTTGCAGCTGGATGCATAATGTAATATAGGTTTACTTAGACATGTATAGTACCCGGCATTAAATAATGCACATCGATGTTTAGAACGAAAAAGCCGGCCAGTTCGGTTTTGTAGAGCGCTGTCACTGTCACTCAGTTAGTCATCAATAGTATGTGACGTTTCACACAGGTTCGTCAGTGTGTACGACAGAGACGATGCTCTATGAAGCAGAATCTAGCCGATTTCTCTCTCTAAGCCTCGATCTGCATTATTTATTTCCGGGTACTATACGTGCGTGTAGTTAGCGATGGTCAATGAAATGACCAAAATACTTCTTTCACCTAACGTGGTAGGTACTGTAATTGCCTCGATTCTTCATTTTGTAAATTACGCATAATATTTTAAATTTCGACGACGTGTATTATGTAAATGACAATTTATTTTGTATATGACATTGAAAGAAAAAACACCAATGAATTTCAGGACTATCAGGGTAGTAGGATTTCGTCTATATATGAACTTGTATGCAGATATACATAACATAGCTCCTAAATTTTCTCCCTCGTCTATTGTAGCTGTATATCGAAAATTATAAATAATATTATAAAAAATTTAAAAAGAGAAAATCAGCTGAGTTTCTCGTTGGTAATTGTTCGTGGAAAACATGTTTTCATAATTTATTTTACTATTACCAAAGTTTAAAACGTGATTTTGTCGTGGAGCCTATTTTTAGATGATGTTTAGGTTGCGGGGCGAAGCGTTCGTTGAAATTGTTCTAGTAAATGTGTGAAATCATAATCAAAGGCATGTATGTTTATATAAGTTGTTTTTAAAAGGCGGATTATAGGAAAAAAATCTTTTTTTCTTGGTGTGCTATGGGATTCCGAAATTTGACTTACTACAAAATATTTATGAATCATCATCATCCTCCTACCCTTATCCCATTCTAAGTGAGTTCGGCACAAAGTTATAAATATGTTGTCACATGATTCGGCTGTGTATTTTACGACCGGCCGCCTGCCTGTCGTCAACTTACCTTAGTCGTATTTTACGACAACTCGGTAAGAAATGAGGGAGGTCTATTCTACTCAGCCGGATACCACACGGCAGGTCGACTTACCTTAGTCGCCTGTTACGACACTTCTGTACGAAATGAGGGAGGTCTATTCTACTCAGCCGGATACCACACGGCGGGTCGACTTACCTTAGTCGTTTGTTACGACACTTCTGTACGAAATGAGGGTGGTCTATTGTACTCAGCCGGATACCACACGGCATTACAAAATATTTATGAATATATTATAATATTTATTTAACAAACCCGTGTGAAGCCAGGGCACGTCGCTCACTGTTTAAAATTCATAATCACATTTCAAAATATCCCGTATCGTATATACGATCCGCCGCAAACTGCGAACACAAAAGCCATTTTCCTTTTTTATAACGTGCAAAATTATTGTATAAATTGCACGATGCGAATGAGCAAATCATTCGATGTGCGATCCATCGTCATTTGTATCGATATTTTATATCTTTTGAACAATATGAATTGCTATTCGACATCGGAATTGAGATGAAATTGAATGAGCGGTTCGATTTGGTCAATGTGTGCGAATCGACATTTCTATTTGTCTAAAATTTTTTATCTAACATTTACATAGTATTTTCTCTGCAATGTTTGATATCATAACTTTTATAGCTAATACTAAAGTAACGTTAAATATTAAACATAAAAAAACCGCAACTTCGCTCGCTTCAATTAAACGAAAAACAAAATATTCTTTATTCAAGTAAACTTGTAAACAAGTGCTTTTGAATCGTCAAAATCTACTGCTGGTTCGGAAAGCTGTTCCTATCGAGAAGAGCCAGCAAGAAACTCGGTGGTTGCTCTTTTCAAATT
The DNA here is from genome assembly GCA_947086505.1 of Morpho deidamia. Lineage (NCBI taxonomy): Eukaryota > Metazoa > Arthropoda > Insecta > Lepidoptera > Nymphalidae > Morpho > Morpho deidamia. Next base: position 20,207,977 of record CAMTZC010000020.1, on the reverse strand, counting down.
AAATTTTTATAACTAGTTGCATTTGGTTATTACTATCTTGTACAGGGTAGAGGAGTAGCTAAATTTGCATTTTTATCATCTATATTATCCTCCATATTATGGTAGGCTTTTTGTATGAGCCTTTAACGGCGTTTTTAAACTGTCGTAGCGGTAGAGATATTTTTTTTATTCAACTACCTTAATTAGTGAGTTCTTTGTTTTTTCCTTTTATTTATTTATTTATTTGTACGGATCTCTAATAGCATAACATATTGAATAATCCTAAAATATCCTATATATTTTGAAAATTAATTAATGTAAAAAAGCAATAGAATAATGAAAACATTAAAAAAACAATATTAAGCCTCAAATATTGAAACTCTGAAAATAGAATTTTAGTACATTTTTTCATAAATGATGAATGCCCATCGCAGCCAATATCCGGTGATAACCGGTAATATTCCGGTGATATTTTCTATTTACTGTATCGCCGATTATAGCAAAATAATATTTATTATTACTTTTGTATTATGGATATCTCCGCAAAGTAACGCCTAATTCTATAAACGTGTCACTTTATACAGCTATTATATGTGATATTGGGGGTGTTCTTCCCCAGTTTCGTTGCAGCAAAGTCCGTCTGTTAAGCTATAATTGTACCAAATTACATCAACATTACTTTACCGGATTTAGCCGTGAAACCGTTTTTACGTTTTGTGACTTCTGAAATTATATTATTAAGGATTAAATACGATGTTGTCTATTTCCAAGTACGATAAACATCTGACAATTACATACCGTTGCATCGGTTATGTCACAATAAAAGGCATTTTTTTGTGCAGTCATCCATAACGAGGAGTTCCATTAACCCAGACTAATGTAGCGGTTGGGCGGAGGGAGTCAGATAACGGCTGGCAGCCCGCCAGAGCCGGTTAGAGCAAACCTTGGTCGAAACGACAATTTACTCGAGTCCTGACATGCGATGGAGACTTTTGAATTGGGGATTGACTCTCTGCTGCGATATCTAGATGTCATTCTAATAAAACTGTAGGCTATATCCATAAAATTAATTTATTTAAAACAAGCTGTGTCTGCGGTCTGTGGCTGTGTTGTATTTAATTGAAATATTGAACATAAAATTAGTTATTGTGAGTTGACCATAAGAGATAGAGACATGCTGTCACGGACTTTTTAACTAGTAATTTTGTAGATTAACAATTTACTAGTATGTACATAATTTTAGTGTTGCTCTGTTGGTTTGCGCAACTCGACTAAATCTTCCAGCAACCTGGTTTTTCACAACTGGGCGACGTTTTGGAACACATTTTACATAAAACAATTTTATTATTAACCTAAACCTTCCGGAAAAATTGCACTACTTTTTAGTTAAAACTGACCACCCCCATTTCTCAACAGTTATCGTAAACGGCGACTAAGATAAGTCAAGCAGGGGGCCGGTCGTAAAATAACTACCCAAAACAACATGTTTAACATGTTGTATCAACATGTACATGTTGTATCAACCTGAATGGAATAAGGGCTGGAAAATGATGAATGATGAAAACTTTAGAGTTGTTCCCTAAAAATTTGCGCTTTACATATCGTTACCGTAGAGTCGAATAAATGTCGTAAAATACGCTCGACGAGAAGTTATAATCACCACCACTGAATTCCAACTTAGACATAGCTTTAGTTTAACGTTGTTACGTATTCACTTAGGATTGAAACTTTGCGACATGAGCCCCAGTAATGCAGCAAAGCAGTGAAAACTTATGCATTGTGTGCAGTAATTATCGCGTGCCATCCGTCCCCCCCCTGGGCGTCCCACCCCACCCTCTCCATCCCGTACTAGCTGCCACGTTATCTTAATGAGGTTTCATTATTTATAAGCGATCTTACAACTTTTATTAACTACTTGAAAGGTATATGTCGACGCCGTGTGGTATCCGGCAGAATAGAATAGACCACCCTCCTTTCTTACCGAGGTGTCGTAAGAGGCGACTAAGGTACGTGCCGTACGGTATCCGGCTGTATAGAATAGACCACCCTCATTTCTTACCGAGGTGTCGTAAAAGGCGACTAAGGTAAGTTGACGTCAGGCATGCGGCCGGTCGTAAAATACGTAGCCAAATCATGTGACATGTTTGTAATATGTTGTGCCGCTAAGCGGGAGTGGGATAAGGGCAGGAGAATGTATGTTGAAGGGTATATGTCGGAGAGTTAGCTATGGAGCAGTAATACTACCTGACCCGGTTGGCTGCACAGGCAGTCCACTATATTATATCCTAAGCCTTGTCATTTATTAAATTTACACGTAAACCTCTGTTATTAAACGTTCTGTCTATCAAAAAATAGTTTATAAGTTTATTCGTAGAAATAAATAATAGCATGTTATTATTTATCTGTTAGAAATGTATGTGTTATAATAGTAACAATGGTGCTCTATAGTGTTTTTATAATAAATAATGGGTCCACGTCGGATATTTACATCGTCAGCGTAACTGGACCATAGGACACCGTCGCCGTCCGGCAAATCATTGTAATCGGATATGTTGCCGCCGGCCCTTAGGAATAGTTATTTAATTTGAGAACGATTCTTTCCTTACTCCTTAGCATCGAATTAGGAAAGACGCTTTTTAGTTTGTAATTAGTATGTAATTTTTATATAGAAAATAGAACATTCTTTCCTTAGCATCGAGCTAGGATAGACGCTATTTAGGTTGTAATTAGTTTGTAATTTTTATATATAAATAAATTAGTTTTAGTAATTTTGGGTTTTGTTGAGTCCTGCGACAGCGACTTCTGTAATTTATGTCTTTGGCTTAGAGTTTTGAGATGTGTTTATAATTGACTAACTATGCCTAACTTGACTAACTATTATTAATAGGCAATTAAGAGTAAAATGGATATGTAGAATATAGATGAACACGATCTTATTTTTCTATTTTTCGTTTACTTACAAAACTTACAATAAAACGTTAATCATAAGAACCTTCTCCTGAAAATTAACACAACAAGAAGTATAAGTGAAATGTTCCATCCGTTCACGCCTCATGCGATAATGATGGGAAAAGAGATTCATTTACATATATCTAGATATATATTAGTCCATCGCTGTATGCAATGTCTAATAATGAATTTTTAAGTGTATGAAGGCACTGACCTGTACAGTGGGATGCCGGCGTCGTCCCGAAACCAGAACACCATGTACACTTTGTCGTTGGCGGCGGTGCCCAGGTCGCATGGGAACTGCGCCACCATGCCCTCCACCGCCTGCACGTCGACCGTGCGGACGCCCGCTGAAACGAATTTAACATCTTGGCTTCTATATGTGTTGATATTATAGTATAACTTTTCAGTACAGGTAATTTAAGTGTCGTATCGATCATCCTAAAGTCTTGCAATGATTAAATTTGACACTGTCAATGCATGCCGTACTTACCTCTTAGTGTAGCAAATGTTAGTCTAAGGATAATTTCATTATAGACTTATCGCATTGTGATAAAATCTAACATTTCGCTAACCCCATTTTAACAAAATATAATGTAATGTATAAAACTTGAGCCAAAATAAGTCAAATTTTAATAACAAATAATTGTAATTTGGTATGCTAAAATTAATATTTTCTAAGATATAATAAAATCCATTAAATATTTGGAAAATTACTAATTTAAGCTATTTAATTTAGTACATACACAAGGTTTGGATAATCTAACACAATATTACATTTGCTCTTTTGTTTATTTGAAATTCTTAGTTTGAAAGTTCTTCAATTTAGTAATCGATAGTTTTAGAATTATCAGTTTTTCTTTTGTTTTTTCAGTTCATTTGACACAGACGCCATTTTTCTTTTGTTTTTTCAATTTATTTGACCCAGACACTATCTCTTTTTTTAATGTTTTAATAATTATGTAAAGAACCTTTTAGTCTTCGTCGCCACTTGTAGTGTTCAATCTGATGTATTAATATAGAGTAATGTTGTATGAATACAGCACAGGCTCAAACGCGCGCTACAAGTAACAACATGTCACTACGCGTCCAATCTCACCAAAGGCTCTCGTGTAGTGTGTACTAAACGTGTGTGCGCTTGAGACTGCAGTGTAATGTTTCTTTGTACATTAGTGTTAGTGTGAGTTAGTGTGAGGATATTCATGTATGTGTCTTGTATATAAATATACAAGGTAAGATACACACATTTCAACCCACATACACTAAAGTGATGATTATGAAGTACAAATACCGGTTCTTCTCGGTAAGAGTATGTTTTGAATCAGTGCTTCCTTCAATATAAATTGACGATAACAAAGTGCTCGCATAAGTCAATTTGAACAAAGAATAATTTAAATAAGGCTCTAATTTTTCGGATTCAATATTTCATATCATTCTGTTTTTTTAAAAACTGATTTAAAAAACAAATAAATTAATACTAACTAACTACGGCGTTCGATTCACTTAGATTTAATAAGGCTGTCTTGTCCTTAAAGAGCAAATCGAACAGATTATGTTAAGCGCATATACTTAAACTTGCTAATGTCTCAGTCATATACAGGAAGAATATAAAGGAAGTGTAATAAAATTATACCTTCAGAAGTGAAACTATCGGCCGTTGTCCCAGAAGTTGCGTCTAAAGTGCGACTTCATTGTGGGACGCACATTCAAGAGAGCCCGCGGGCGGCACTAACAATACTACAATACAATAATATGGACGCCTCGAGGGCCCATTAGTATGCTAACGAGATACGGAAGTCGGAACTCCAGTTCGGAACCGAGGGCCTTCATCCCTTCAACGACCGACCAACTACGTTAGACATTGGAAAATACACTCTAACTTTTAAGTGTTAGAAGTTACAAAACTGGCCTTCTTATATCACGTTGATCTTATGTTTACATTCAATTTTAGACCCTACGAACAGCAACATAAGCGCGTTTATCGCTTCAGTCGGACCGTGATGCTTTCAGTAACTAGGTTTTTTTTATTCATATTGTGGAAGTTAAACTCTCCGCAACAAAAGGACGGCAGGGACTAAATTCAAATATATTTTCTTTCGTGAAAAGCGCGTGAATTGACTGTGCGATTGAATTAAAATGGAAACTGTAGTTCACCATTTGTTCATTTCGCAAAATGGTCGAATATTATAATTAATAATTCATTTCATAGCAGATCGAAATATTAAGAATTAAAACAGCGTTTATCTCTCAATATTTCGACCTTGTTTTATTGAATATTTCGGCAGGAAACTCATATAATTTAGAGATTAAGAAGTATTATATAGGATTGCAATTATTGCTTTATAAGGTATAAATTGCGAATAATGAAATTTCCATAAAAGTGGCAGCCTGTTACAATCCCACTGCTGGGAATTGGCCTCCTCTCTCCGTTTCCGGAGAAAAGGGTTGGAGCTAAGACCTACCACGCTGCTCCAATGCGGATTGTAGGTTACACATATCTCCAGAATTCTCTAGAGATATGCAGGTTTCCTCACGATGTTTTCCTTCACCAAAAAGCGTGTGATGAATTACAATTATCAATTAGTCACGTGAGTTTTAAAAGAAAAACTCATTGGTGCCTGCCCGGGTTTGAACTCGTGTTCACCTCGTAAAAGTCGCACGGTCTCACCGCTGGGCTATCACAGCTTTACTAATTTCCATATATATATTTAAAAAAGTTCTAATAGACATAAATAACATACCACTCCAGTATTAAAGGTTCTTCCACGATCAAGGGCAGTAAGTTTTTTATATTATCCCTTACGGGAGCGTTTTGCCATAATACAAGGTCGGTCTGAGAGATTTATTGGCCTTGATAAAGCTCTCTTGTATCTCACACATTCCACCTATGAAAGTACTAGGGATAGTTTGTTTTAGAGAGCGTCTATAAAAAGAACATTTTGAAAAGAATTTAGAGAACATTGAATGGTTTTAGTTTACTTGGATGTAATACAATCAGTTAGATCTCTTGGTGCCGGTAAATTCCCCTGAATTAAACCCGCTGTAACTACTGAGAAATGTTACTCCAAGCCATGGTCCGGCCTCATAGTACGACCCTTTGGACGACTTTTCCGGCTAGCAGAGCTTCGGCGCTCTTTTGACTGCCTTTATCTCCCTAGGCAAAATTTAACACGAGTTTACTTATACAGTCAAAGTTAGGATTGACAGCATATTGTCAGTTTAGAAAAGAAATGGAAGATATGTTGAGCGATTATTGTTTAATGCTGTTCCGTACGTGTATATTATACATTGTAATAGGAAAAGGAAGGGCGTGGCCGTGCCGTGTGAATCGGACGGATGCGATTCTATCTGCCATGATTAATATTGGTATACCTACATAAATTAGGCAAACTAAGTCGCGTCTTAGTGTTTGTGTATAATTAGTCTTAACTGGATTGAAGGTTTTAAGCTAAATTAATTTAATACAAAAGCATTTAAAAATTAAAGAAAGAAAGGTAAAGGTTTGTAAATGAGATGAGAATGTTAAGAAAAATATTATTAAGAAAAAACGAGTAGTGCTGAACGGGAGGGGTGAAAATCATGTGACCAGAAGAGTTTTAAATATGAGCAGCAGCAGCAGCAGCAGGGGACAACTCACATACCCTTGAAGGTAGGTGGGTAGGTAGGTACGGGCCTCGAGGCGAACCTCTTTGCCCGGGGCAGTCCTCGCAGGCTGATGGCCTGGACTAAATTCGGGCCGTAGGTCCAGGTCACCCAAGAGACCTAAGGGATGTCTGGTTCTGGGGGGTAAGATAAGTGGTAACTCCCAGACCGCGCCGTCAAAATCGGTGATGTCTTGCCCGGTGGTAGTTCTGTTAGGTCTGTAGGTGGTAGTGTTTAAATATGAATGTGGATGGATTTATGACTCTAGTTGCCGCTAAAGATGGATGGATTGTTTGAATGAGATAAAAGGAGTGGCACTAGAGTTGACAAATGATGAGGAGAATGCAAAATGAGTGGGATAATGGTAAAAGAATGATGATGATAATGATGAGCTTTTAAAAATGGTTAAAATGATTCCTAAGAAATAAACTTAGTCTATACTTATTATAAATACAAGTCCCAAAAAGCTGTATGTGAGATCTGACTGGCCCGTTGGCGCAGTGGGTAGTGATCCAACTTTCAGCTCCGCTGGTCACGGGTTCGATTCCCGCCGATAGGCAACGTTTTCATTAAAGAATTTGTTGGTTCTTCGAGCCTGGGTGTGTATTTGTATTTAATTATGTATTTAAAATTATATGTATATGTATCTACTAGTTGTCCGTTATCCATAACACAAGTATTAAGTTACTTACTTTGGGGACGGACGACCGTGTGTGTAAGTGTCCCATATACATATATATATATTTTTTTTATGAGATCGATTTGCTCAAAGTCTGCTGAACCGATTATTGTACGCTTGTTACTTAAAGGTAGCGCAATTCTTTAGCTTATTTAAATTGAATAAAGACGGCGAACAAAAGTGTAAAGTTAATTTTCTCATCTTACGTCAGATATCAGTGCGCTGAACTATTTATTTAATGGAATACGATAAACGTCGATGTAAATTTGTTGACGGCTTTGCACTGGTCATTGATATCGTGAAATTTGAGAGCCGTTGATATCATATTATTACCGGAAAATATTATCACGCCGGCTCGTAAATCCGGTAAACTCGTTTTGACTGCAACTGTTTTATTGAAATGTCAGCCAATATAATTTTTGTAGCTTCGTTATAATTTGATGATTCGGAACTGCTTGTAAATATCAACTTGATGGCAATTTTAAATTTTATTTTTAACATTGATTGCCATTTTTTAAAAAGACTAAAACGATATATCGCCCGCTTAGTATTAAAGTGACCTAATTCTAAATAAGGCTTAATTGAGCTAGATACATTGTAATCCTTGTTTCAGTGCCATCTATGACATCACATTACGAACTGTTAAAAAAAACTAGTGTTTTCTTGCTCTTCCAAATTATGGTTCTTTTTAACAAACAGGAGTTTTGTAAGCTCTACGCTTTATTGCAATTCGAAACCAAACAACTTTTTTGACTTAGGTCATTTTAATACTAAGCGTGCGATAAACCATTCCTTAATTATCTCTTGATTATCAATCCAAGGTACCCGGTAAGCTTCCCAAAAGCGCATTAGCAGATAACAATTTTTCTAAAACGAAATATGCAAATGTCATCACAATGTTTCCTTTGTGTGAACAGTGAGACCGTGTATTTTAACTTAGTATCGCGGGTTCAAACCAAAACAAACCAATAAATTCTTATTTCCTTATACTTATTTCCTCTTCACTCCTAGAATATATATTCTTATATAATGTCCCTTGTATGAGAATATCAACGGAAAGGAAATTTAACATAAGTGTTAAAAAACATTATGTTTTATCTCTATCACATATAAAAAAGAGAGATGTGTTTAGCAATGATAGTATAGTTGTAAATATGCCAAATTTCATTGTAACACAATTTAAGCAATTACAACATAAAGATTCTTTTAATCTTTTAATTTATTTAAATACAATTTTACTTAACGAGTAAACTTTGGGCAAATAAAAAGTATATATATTTATTTATATAACCTTACGCTTTTAAAGTTTTTTTATAATCAGCAAATACCAAAGTTTTATTGAGAAATTTATGGCAGAATCATTGTTTATCCTTGATAAATAATAATTCAATGATACTCTGATATGCATCTGTCGACAAGTTACCCAACAGTGTGCTATAATCGCCCCGAGACATTGATTGGCACTAACAATATCAAGTTTAACGGAAAATACATTGCGATATTCGCGAATTGTTACAAATTTGCAGTTCGTATACTGGATTTTATTGAACGAGCCATTTATGACATCATTTTAACTTTATACCTCCTATCTGTGAATGCAATAAGCGAATAATATTCAAGCGTAATAATAAAACTATTTTGCTATAATAAAGTAAAAAGAATATATATATATATATATATATATAATGCTAAATGTATAGTGGACTATCCGTTTTTCATACCCGATACATGCTGAATTCGTAAAAAACACATACACAAACCTCCTCCACCGCTACCACAATACACGAGCACTACACACGTTCACTATCACAAACTCAACAATCGTTTCGCCCCGCAACCGAAGCAAAATCACGACATAGACTCCACGACAAAATCGCAAAGCTTTGCGATAAGTGTGTATGAGTGTTAAATGTTTGTCGTAACGATTGCTAATATTTCCGAAGGTTTAAAGTTTTGAAGTTTTGTATTGTTCCTATGAACCTCATAAGTAAGCTCATACATTTAAGAGGCGAGTTATGCTTTTCACGCTCCTATGTGATCAAATCAGAAATAAAATCTGTCTAAGGAATTCACCTTTACCGCAAAATTAATTACAAGGAAGCTTAAGTATAATTGCGTTGAATTTTGATTCAACTACGGATCTTTTTGTATTTTTAAAAATCAAATCAAATAAAAATAATGTTTCTTCAAGTAAGCTCTTTCATCGTCATTTCAGCACTCTTGAATCGTCAAGGATCAATATGATTAATGAAGCTACAACTTTATATACACACGGTCGTGTGGTACCAAAGTAACTTAATACTTACGTTACGGGTGACAGACAACTGGTTAATATATACATGTATTTTTAAATTCATTCATAAATACAAATATACACTCAAGTTCGAAGAACCAACAAATTGTCTAGAGGAAATGTGGCCAACATTTCGGCGGGAATAGAACCTGCGACCCGCGGAGCTAAAGGCAGGGTTACTGCCGACTGCACCAAAGTGCCAGTTAGTATTGCTTATGTTATTTTAGTTACATCCATAACATTATCTTATGGAATACTGCTTTGGGGAAAGGGGCATTCTTATGAGATCCATAGTCAGAGACCTATTTTATTGCATGTGTAACTGGGTGTTATATATTTTATATATAGTTACTGTGCCAAAACCCATAGGACAAAAGTAGAACTAAAATTATACACCTATATTCTGCGATTATTTTGTTATTATCTTGACTTATTTTAAAATATTTTTTTCGATGCTTTTGCAATTGGATGTTATTGAATCAACACACTAAAGGTTGATTACAGTTGGTAGTCTGTAGCAGAACCACCATTCATCAAAATTCACGTGCATTTTGCCCAGTCTTTGTCCGTTCCTCACTTCAATTAGCAAATGACAGCCCAACCGGTGTGCGGGACGCCTTTCATTACCTGCGACTGTCACCACGGTCGATTTCACACCTTGGAACAATTTAACATGCGTTGCTGAATTTGCACCACGTAAATCACAACTCGACGGTCAAAGTGGTTGATGTATATTAGGCTGCGGAGGACACACGTACGGCCGGTTGAAATGCAAAATTGCTTTCACGAACGAGTCATGAATAGACATACGAATGTCGGATATCTCATCTTTTTTTCGCTAATAAGTCCATTCGCAAGTATTACGTAATTCTATTTTTACTCAAAAATTCTTGGTATATTTGTAACTTACCAATCCGCATCGTAGCAACGTTGTAAGTCTTAGACTAATCTTTGACTCTAAACGGAGAAAGAAATCCTATACGTCTCAGTGGAATAGGCAGAAGAAGCCGAAGATACTAATTAGTTTCAAATAAGAAGATATAAAAAGCTTGAATAATAAGAAAAAGAACAAAGCTGGATTCACGCAGTACAAGAAAGTAAATATACTGAAATAATAGGGAAAAGAAGAACAGCAAAGCCGGGACTGTTCGACAGACCACAAGGCAGTAATAAGTTTCGAATAACACGAAGAGCGATATGGTTCGCTAGAATAAAAGAAAGCAATCAATCTTCAATATTAATCGCTTCGAAACAACAGGCGAGCAATTAGTACAATCTGTGTGTGATGAACACTGAGCCGCCCTATTAGCAAGCATTCAAGTTTGACAGACACGAGATTATTTTGTACAAAGATTTGCACCAACCACCCTCGGATATTTGTGAGTGGCAATACAATTGAGGCATCTGCTTTGTTTGTTCGCGATGTAGAGGCAGGGGGCGGGAGAGGGGGCGTAGTAATTAATATTCATAATCCAGTTAAAGAAACACCACAGCTCAGTCTCTGGTGCTTAATGATGGCGGAATTCGCTCCGTAATTAATGGGGTGCTCGCGGTGTGATTTTGTTTGCTATTGCGTGATGTGATTGATATAAATGGCGATCTGCTGAGGATCTGGCATTGATTTACTTGTTTGTGGATGCCGAGGCTAAATATTTGTTTTTATTGGTCGAATACATGATATCAGATTTATTAAAGAACTAGCCGTGTGAACTAGCCAGCTTGGAAATCAGTCGACGTATTAAATAAAAATTTTGTACATAAAAGTAGTTATTGTGAGTTAACCATAAGAGATAGAGACATGCTGTCGCGGACTTTTTGTAATTTTTTTGTATATCTAGAATTTTCTGCTATATTATTTAAATGTATTTCTGTTGATTTACGCAACGCACGTGACTAAAGGCTCTAATAAGGCGTTTTTTCCAACAATTAACACAATATACATAAAACCGTAATGCTCTATTCATCTAGTAGAATCTACCATTTTATTAATACCGTACAAAAATGAGTTCGGTGATTTTGAGAAAATCAATTTTTGGGGCTTTGATTTATAATGAATTTATAGCTTCATAGATATACCAAATCATGTGTCTAGTTCTTACTTTTAAGAGTTACCAGAACACGATACATTGAAAGTTCAACGATAAAAGTCATGAAAACTTGCAGCTTACAACGGATAACTTGTATAATATCTGCAAAATACTCGACTAATAAGACAATATATTAGGTCCTTACATATGAAATTGGCGTTTTGTCGTACTGGCCACTTTGATCTCAAATATTACCTTTATGGTTAGGAATTCCAAATTCAAATTCATACAGCTATTTACTCATGCATTTGTGTTTCAAACCCCCTGATTCATTTGTTTTTTCTTCTTTTGTTTTTTTCTTTGTGTCACTCTGTTTACAAAATGGAAAACATGAAATATCGCGTTATTTACGAGTATGAGTTCCACCGTGGCACCAGTGCTGCAGAAACGGCTCGAAGGATCAATGATGTGTATGGTGACGGTGTCGCAAAAGAAAACACAGTGCGTTTTTGGTTCCAACGTTTTCGTTCTGGAAATTTCAACCTGCAGAACGAGCCTCGTGGACGGCCGGAGACCAAAGTTGATAATGAAGAATTGAAGGCTATTGTGGAAGCGGATCCATCGCAAACCACGTCCGAGTTAGCTGCAGGCTTCGGTGTTAGTGATAAAACTATTCTAATCCACTTGAAGCAAATTGGGAAGGTGAAAAAGCTTGAAAGGTGGGTACCTCATGAATTGAGTGAAGCAAACCGACAAACGCGCGTCGACTGCTGCGTTACGTTACTCAACCGGCACAATAATGAAGGAATTTTAAATCGAATCATTACCTGTGATGAAAAGTGGATCCTCTACGATAATCGGAAGCGCTCATCGCAATGGCTGAACCCTGGCGAACCAGCCAAATCCTGCCCTAAGCGAAATATGACTAAAAAAAAGTTGCTTGTAAGTGTTTGGTGGACTAGTGCCGGTGTCGTTCACTACAGCTTTCTTAAATCTGGCCAGACGATTACGGCAGATATCTATTGTCAGCAACTGCAAACCATGATGGAAAAGCTAGCTGCTAAACAACCGAGGCTGGTCAATCGCTCTAGACCACTGCTGCTTCAGGACAACGCTAGACCACACACTGCACAACAGACGGCTACCAAATCAGAGGAGCTTCAATTAGAATGTCTTAGACATCCACCGTACTCTCCGGACCTTGCTCCAACAGATTACCATTTTTTTCGCAATTTGGATAACTACTTGCAAGGAAAAAAATTCAACTCCGATGGGGCAGTCCAAACCGCCTTCAAAGATTTTATTGATTCCCGCCCGTATGGTTTTTTTAGTAAGGGGATCAATGAACTACCTATGAGATGGCAAAAGTGCATACATAGCAATGGTACATACTTTGATTAATTAAATATATTTCATTAAAAAAAAAACGACTTTATGTTCCTCCCATAGAAAACGCCAATTTCATATGTAAGGACCTAATATTAAGCAATAAATTCACTTCACAAAGTTCGCAACGCCGGCCATTACTGTCACCTAAACACCCAACCTTAAGTTCGATCCGTCCGAAGAAGGTGGTAATTTTAAAAACTTATATATGTATTAAAAGTTAATACCTAATTAATATAACAAAAAGTTCTGTCACGTTCATTTGTTAACTGGTTCATTAATAAAATTTATAAAGTGATTTCAAATAATATATTTTTGTGTCAATTTATTAAATTGTCTTCAACTTTTTTCCTGTAATCTTTTACTTTTGTTTTATGATATTATAATAAGTGGGAAATTTACTAATTAGCTAGTTTTAATGTCATTAATGCCATAAACGAAATCGTAGTGTAAACGTTAGAGGTTTGTATTTTATGCTTATTTAATTGTTACAGTTGCGATCAAAACTTACACTACATCATCATCATCTTCCTGCCCTTATCTCACTCTAATTCGGTTACGTATTTTACGATCTGTATCCTGCCTGACGTCAACTTACCTTTGTCTTTTACGATACCTCGGTAAGAAATGAGGGTGGTCTATTCTACTCAGGAGGATACCACACGGCGGGATCAAACCCTACACTACATTAGGGGATAAATAATTTAACTAATGCACGTTCGACCCTAAATGAGTTTTCTCGGAATACCAATCAATGAAGATGTCTGTAAACTCGTTAAAAAAGTTTAATGTGCTTTCTGTTTGACTTTTGCTCTCTGTCCGTTGTTTTTCCATGATTACTTGGGAAATTTTATATAGGATATATTTAATAGCAGTGCGCGCAGTGCAGTTACGTGATTCACCCAAAATACTCTGGTTCAATATGGTAATACCATAAATTTATTATTTATTAATCATAATTCAACCACACCACATTTTTTCGAACCAGTCTAGGACTTTTCTTTTTTTAATAGCTCTTATAATATCTCGATAGAAAACTTTCTATCAGAGCTTTAGAGTTATACTTATAAATATACTTAAATGAAATCTTACTTTTTCCAACGACCTTGTCTTTAAATATTTTAGTAACAACACATCCTTATTCCACGCATTCTTCTATAGTATAGCTTTCTGTGTCAGCCTTTCTTTACTAGTGTTTTTAATCTGCTGCAATGACAAAGCTATAATCGATTGCGGAATTTTAATGGAATTTGAAATAAGCAAAGAAAATATAAGAGCATGTTATACTGCGCTGTCAAATCCACCGACAAAGAGTAGTTTATTACCAGATAAGCCGTTTCATTCAATAGCTGGGTAATAAATCATCATTTACATATATCACGACTCAAGAGGCAGACAGTAACGGTTATTGATTACGGAGCCAAATAGAGCTTGAAGCACAAAGGGTCCTCACGCACTGACGCGATAAAGCACGGTTACCCTTGTTCCACCGTGCGAGGAAACCATTGAGTGCTCGCAATTAGGTCACACTCAGAATAACACCATAGAATTGATAATCAATGTTTCCTTTTCCTCAATTCAGCATAATTCGAGGTTCGTTTATTCTTACGAAAAGAAATGGACCTGGCTACGTTAATTTACAGCTTAATGTATCTGATATCTATTCACATGTAGTTTGATTTAACATTGAAATATTATTTACTCCGAGATATATAATTGTCCGCGAGTATATAAAAATTTGCATATCAGATACATACTTACACCTTTACCATGTTTTCGGCAAATAAACTAATTTGAATGAATGAAACAAATTAACTAATTTGAATTAAAATTAGTAATTTAATTCAAGAGAACAACATAAAAAATAATTGTCTAGAGCCCATAATCTTTGATACAAATATATTATTCGAAGAAACAATATAATTTGGTAAGTGGGTCCTTTGATTTATATGAATTATAATGAAACATCAAAGAAAGGAATTACAAGACAAAGACAATGGAGGACCGGAAACGATGGCCCACTTTGTTTCTTTCTACTAACAACAGTCTGTCATTATAACTGACGCATGTCTCGATTGAAGGAAAATATAGCTTTCAATCTTGTATTAAGATTGATAGGCCCCACCTCGGATCGCAATAGTGGCTTTGCTTTTAACTTGTTATAATACCGATGCCCGAGGTTAAATGGTTACCATAATCATTTATTGAATTATTATTCTTTTTTAAGTACACTATTGAACTACGAAATTGGTATATGTTCTTAAAATACATACAAATCCTCTATTAAAATACTTTTCATTCAGTATTGTTAGATTCCAATAATCTAAGAATGAGATAAAAAGAAGTAAAGTAATGGCCTGTTATTATCCCACAGCTGGACATAGGCCTCCTCTCTCCGTTTTTTGGAGATAAGGATTCGAGCTTACTTACCTACCACCCTAAACAAATGCGGATTGGTATTTTACACATATCACCAGAATTCTCTAGAGATATGCAGGTTTCCTCACGATGTTTCCTACACCGAAAAAATCGTGTTAAATTGCAATTATCAATTTGACCCATAAGTTTAAGAATGAGATAAATCAAAATATTTATCCCTTTGTTAATTTCGCATTTAGTCCATAACACGAATTCCTTCTTGTCAATATTTTATATCGAAATACATTTAATCCATAATCATATTATAGATGAGAAATTTAAGTAAATTTCTCATCTTTTAGTTTATCTGTCCGCCTGTTACACTATCATGGGTAATTCGGCAGAGCATTCGTAATTTTGGAAGAACTGATATCGGAGTAATTTCTATACTTATTATAAAACAAAGTTCCCAAAAGCTAACTGTCTGTATGTGATTAATTTTCTCAAAAGCTACTGAACAGATCTTCGTACCATTTTTACAAAAAGATCAAGATTACAAGGTTAACAGGACATTATGGTTTCATTGATATTTTGTTGAAGAGATCGCGCGATTGCAAAAGTTTACCCGCTTGGAGCTTTAGTCGCGTACGCCGCGTAAACGAGCAGAGATAAACTTAAGTAATGTATCAGAGAATTGTAGATCTACAAAAATGCTACAAGAAACTCGGCGACAGCATATCTCTATCTCTTATGGTTAACTCACAATAACTACGTTTATGTTCAAAATTTCAATTAAAAATACTACGCTATTTGTGACACGCAATAATTTCCACACGCGCAAAGTCTCTGGGACATCTAGAACAGGATTTAAAAAATGTCATTTCTTCCTTCAGGAACAGCGAAAATCGTGTAGTACGTATTCAAGATCATTTAATAACTTGAATTAGTTAGAGTAGTTGTGAATACAGCTTGGTAATAAATAACGAATGACATTTGAATATTTCCGATTTCGACATGGACGCCGCTTAAATCCACCATAACGGGGTGCGTCGGAAGTCTATAAATATTCACAAAGGAAGCGAAAAACAAAGGAACGAGTCGGCCGCGGCCGCTATCCCTTTGATCTTTTTGCGCAGTATCGGCCGATCGTCGTGATTGACACGTGCCCGCTCCAAGGAAAAATATGGCTTTCGAGCGTTTATTAAGATTAATGGGCGCCGCCTTAGATCGCAATCGCGGTGTTGCTTTTAACGTGTAATGATCCTGTGTCTATTTCCAGATTAACGCGATTATAGTTGACGGCATTTTTCACAGTTGATTTATTGTTCGTTTCAATAAAGGTATGTCCCTACTAACTCCAAGAACAATGCTAAAATTATTATACTACAATCCGCCATTAAAATGCTGAATATAGAAAGTCATCCTCCGTTCTCATATCTGATATGACTTAACCTACGGACCACAAATTTTACCAGAATGACGGTATGGTTTTCCTAAATTACCACGGATTTTTGACTTCATTTATAATAATATTGTTATTGCAAAAGTCTATCCGTGTCTGTCACCAAAAAATATCAATTACGCACATAAATTGTGCATGCGCAGGGTTTGAACCCTGATCCCATATTTCGATAGCGTAAAACAAACAATACCCCAAAACAAAAATGAATCCCTGATGTATCGAACAATTAATATGTAATTCAAAACACAAAATAAACGTGACAGCCGCGAAAATTATCACGACTCTAAATCAATCATGCACTGCCGCTAATAAATACAATTTTGGCCCAAACGGCTCTGACAGAATACCAATAAAAAGCCCCGTTTCCAACGTTGACAAATTCCAATTAACTGCTTTTCTGCCGACGATATAAATAAACCTAAACGTTTTGAATTCCTACAGCTATGCTGATATGGAAATTTTGAAAAATATCATCTCCGACATTTTATCATTGTGATGCAGACCTATAACTAGACCTTTAGTAAATTGGTTTTACATAGTTCGCTTCAACTTAAGTGTTTAAATATACCCAATTATGTTTCTTATTAATTATGTAAGTGTTACTACAATTTTTAATAGTACAAAACACACTAGAAACATCTAGAAACAAGAATTAAACTGAGGTATCATGAAATGTAGATAACAAGGAATATAGAAAGCGGTATAGGTCGTCAGAGGAACTAGTCTCCTCCCGTTTTTTTTTAGAATTGCCTGTATCCTGTTAGCCCTTACAGCTTTTAAAGCGTCACGGGGCGGGACGGGCGAGTGCAGAAGCATCGTCGAGGTTGCGAAATGTAGAGAGTAGAGCGCAGAAGCTCTACTAGCTTCGGGGAAGGTCGTCTTAAGTATGCCTCATGTAAGGCCGGATCACAGCTTAGGGCGACGCGTAGTGGAGGGCAGATGACTCCTGCCAAGACTCAGCCGACTATTAAGAGTCAAAAGACTATAAAGTTGAAACAGTTGCTGCCCGCGAGGTAGTAAAGTGTGGAACAGGACGCCCTGTGTTGCGCTCTCTGTCGAACTCACGGGCCTTACTGCAGGCATAGTGCCGCACCACTCACGTGTCGATGTTTCATTTTCAATTTTTCAATCATATCAATACGCGATTGAACGACTCTTTAATACTAGTATAGATATTTAGGTTGTGAGCTAAGCCAATGTGTGATGTGCTGAAATGAGTTAAAATGTGTTATGTGTTTTCATTCAAGACCCAACGGAACAAGTGTTATTTTTGATTTACGCAAACTTAAATGACTGGAGAGTAATATAGGTTACTTTTCATCAGTTGCAAGGTGGATAGAATCTTCGAGTCAATCGCTGGTACAAGAAAGATTTTTATTTTGGCACTGAATAACCCATAAGCGTAATAGCGGCTAGCCACTAGGTAGATGTAAACCGGAAAACGATCCACTCGTTCATTCCAATATTTCATTTCAGCAACAATTCAAAGCGGTCATATCGCGTTATACGTTTTAAAACTTTTCAGTTAGATTGAAAACTCATCCACTTCAAAGCCGCGCTCGCGTGGCTTGAAAAAACATGGATCCATTCAATTGAGTGGAGAACAAGCCAACTTAAATGACTTGGATGGATTGGAGAGCACAAAGCCGACTTATATCCACGTTATTTCACATAATTAGTAGCTATCGGGGTCAGAGAATTTAAAAAATATTAATATAAAAATTGCACGAACGCGCGAACCTCATAGAACATATGCCGTTTTTGAACAGTATGATGCACAGTCTCAATATGTTCATAATCAATACTGTTTTAATTAAAAATATAATTAGGCGGATATTGTTTGAAGTTAATAGACTTCAAACAATAGTAATTTATGATGGAAATGTGCATGTCGATATAATGCGCGATTAAAGAATATTTGCATAAAATTTTCCGTATCGGAATAATTAGCACATATTTACCTATCTACGTATAGTACCCCGCATTAAATAATGCACATCGATGTTTAGTCGATGTTACTCTGTCACTCAGTATGTGACGTTTCGCACGGGTTTGTCAGAGCTCAGTGCAACGACAATGCTCTATGAAGCAGAATCTAGCTGATTTCTCTCTCTAAGCCTTGATGTGCATTATTTATTGCCGCGTACCGCGTATTTACTTCAGAATACAATTTTTTTAATCAATATCCACACTTTTATCCTATATAATGTGCATAGACATGCAAAGCAAACTAAACAAGTTCGGTTGTTTCAATATCTATCTAAGTTCTTTTCCTAAAACACAGTAGTTGCTTCTATTTTAGTGGTTTGTTATTCATTAAAAGTGTCTTAGGTACTTCAGCAACATTAGGCAATATCACAATATTTAGTCTTATTTGATTCACTACTAAATTATTAAACCTGAACCAACGAGCTTCCTGTACTAATCAAAACTTATAATCAATCAAAGGCTTATGCCATAACTGGGCTACGTTCCAGATCTTCTATTTCAGTCAGAGCATGATATAATTCATATTGGAGTTCTTATTAATCCTGTGGCTTAATTAATTATTTGTTCCATAAAGGAAAACAAGGTGGCCGGGAGACGGCGGTGATAATGTTAATTATGTTAAAAAATTGAATGGGTTTTGATTGTAAAAATAAAGAAACAATGCGTTAAAAGTGGTAATATATTGATCTCTTTAACTAACTGATTCACCACGTGACTTTAATTCACGTCGGAATTATGGTATCGTTTTTTATTGATGATTGAATGTCCCGGAGGTTGTAGATTGCATTACACTAAGAACTTTTATTGTGATTTGA
Source organism: Morpho deidamia (assembly GCA_947086505.1). Lineage (NCBI taxonomy): Eukaryota > Metazoa > Arthropoda > Insecta > Lepidoptera > Nymphalidae > Morpho > Morpho deidamia. The sequence goes on along the minus strand of CAMTZC010000020.1, from coordinate 20,188,398 downwards.
CTTTAGGATATGATTTGAATGACCCATTGGGGCAAGTAGCAGTGACCCTTTCATCAACTACGAGGATCCAAGATTCGTTTTCCGCCGAAGACCAACATTTATAAAAAAAATCAACTTGTTGGTTTTTGAAGTCTGGATGTATTTAAATACTTAATTGGAATTATATAAAACAAAAGTAACGATTGAATTATTTTACTATATATCGGCGTTTGTTAATAAAATCTATGTAATGCTAAGTGTAGAAAGCTAAATACGTTCGCGTACCTAATACAGGTATTGTATGTATTATGCGGGATTAGTCACCGCACCCATCACAAAACATCACCACCAACACACTACACAACCACTACACACATTCACTATAACAATCTCAACGATTGTTTCGTCCCGTATCCGAAGCATCAAGAGATAGGCTCTACGACAAAATCTATATTATATCTATCTATACTTATTATAAAACAAAGTCCCAAAAACATGTCTGTCTGTATGTAATCGGTTTTCTCAAAATCTACTGAACGGATTTTTGAACGGTTTTCACCAAAAGATAGTGAAATACTTCCAGACGGTTAAGATATATAGTACATATCGGTATTATGTAAATTGTGTTGAAGAGTTATTAGAAAACTTGCTCGCTGGGAGATTTGGTCGCGTTCGCTGCATAAACCAGCATATGCTAAAGTAATGTAGACTTATATGAGAATTGTATGAGAATTGTAGATCTGTAAAAATGCAACAAAAAAGTCCGCGATAGCATGTCCCTAACTGTTATGGTTGTTCCGCACAAACGTGCGGGCGGATGAGACAACCTCCGAAACCTGGGCCCGTCGTCTCGGCGCCTCAACCTACCTTATGCGGCCGTCAGCTGTATGCGGTCCGGCCTCATGAATAACTGCGTGTACATGTGGACGTGTGTGTGTGCGCTTGTATGTACTTGGCCGATTCCCGAACCCGTTGGCTCGCCTCTGCAGTCTTCCACGGACACGTACTGTCTATTTCTCCCGGAGTATACACTTCACCAACGCGGTTAACTAACACAAATAACACGCGTTGTGCACACAACCTTCGTAAACCACGTTATTGAATCGTCCCATATCGGCGAACATTAATCCCAACGCGTACTAAAACCGCGTCGCGGTCGCGTCTTATCTTTATAGTATTCGAAACGCTTCACTAATTGAACGCGTCACTAAATACTTATATCAATATCAAAAGTCAATACAGTCGTGGTACTATCTAAAACCACACCCAAACGCATAATTACGCGTGTGCGTTCTACAATAAGGTCGTACAGGTGCGCGCGCGTGCTGTCTTATCGTAGTACAAAACGTTACTAAAAACACTACGTAATAAACGCTAGCGGCGAGCGTACACCACACAGCACTCGAATTAACAGTCAAGTCAGCCTCGACGCGAGTTTGCCGATAAGCTCGCTGGCCAGGCGCGCGCCGCTTGGCGCGCGTGAATTTATACAAAACAATGGTTAATAACTAATTTTATGTTTAAAATAAGAATTCTAGAAAAAAATTGTGACACGGTGGCTTCCACGCCGGCAAAGCCGCTGGCACAGCTAGTATGTATATATTTAGCAGTTGTCTGTTGACACAAGTATGCATTTGGGGACGGACGACTGTGTATGTAATTGTCCATATATTTATTGTTATTATGATTGTGCAAATTCCTAAAGCAAATATCGGTATTTACAATTAAACCTTTTCTAGACAACTTGAATGACCTTAGGTTAATCCTATTTCCAGTTTGTCGCATTGCTGTCCGTTTCAGAACAGCTCCAATAATATTAAATATCTCTGGCGAACCGCAATAAGTGCGGTATGCCTCGCCTCGCCCGTGTTATTTATACAGGGACCTCATTTAATAGTGATGTGATAGTATCGGTGATAATATCACAAATTTATTCAAATTCAAATTCAAAATATTCTTTATTCAAGTAAACTTGTAAGCAAGTACTTTTCGTCAACTTCTACTGCTAGTTCGGAAAGCTGTTCCTAGCCAGCCGAGCACCGGGTGGGGAGCGGACAGTGCAAGGCACCGTCCGCTCCTAAGAGGAGAGGAAGGGGGGGTGATGGCCAGAGGGTCCCCTCGCTACCCACCGCCGGCCCGGCTCAGGCTACAACGAGTCGGGTTATGGAGGATCCAATGGAGGTCACTAATTAATGGCCTCCATGCGATTCCTCCAGGCGAACATTATGCGCTCTGCCAGGGCCCAGGACCTTATCTTCCAGACCTTGGCGGAGCGCATGGTGCACGTGGCTGTGGTCTCCGAACCCCGTTACGTTCCGTCGGGCGAAGAGTGGGTCGGAGACCGTAATGGGGATGTGGCTATCGCGTCCAGGGTTGCAGCTGGCTCCCCAGCCCTAGAGCGCGTAGTAAGGGGACGTGGGTACGTCTCCGCCAAAATTGGAGACGTATCCATCATCGGGGTGTACTTCTCACCAAGCAAACTGTTCTCCGACTTCGAGCTCTTCATGGCTGAAGTCGGAGACTTGGTGAGTAGATTACAGCCCGGCAGGGTGGTCCTGGCTGGTGACCTCAACGCCAAATCCGCAGCGTGGGGGTCTCCGGTCACGAACGTGAGGGGGAGATTCTTGGAGGGTTGGTTGGCCTCGACGAGGATGGTCGTCATGAATCGGGGGACAGCTGACACATGTGTGCGATGGAATGGCGGCTCCAAAATCGACGTCACCTTTGTCGATGCCGCCATGTCACCGTGTGTCAATAATTGGGAGGTAGTAACGGGTGTGGAGTCACTCTCGGACCATCGTTATATATGGTTCGAGGTCTCCACACGCCTCACTCCCAATCTGTCCCGGTCCAGAAGAAGTAATGACGGCCCTCGGTGGTCCGTCAAGAAGATGGATCCCGAGTTCCTGGTCGAGGCCGCAACTGTCCAGGCGTGGGCCGCTGCGCCCACGGGTGGGGGTGTTGCCGCAAAGGTCGAGGACCTTCAGCGGCGGATGTCACTCGTCTGCGACGCTAGCATGCCGAGGGTGCGTGGCACAGGCCCGGCACGCGGGGTGTACTGGTGGTCTGAGGATCTGGCGTGGCTGCGTGATCAGTGCGTGGCTATGCGCCGCCAGTACACTCGGTGCAGACGTCGTAGGCGACGCGACATCGAGGAGGAGAGGCGCCGTTATGAGGCTTATAAAGCTGCCCGCGTCTCCTTGCGGACGGCCATAGGCGAGGCTAAGAACAGGGCCCACAGGGAGCAAGCCGAAGAGCTCAACCGGAATCCATGGGGGAGGCCGTATATAGCGGCGCGAAGGAAACTTCGTGCCCGAGCCCCTCCCCTTACCGAGAGCCTTCGGCCGGATCTTCTCGAATCCATTGTGGAAGCCCTGTTTCCGCAGGGAGCCGAGGTTCAGCCGCCTCGTATGGCGCCTCTCGAGGAGGAGGAAGGCACTGTGTCAGGTGTGCCGGCGGTGTCGGAGTGGGAATTAGCGGGAGCGGTGAGTCGCATGAAGGCGAGAAACACTGCTCCTGGCCCTGACGGCATACCTGGGCGCGCTTGGGCTCTTGCCCTGGGTCCGTTGGAGTCGGGACTCAGGGCGACATACAGTGCCTGCCTGGAGCAGGGACTGTTTCCCCGTAGGTGGAAGACGGGGAAATTAGTCCTGCTTAGGAAGGAGGGAAGACCAGCCGATACACCCTCCGCGTATCGGCCGATCGTTTTGCTGGACGAAGCGGGAAAGCTGCTGGAGCGCATCGTGGCGTCCCGCATAGTGCAGCACCTCCAAGAGATAGGGCCCGACCTCAGTCGCCTCCAGTGCGGATTCCGTCAGGGCAAGTCCACTCTCGACTGCATCGAGGGTGTGAGAGTCCTGGCGAAGGAGGCGACGTCCCGGCGCGAGGTTGTGTTGGCGGTGTCGTTGGACATCGCCAATGCATTCAATACCTTGCCCTGGGGAGTAATAAAAGAGGCCCTACGCTTCCACCGTATCCCCTCGTACCTGCAGCGCGTTGTCGGTGATTATTTGGCTGACCGTGCTGTGAGGTACCCGACGGCTGGGGGTAGGTGGAAGGAGCGGAGGATGTCGTGCGGTGTTCCGCAGGGGTCGGTTCTAGGTCCCCTTCTGTGGAACATCGGCTACGACTGGGTGCTGCGCGGGCAAATGCTCCCGGGAGTGCGTCTGTTTTGTTATGCAGACGACACTCTCGTGACTGCTCGCGCAAGCACCCACCGGGAGGCCCGAGTACTGGCGACCGCGGCCATAGCTCATGTCGTGGCTCGGATTCGCCGGTTGGGGCTGGGGGTGGCTTTGGAGAAATCCGAGGCCATTTGCTTCCACAGGCCTCGGATGGCGCCCCCAGTGGGCTCCCGGTTGGTGGTGGGCGGGACGTCCATCGGAATCTCAGGTACTTTACAGTACCTGGGATTACTCCTCGACAGCCGATGGACGTTTGAGGCCCACTTCCGGCGGCTCGCACCTAAGTTAACGGCGACCGCCGGAGCCCTGAGCAGGCTCCTCCCGAATTTGGGGGGGCCGAATGCAGGCTGCCGGCGCCTATACGCCGGGGTGGTTCGGTCCATGGCCCTGTACGGCGCTCCCGTATGGGCGGAGCGGTTGACTGCTAGGTCCCTGCCCCTGCTGCGGAGGGCGCAGAGGATTATGGCGGTCAGACTTGTGCGGGGCTACCGGACCATCTCCGGAGAGGCGGCCTGCGCCTTGGCCGGGTCCCCTCCATGGGATCTAGAGGCCAAGGTGTTAGCTCGGGCCTACCGCCGTAAAGTCGAAGCTCGTTCATCGGGGGGAGACTCAGCGGTGGTAGAGGTGGACTGGCGGAGGGTAGCTCAGAAGGAGCTCCTCCGCCAATGGAGGCGACGGCTGGAAGCGCCCAGTGCAGGAGTCTGGACGATTTCAGCCATCCAGCCCATTCTCCAGGGCTGGGTCGCCAGGAGGCATGGGGTCCTCACCTTCCGCCTGACACAGGTACTTTCCGGACATGGTTGTTTCGGGAGGTATCTGTGGAGGGTGGCCCAGCGCGAAGCGTCTGGTGTGTGCCACGAGTGCGGCGCCGAGTCTGATACGGCGCTGCACACGCTCGCGGACTGCCCAGCGTGGGCGGTTCAGCGAGCGAAGCTCGTGGCAGAGGTGGGGCGCGATCTCTCCCTGCCCACCGTGGTTCGTGCCATGGTGGACAGTGAGAGATCGTGGGCAGCGATGGCCTCCTTCTGCGAAGATGTTATCTTGCGGAAGGAGGCGGCGGGACGGATCCGGGAAGTCGAGTCCTTGGATCCGATCCGCCGCAGGCGAGCGGGGCGCAGGCGACTCGCCGAAGTCCGTCGCATGCCGCCCTAACGGGGACCTCCGGGCGTTCCGAACGGGGTTTCGGACGCTCGCTGGAGTTAGGTCCCCGAGGCGGTCGATGCATCTGGTGCTCCCGATGCATCGATTAGCGGAGGGAGGGGCCACTTTGAGAGAGGCCCCAACCCAGAGGTGGCGCACTCTGGGGTTAAGAGTTGCTGCTGGCGAGGATGGGGGAAATGTGTCCAACGGTACCCTGTCCTCGCCACCAGCAGCGTGGTGGAGCACTGTCAGGTTTTTAGTCGGTGAGAGTCCGACATACCCGCCGCTCGTCCCCGTCGGGCGGTGATGACCCATAATGGGTTTTCCTGACATAAAAAAAAAAAAAAAAAAAAAAAAAAAAGGTAATAATAAATAACTGTAAATGATTATCATGATGCGAGAAATGCCTTTGATTTGTCTTTATGAATAATCTTTCCGTAAGTGGGTAATGAGGGTCTGAAATACATTATATAAAGGGATTACGTTGCTTCTCGAATTTGGGCTTCAAGGGTTAGAGAAAAGTAAAGTATAAATAAAAAGCTATACAAGTAGATCTCTTGAAGTCATCATTACTGCTGTTTGCGCTAAAATTGTTAAAATTAAATTAAATTGCTTTTTAGTGATTTTTCATATATTTAATGGATTTTATTATATCTTAGAAGCTATCCCGGCAAACGTACATTTCCATATAAATTATATCTAAGGAATTAACATTTTGCATTAAGCGCATCAGTTTATATAAATAACTAATAAGCACGGGTACATAAAGACATGATGGGTGCTTTCGTCTTTTACCCAGATAAATTTAGGTAAATACTTAAAGAAAGTTTCCAGAAAAGGGGATTTTTTACCAGACGCGTGTCGTTACTTCAAGTAAATACTTTTAAAAAGCAATTCGATCATATTGACTTTTGTGAAAGGCAATTTATGCTTTGTACGTATTTCTTATTAGCCGACTTTGAAGTGAAGCATTCATGTTTATATTTAAAGTAGCTGGAACTTTTTACGAGAATTATTGCGATTGATCTAAGCTTTGATATTTTAATTATACAACAATCTGACTTCTGTACGCCAGCTTTAGTAGTTTTATTGCCAAGTAATTAAAGAGAAATAAACTATTATAAAATTCTATTTTAATATAAAAGCTTATAAATATTTTTAACTGAGCCTGTTATCGACGGACTGTCAATTGCCTTTCATAGCAAGATTTACTGGTTCGCTTTTTTATTACTATTTATATTAATTACTTCGTCCAATATAGGTGAAGATTTGGTCTTAGAGAAGGAATAGAAGTTTTGCGTACAAACATGTTTAGTTTTATACTATTTTATTTCTGTTCTGACCTCCTGCTTAATTGAACCTTCTCACTTCTTATATATAAACTGCTATATAATATATATATAAGCTGTGCCCACCACGTAGTCCACGTGGTAAACGGTGTGTCATAAAGTTTGTTCCGCGTAAATCCCGTTCCCGCGGGTATTTTAATGTAATGGACTATTAATCTAAACCTTCCTCAAGATTTGCACTAATCTTTTACTAAAAACCGTACAAAAATCATTCAGTAGATTTTAATATAATTACATACAGACAGACAGTATTTGAAGACATTGTTTTTTGTTTTAATTATTACTCATTCTTTGTGCATCATTAGCATAGTTTAAACTTTTCTCAACACCAAAAAATATAATATATATGTTAATTTTTTTTCACTCAAAGATGCTTTCGAAGCAGTTCTTAACCAATATAGTACCCGGCATTAAATAATGCACATCGATGTTTACAATGAAACAGCCGGCCAGTTCGGTTTCGTAGAGCGCTGTCACTGTCACTCACGGGTTGGTCAGTATGTGCAACAGAGACGATGCTCTATGAAGCAGAATCTAGTCGATTTCTCTCTCTAAGCCTCGATGTGCATTATTTATTGCCGAGTACTATACTTCCGTTTTAATGACTCCATATGGAGTCATTAATAATGTTCAATGTTTCTCGTACTTTTAGAAGTGTATTTAATGCTAACAAAAGTATAATTCTAACAGTAATTTATGACTCCCATAACCTCGTGTCTGAAAAAATTTCGAGCCAAAATTAAGTAACCGCCTTTTACACTTGTCAAGTTAGTAACAACGTAATATATCGCAATCCGCGATACAAAACTCGCTCATATTTTACTCAAGAACTTCTTGACAGAACTGTTTGTTACTGCAAAAGCGGGATAATAAAATCCAGTGGAACAAATGAACATCATTCACGTTTCAAGTCCTCCGAAATCCGTGATGAAGTGCCGTTTTACATGACGTAACGTATGCGACACGAGATACGACTGGTTTGCGTAAAAATGATCGTGACCTTTTTACATTAGATCGAAAACCCAAACGCCAGGATGTTTGATAAATATTTATACATTGTTGAAATTTTAACTTTAAGTCCCTGGGATATACTCGTATGTGAACAGTCATTCCACACAAGAGCAGCATGATGGGTCGAAACTGCAATCTTTCTTTTCGAATAAAGCTTTTGTCCACGAGACCAATAGGGGCAGAGGAAATATCTTAATATTTCCTTATTAAACTACATGAAACAAAGGACAAAATTTTATGACATAACGGACATCTATCCCGAACCGTTTAGAAAATAGGTTGGAGGTAACATTTTTATCACAAAATCTAAAGAGAAACTTAAAAAATTACAATTAATACGTTATGACGGGGCTGACATGTACTGCAGAAACTTAAGTCCCTTAAAAAAAAAGATTAAATAAAACAAATTAATACGTTCAGTTACATATTAGAGGACTCTGTTAGAGCAATAGATGGATATTAAAATTTTACTGCCGTCATTCAAATGCAATGTAGTTATTAACATAGAACATACAATTTTGTGTCGTTATAAATTTTATTTATATATTTGTTTGTAATTTTAGTTCAGAATTAAAAAATAATCTGTCGGAACGGATAAAAAGGAACCAGTTCGATTCATGTTTTTGTTTAATCCAAGCGTTCAAAACGAGTTCGATTAGATATGTCGTTACATGTAAAGGTAAGTTAACCGAGTGAGTTGTTCAGAACAGCAATAATTTGTAGGAGCCGGTGCGACCGGAATGGATTTTTCGCTATCGCGATTGAGCGCCGCGGAGCACGTGTTCCGCGCATCTTATCGATATAACCATAAATTGTTTCGGCAATTTAGCCTGCCCGGCCTCGCAGCCTACATAACTATCTCCTTGAGAGTTTTCTCAAACATACCTCGGGACTTATAGGCTCTACAGTGATAAAGTACTTTCGCAGATGAATTATTCGAGGCTTTGATTACTTGGTCTCATTAAACCGTGATAGCCAATTCGGGAGACGTGTGACCATCATAATCATTTATTAAGTGACTTTTACACAAAAGATTTTTGCTCACAGATCTAAACCCTTTTTTTTTCTTGTCAGGAAAACCCATTATGGGTCGTCACCGCCCGACGGGGACGCTGCTGGTGGCGGGGACAGGGTAACGTTGTACACATTGCCCCCATCCCCGCCAGCAGCGGCTCTGAGCCCCGGAGAGCGCCACATCCGGGACGGGGCCTCTCTAAGCAGTGGCCCCTCCCACCGGCTAATCGATCCATCGGGAGCACCATATGCATCGACCACCATGGGGACCTAACTTCAGCGAGCGTCCGATGAACACAGATCTAAACCCTGGGCCGACACTAAGAAGTTTTTCTATTAAAACGTGCCTAATTGATATTTATATAGATTCCAGTTTAAAAAGAACTTTTTGACGAAAAAAACATCGTAAGTAAACTTGCATATCTTAAGAAAATTCTTGGGATATGTGTAACATAAGTTACCTGTCCGCAATGGAGCAGCGTCCATCCCTTCACCCCTTCTTAAAAGGGGAAACTCTTTCGCTGCCTACTGCTAGGCAAAGGCCGAGTAGTGGGAAAGTAACCGGCTGCTACTTAATTTATTTTGGTTCCTATCTTAATATTACAAAAGCGAAAGTCTTTGACCATATAGTACAAAGAATTCTTTGTTGATAGACGTTGGGGTCCTATTTATATTATGCTATTTCGATCGCGTGGGCCTTCATATTTTTCTGCTTAAATATTTAGTGATATCTAGTGAGGAACTCTACAATTACCTGGCATAGTTTCGACACGAAGATAGCTTCATGAAAAACAGTTGAATAAGACGAAATTTTATATTTTGAAATTGTTGTCTATTTACGCTCCAAAAATAACGTTGCCTTGTACTAGTCTATTATTTTACGTCGGATCATTAAATCCTTCATATTATTTCATTTTAGAGTTATCAAGTGTGCAACTTCACTTTAAAAGAAACAATTTCTTCATGAAAATACCTACATCTAATTCAATTCAATGAGCATCCGACCGCAACGTCCAATAAAGCTATTGGATCTAAGATTGGAGCTAAGGATCAAAGCACTCCAAGTATAGCTGATATATTAATATTATTTGCAAAAAAAGTAATAATCCTACTATCCTACTAAACTAATATTATAAATGTGAAAGTTTGTGAGTAAGGATGGATGTTTGTTACTCTTTCACGAAAAAAATATTATTAGACGGATTTGAATAAAACTTTACAGTTATATAGGTTATACATTTGAATAACATACAGGTTACAATTAATAATGATTTTATGTTATATAAAGATAAATGTCAATAAAGTCGGATAAAATCTGGCCTCTGAGAGCTATCTTGTCGAACGCTGCCTAAATCATTCAAGCTACACAAAGATGGTGTACCGTGGTATTGTTTATCTTGAATACTTCTAAATAAAAGTCCGTGACAGCATATATCTAACTTTTATGTGGAAGCCAGAATTGCGCGCGAAAATTATATGGAATCCTTTTGTTTTGAAGTTAGACAGTTAAAATTTTGGACGTACGAGTAACTAAATAAATATATATTTTTTAATATTATTAATTATGTAAAAAAATATTTAAATCTAAAATGATCTGTCACGAAACTTAATGTGGCAGACCAAATTCCACGCGAGCGAAGCCGCGGGCAAAACCTAGTAATACATAAATGTCACTGCTATTATAGCTGGTGGTAGATATAAAAAAGGTTAGGTGACAGGAATAATTAATCGCACATGCTGATATTTAACTGCAAAATGTCATGCAGCGACTCTTTTATTCCTTATGTTAACCTTTACTTTCATTCGTTTTATAGTGCTTACCCCGAACATGCAGAGGATCAACGGGTTAAGAACGGCTTTTTACAGTAGCAAATCTCTTAATTTTTCTACATAAATAAATAGGAAAATACTTAAAATGTTTTTTCAGCACCTTAACTATTTTTATTAGATTTTTTGAAATGTGGAATGATCGACGTCTTTCGGGTATTTTTTTAAGATATGAATTAGATATATGCTATATTAAATGAATTGACGTCATTATCACTGCCATATGCCAATTTGTCGCATATTTTTTATCTTACCGGTTTAGAGTCTGAACTCAACTAAACTTCTCTGGTTTTTTAAAATTGCTGTTAAAAATATGCTGTTAGGTCAAACGCATTTCATTACGTTAGAAAACAGATTTTATTAAGACATTATTAAGAGTAATATCTCAACGATCAAATTACTGAAACGTGCGGGTAAAGGAAAAACACGTACCTGCTACATTGCCGGGGGCAATTTAACACTTAACTTGATTCGGATAAACTCACAGATACATATGTAACAATATAATAATGGAAATCGACAACATAACAATTTTATTAATATAATTATATTTATTAGCTGATTTAGTAATTTCGATCGCAATCAATAACCGTTTCGTAATTATCGCTGGTTGATGTTGCGGTCTTTTGAATTTTGAACCAATTTACATTATTACCGGTATTTAATTACGCTCATGTTTTTATTTTTGCACTTTTTTAAATGTAATAACAATGATTTGTATTTTAGTGTTTGTGAGATCATTCACCCAAATCATTCAATATACAGCAACAACAAATTGTAGCAAATTTATAAACAAATATACTTAAGAATATAGAATATAGCTAGCGGTGAGACCGTGCGACTCTCTAGAGACGACATAGGTTCAGACCCCGGGCAGGCACCAATGAGTTTTTTTATTAAAACTTATGTGTCTATGCCTAATTGATAATTGCAATTTATCACACGCTTTTCGGTGAAGGAAAACATCGTGAGGAAACCTGCATATCTCTAGAGAATTCTAGGGATATGTGTAACCTACCAATCCGCATTGGAGTAACGTGGTAGATCTTAGCTCCAATCCTTCTCTCCAATAACGGATAGAGGAGGCCTTAGCCCAGCAGTGGGCAAAGTAACAGGCTGTTACTTTACTACTTTATACTTAAGAATAATCACTATCGTTAAAAATCACAAGTTACTTTATATGATTGATAACAGCCTGCACAGCAATATTACGTATAATTATAATGTACATTTGATACAATTAAAGCTTTCATACCAGGACATATAATAAAAAAAAATTAAAATTGTTGTTTTTTTGTTTTATTTAAAGCTTTTGATTAGAATAAAGCTACAATTGCTTCGGGATGTTGCTCTAACCGGCAACCGGAAGAATCAGCAAGAAATTCAGCAGTCGGTCTTTGAAAGCTTTTTTTGTCTATGTAATTAAGTTGCAATTCACTGTTTAATGAAAACTAGTAACCGATATGAGACAAGTTGACACGGTTCATAACAAGTCGCGAGCGGCGTATTAATCACTGCCGCGTCACGGGATAATGTGACGCGAGCCCGCCGACTGCTGACAAGGCATCTTGTCATAGTTTTTCCCTGATTGCACGATAACAGTTCCAGTTCGTAATTAATTAGCAGGGGAGTGTTACATATCCATACTAATATAATTTTGGAGCTACTTAATATAATATAATAGTTATAGTTAGTTATGGTCTTTTGTGCCGTTTGCAGTTGAGACCTACGGCCTTTGGAGGCAAAGTGCATTTTTTTAATCCGTTTTAACACCTGAATTTATTGCCTCTTCGGGTGACAAGAGATGTTGGCTTCTTTTTCGTACAAAGAATCAGCTTAGCGATTCAACGCGGAAACACTCCTAGCGTTCTTAGAACCATTCCACGTGAGCATGGTTTGTATGGTACTAGCGTGTAAGTAATTTAAGATAAACATAACTTGTTCATTTTTGTTGCATAAAGACTAAGATACCTAATATTATGAATGCGAAACTTTATCTGTTACGACTAATTCTGGACCGATAGTAATGAAATTTGGCGCAATTATAGTTCATACACCAGGGAGATATATAGGATAGAAAAATCAGTTTTCCTTGCAGGAACAATGAGATTACTTCGATGCAAGCGGGCGCAAAAACTCGCGATCACCACTAGAATCGTTATGAATATAATTGAGGATATTTGAATAGTTGACGCGAAACGATGTTGCGGATATATTAGGTCCTTACATATGAAATTGGCGTTTTCTAAGGGAGGAACATAAAGTCGTTTTTTTTTAATGAAATATATTTAATTAATCAAAGTATGTACCATTGCTATGTATGCAATTTTCCCTTTTCATAGGTAGTTCATTGATCCCCTTACTAAAAAAACCATTCGGGCGGGAATCAATAAAATCTTTGAAGGCGGTTTGGACTGCCCCATCGGAGTTGAATTTTTTTTTCCATGCAAGTAGTTATCGAAATTGCGCAAAAAATGGTAATCTGTTGGAGCAAGGTCCGGAGAGTACGGTGGATGTCTAAGACATTCTAATTGAAGCTCCTCTGATTTGGTAGCTGTCTGTTGTGCAGTGTGTGGTCTAGCGTTGTCCTGAAGCAGCAGTGGCCTAGAGCGATTGAACAGCCTCGGTTGTTTAGCAGCTAGCTTTTCCATCATGGTTTGCAGTTGCTGACAATAGATATCTGCCGTAATCGTCTGGCCAGATTTAAGAAAGCTGTAGTGAACGACACCGGCAGTAGTCCACCAAACACTTACAAGCAACTTTTTATAGTCAATTTTCGCTTAGGGCAGGATTTGGCTGGTTCGCCAGGGTCCAGCCATTGCGATGAGCGCTTCCGATTATCGTAGAGGATCCACTTTTCATCACAGGTAATGATTCGATTTAAAATTCCTTCATTATTGTGCCGGTTGAGTAACGTAACGCAGCAGTCGACGCGCGTTTGTCGGTTTGCTTCACTCAATTCATGAGGTACCCACCTTTCAAGCTTTTTCACCTTCCCAATTTGCTTCAACTGGATTAGAATAGTTTTATCACTAACACCGGAGCCTGCAGCTAACTCGGACGTGGTTTGCGATGGATCCGCTTCCACAATAGCCTTCAATTCTTCATTATCAACTTTGGTCTCCGGCCGTCCGCGAGGCTCGTTCTGCAGGTCGAAATTTCCAGAACGAAAACGTTGGAACCAAAAACGCACTGTGTTTTCTTTTGCGACACCGTCACCATACACATGATTAATCCTTCGAGCCGTTTCTGCAGCACTGGTGCCACGGTGGAACTCATACTCGTAAATAACGCGATATTTCATGTTTTCCATTTTGTAAACAGAGTGACACAAAGAAAAAAACAAAAGAAGAAAAAACCAATGAATTAGGGGGTTTGAAACACAAATGCATGAGTAAATAGCTGTATGAATTTGAATTTGGAATTCCTAACCATAAAGGTAATATTTGAGATCAAAGTGGCCAGTACGACAAAACGCCAATTTCATATGTAAGGACCTAATAGTTTATTAGAGAGAAAGAAATAATGTATTTTGACATGACAACGTTTTATCAACGAGACACTGTAATGGCAGCAATAAGGGAAATTAATATTAAGATCAACAGACACAAAAACCTAAACAGTTAAAAACATTATGTATGAAACATCCCAAATATATTGATTGTCAAAAACTAAACAATATCATAATTTTATTAAAAATATTGTATACATTAAGGTGTCGTAAAAAGCGACTAAGATAAGTTGATCCGCCGTGTGGTATCCGGTTGAGTAGAATAGACCAACACCTTTCTTACCGAGGGGTCGTAAAATACGACTAAGGTAAGTTGACGTCAGGCAGGCAGCCGGTTCGTAAAATACGAAGCCAAATCGTGTGACAACATGTTTGTAACATGTTGTCACACGATCAAACGATCAAACATGTTGTCAACTTTTGAACGAAGAAGAGAAGAAGGACTATTAGATGCTTATCTCTATGTTAAGGTAGATAAACACTAAACAATTTCGTGCTCACGAAAAAAATTATGTTTTCTCAATTTATTTCCGATTATCAAGTTACGTTAGAACTAAATAATATATATATATATGTCTACGTAATTCCGGACGTAGGTCTATTGGTTGAGATATTCCTAAAGTTCTGCCAATTACGATCTGCCCGTAAACTAAAATACACAATCAAAGTCATCTCGGAATGTAACGTGGCTCTCCATTTACGAGAAATGCACCGAGAAGATACAATTTGTCACACACAGAAATGTGTCCCTATTTGCGAGAGACAAAAGAAACAAAATTGCCTGTACATTATATAATAACGTGAATATATTATTTCTACTTTGTACTTGACGTCGCACGGAAATGCAATTGTAGAGAAATTAAATTGATTCCAGAATGGGGAAATTGATTCAAGAAAAATATATTCTAACGTAAGAGACGGGAAATGAGGTTGTGCTTTTTGTTCTGCTTCTATTTATTGTTTTCCATAATATCAGCTAAGAAATAGCATCTTACTGTTTAACTACTTGAGTTAGGTCTCCCACTTTTTTACAGCAAAATCAGAGTTAAGACCCACCACGGAAACCAACACCAAGATAAATAGGCAAATTACGCAAATGCAGTTCAATTCCCAAAGATATTCAAGTTGCCGCGCGATATTTTCCTTAACACTATTACAATACTATACTTCGCCCCATAATTTTACTAGTATAAAATTTCTTTATTCAATTTATAGAACTGGACGTTAGTTTGCAAGTTTGAAGAAGATATAAAAGTAATAATAAAATTATTTTGCTGTGAACCACGATTCAAAAAAAGCGTGTCTTTTTTATTTAGGGAGCATATTCCGTTCTCTAGATCATAAAATGCAGGATTCATAGTTTAGCGGAGATCAAATTCAAAATATTCTTTATTCAAGTAAACTTGTAAACAAGTGCTTTTAAATCGTCCAACGGAGAGGAACCAACAAGAAACTCGGCGGTTGCTCTTTTAAAAATATAAATCTTAAAACTAGTTACATTTAGTTATCTTGTTAGTCTTGTACAGGGTAGAAGTGCATATTCACACATCCTTATCATATAAGTAATCTTCAACAGTAAGTATCTTCAACAGGCTTTCTGTATCAGCCTCTTTTTAACAGTGTTTTTAAGCTGCTGTAATGACATGGCCAAAATGGTCCATAATACAAAAGAAATAAGCGATTAATTTTATCGCAGATTATAGCGAAATAATTATATCATTACATTTTTATACGCATGTACTATAAAGAACCACTACACTGCGTTAACACTGCACTCATTCACCGCCACTATCTAAAAAAAAATCGCTTCATGACCCGAGCATCATCAAGAGGAAGGCTTCACAAAAAAAAATTTGAAGGCGACTAAACTTTTTTATTCATTATTACACACGAATTCTTGTTTGTACATTCCATAGACTACCAGACATACGGTACAGACTTTGACAATAATAACGTTACTGCGGACGTTATATTTGTGCGTGAACAGTGCAAGTTGCCAGTGATGACCTACGGATCTGAGACGTGGTCGCCGACTATGGACCTCATAAGAAGGCATAGAGTCACTCAACGGGCGATGAAGCGGGTTATGCTCAGGGTATTTCTACGTAATGAAATCAGAAATGAGGAGATCAATAGAAAAACTAGAGTCATCGATATAGCTCATCGTGTCAATAAGCTGAAGCGGCGCTGGGCGGGGCACCAGTGCGGAGAACCGATTGGTGTTGGTGTCTCAAGGTGTTTGAATGGCGACCCCGCACCTGAAAACGCAGTGTTTGTAGACTCCCTACGAGATGGACTGACGACCTCAAAAAAATCGTGAAAGAGACATAAGTCTAGCAGTGGACGTCTATCGGTTAACAAAGAAAAAAAAGGATGTTATCTTCTTCTTCTTCTTCGTCAGCCGATGGACGTCCACTGCTGGACATAGGCCTCTTCACGGGATCGCCACACCACACTTGCGCCGCCTGGATCCAGTAGCTCCCTGCGACCTTTTTGAGGTCGTCTGTCCACCTCGTAGGGGGTCTACCGACGCTGCGCTTTCCGGTGCGGGGTCGCCATTCCAGCACCTTAAGACCCCAGCGCCCATCGGTCCTCCGCACTATGTGCCCCGCCCATCGCCACTTTAGCTTCGCGACACGCTGAGCTATGTCGGTGACTCTAATTCTTCTACGGATCTCCTCAATTCTGATTTGATCTTGTAGAGACACTCCGAGCATAGCTCGCTCGTGGTCGCTGACTATGGGCCTCATAAGAAAGCTCAGAGTCGCTCAGCGGGCGATGGAAGGATTTTATACTTAACGCAAATATAAAGATACTTATAATAAATACTAAACCAAGCTACAATAGCTTAAATTTTTTTGTGATTTCTTTTTTTTCGTGTACTGTATGTGAGAGTACTGTAAGATTAGTCGTAGAAACGCGAGGGCACCAGCTAGACGAGTGGAGCCCTCCAGCCCTCAAAGGGACAAGTAACTCTCGACGAAACCGCACTCCTTGATAGCGAGCTCGGCACTCGGCGGGACTTGTCTTTGTCTTAGGGCGGCATATTACATCTTTGGACATAACTACAATTAGCATACAGTAAGCCTAGAGTCTAGAAAAACATAATCTTGAGTTGTATGGAGCAATAAGAGATATTAATTGACCGTTTGAACATCAAACGACTTTGATTGTTTTAAATATTATTATTTGAACAGAGCAACCGCCGAGTTTCTTGCTGGCTCTTCTCGGTAGGAACAGCTTTCCGAACCAGCAGTAGATGATGACGATTCAAAAGCACTTGTTTAGAAGTTAATTCGAATATATTTATTTGTAATAAATATATTCGAATTTAATTAATTCGTCGTTTCTTGCAACCGGGTGCCTGGCAGTGTATTACCATGTGGGTCGGTGACGCATGCACTCCACACAAGAGGTCTGAGTAGTTGTAATTGCGCCTCCAGGCGAATAAGGAGAAATTTAACATCCTCTTCAGACATAAGATTAAAATTGTGTTCATATGTCTCTAAATGGTCGTATGTATGTATGTAGAGACATGAAAAAAAAGTTCGGAACAGAATGTCTCTATCTCTTATGGTTCACTCAGAATAACTACTTTTATGATTCTAATTTCAATTAAAAATTTACGTGATTTACACGGGAGAAACTTATAGTTTCCACTGATTGATGTAATAAGTGAAAGACTTAGTACTGGATGTAAAAATAATTGAAATGTCGATATGTCTAGCCGGATGTGTCGTACACGACTAAACCCGGGATCAATAGTTAAAGCGATATTCTCATGCAAATGTCGTCGGTACAAACGCACTCAAATTGTTTCGGATCAAAATTGCTCTTTTATTTTGGTTCGACCGTTTTATCCGTGTTTTCGTTCACAGCCAAATTTGTCGGATATATAGGGGACATGTTCCCGAGCCGTGCTAGTTAATACCGAGCCACGGGTTGTGGGTATCGATAAAAACTGACTCGTAGTATTTTTATCGCGTGAAACCTGAACCTGAACCAGATTTTGTTCATAAAAATATAAAGAATTATAAAACGATAGGTAATGTATATAATAGACAAAGTAGGAACCGACGTAAGCTTGCGACTCCTGTTTTGCGCCTACCAAAAGTACGTATTTCGTTTATAGGTTTGGGTATAAGATTCTATAATAAAAGTCCGAAATTAATTTTGGCCATGCCATTATAGCAGTTTAAAAACACTGTTAAAAAGAGGCTGATACAGAAAGCTTATTATACTCTTGAAGATTACTTAGATGATAAGGATGTGTGGATATAGCTGCACTTCTACCCTGTGCAAGACAGTAATAAATAAATGTAATTAGTTTTAAGATTTATATTTTAAAAAGGGCAACCGCCGAGTTTCTTGCTGGTTCTTCTCGGAAGGAACAATTTTCCGAACCAGCAGTATAGTTGACGATTTAAAAGCACTTGTTTACAAGTTTACTTGAATAAAGAATATTTTGAATTTGAATTTGAATTTGAAGGTATGTATGGTAGGTAAATAATAAAATTCGGATAATATTACTGACCTTAAATGCAAATTTACACTATAAAATCTTGCCAAATTGTGAGACTGTTTGACTCCTAACAGGCGGCGACTGATTCGATTCCTTTTTAGGAATAAGGGTAGCGTACCATACCCTTATTGCTAAGAAAACAATTTTTCCCCTATACCAGAAAAACATAATTTAGTATCTATTTATTATATTTTATTATCTATTATCTAGTTACTCAACAATGTTGTTATAAAAATATACACCTAATTAACGAAAAAGTTAACGTTTGAAGGCAGAATCGAAGGTGGAGGTTAAACTTTTGTGTGCAACACTGCTTGCTTGGGTGATGCGTCGCTTTACAATTTTGTCATCTATCGGAGACTATCTCCTGACAACGCTTCAGTTACGGGGCGAAACGATCGTTGAGATGGTCGTAGTGAATGTGTGTAGTGCTTGTGTAGTGTGCTGTTGGTGGTGGTGTGATATGAGTGGGTTGCTAAGACTGCATGTATGAGGTATGAAAACGGTTTTGCTTCCTCCACTTAGCATTACATAGATTTTAAAATCAAACGCGAATTATAGCAAAATAATTGTAACATAACTTTTATACTATGGATATCGCAAAGTAGCGCGTAATTCTATAAATTAGCTAATGTAAACATAAAAACACCCATACAATTACCGAGTTAGCAGAAAAACGCGTAAGATTAAGAAGCTAAGCGAGCGGGCGAGATTCAATCTACGCGCCGCGGGTTTTATCTCCGTTTGACTACAATTTAAATCTCGGCGTGCTTCACGAACATTTGTAAAACACAAATTAATCTTTTTGTTTTATCCCAGCGCTTTGTCCGTTTTATTTCGGGTCCAAATTTCGTCCGGATATATCCCCAATCTGCAGTATTTAACAACGTGCTATCGGACACGAATGCATCTACAATATTAGCTAGTTTTGTATTCATAGTTTTTCCAGTTGCTTTTTTATACAAATTTTCTTTTTGAAGACTTTCCTGTACTTTGAATCTTAGTCGTAACTATTTTTATCTGAAGGATACTGTATAAACATAATACGAAACAAACAGTCACCGCTATCTATCGGACACATCGGTTGCACGTAGGAATCTATACTAATTACAAAACAAAGTCCCAAAAAGTGTCTGTATGTAATCGATTTTCTCAAAATCCACTGAACGGATTTATGTACGGTTTTCACCAGAAGATCGTGAAATACTTCCGGATGGTTTAAATAAATAGTACATATCGGTATTATGTAAATTGTGTTGAAGAGATCGAGTAGTTGTTAAAAAACTTGCTTGCTGGGAGCTTTAGCCGCGTGCGCTGCATAAACCAGTAGACTTACGTTTAAGTAATATACTAGAGAATTGTAGAACTATAAAAATACTACAAAAAAGTCCGGAACATCACGTTTCTATCTCTTATGGTAAACTCACAACAAGTACTTTTATGTTCAAAATTACAATTTGGAAAAATTGTGTTGATAAGTGATTTCGACGCGGGCGAAACCGCTGGGCACGACTAGTTATTTATGTAAATTTATTAGTTCACCAAGAGGTTTTCCTTTTGTCCGATAGATGGGGTGTTATCGGCAATCAATATAATTGTATTGCTCTACGAAGAATATTTTGTAGTTGTATAAAGGTTTTGTATATTTTATGAATAAATCGACTTAATAAGTGGCTTAGTCTTTGATTGAGTGTACCTTCCTTTTCTTTGGAGAAATATCGTTTATGTACACAGTTTTTATTATGATTTTGAAGGAAAAATTATATTTTTTTATCCTTTTAGTTAGCCCGGAATATAGACATCTATTTTCATAGACATTTCATCGATTTCAACTGTATAATGGACAGACAGACCTTTAAATCATATTATTCGTAATATTTTTCAACATTAAAGTTGACGTTTATGAAGTTGTGTACAGCGTGTTTATATAAAAGTTGTTACGACTTGTGCTTCTATCCAACTGCTGAGCATAGACCTCCTTTTCCAATTTGAATTTTTGTTTTAACAGAAACAGAAACTCATCGTTGCCTGCCCGGATTTGAACCCGTTGCCCGTATATACGAGTACGTGAGTTTAATTTACAAATTTCGCTGAGCTTAATATGTGACATTGGATAAGACAGATTAAATATAGAATTGGTCGGTTTATTCCGACTGTAGATAGAACCAATATTGCGTTTATGAATTTAAACTATCGTGGGAGGTATTCATAATTAATGTTCAGAGACCGGCTATACTCAAGTGTAATTTTATCGGATGAGCCTGACTAGTTTCAAGCTCATAAGGGGCTCTTTTTGCTTACCTCTTTACGCGGCGTTATTGCGGCGGGAACTGCGTGTAGCAGCTCGCTGGGCGCGACTCGTGAGCGGCTGGGGCGGGGGGAGGAAAAGTTGCTGGTCTTTGTCGTCGGATGCATGGACGAAACTTCTTGAACTTCTTGAAAAGTGAGTATAGCCGGTCTCTAAACATTAATATTGCGTTTCCTAGAATTGGATATTTTAGTTTACAATAATATAAAGATACAATATAAAGATACATCCTAAATACACACTTAAGTCGTAAATAACGAAGTACTTAGCAAACACAACATTAGAAGGATTTCTGTTCACTTGTGAAGATATTAGCTTTTGCTTTGTGATCTAATCTGATAGAGGCTTAGCTTTTTTACGTAGCAAAAATCTTTTTCCTTTGATATTTTCTTATCATAATTACGTAATGTATAAGCTTATAAGGACTTAAGTTTATGATAAAAACAGATTTACTTAGCCTTTATAAATGTATACTCCTCTATACTTATTAAAAAACAAAGCCTACAGAAGCTGTCCGTCTGTATATGATTGATTTTCTCAAAATGTACTTTTCAGTGAAATTTGAAAGTCGATCGCATACAGACAAATAGATTTTGGAGACTTTATTTTACAACAAGTATATATATACTAGTTACATTATATCAAGGATAAAAATTATCACACAAAGATAACAATAAATTGAAGCAACATTTGGTGCAAACACGGGTTAACGGTTTAAATCCTATATGGATTTACAAAATTATCGATATTCCTTGGGAAACGGGAGAATCTAAATAGTACATAATTGAGGTTATTTTATCACTGAAGTTGACGCGAACGATGTTTTGTTAGACACATCTAGTAATAAATAAATGCCAGTAGTGTATGGTGAGCTGATGTGTACGCTAAAATACTTTTGAAGTGAAAACTGCTTTAGCGGCGTCGTGCCCTTTATGTTATAGGTAAACAATGTTAAACTCACCTCAGGACACATGACCCGATCGAAAATTCGTAAGACGGAGGGAAAGTAGAATGCCGGCAGGGCGTAGAAGAGGAAATATAGTTACCCCATATTTCTCTTTCTACCGCGCTGCTATGGATTTTTCCGAGGGTAAAATTTATTTAAATTTATTCATATTAATTATTATAAATTGTCATGTTCGTGTACGATAGCGCGATAAATATTGTTTTTACAACATAAATGATAGTACTTTTGTACTGATAATTGAAGCAATTTCTGCGATATTATTAAGAATACAAAAAATGCACAACGTTAACGTTCAAGTTTTCACTTTAACGCACTCTCGCTGTGCAACCCGTTATTTTTTTCTACTTTACTTAATTGAAGTGGAGAAAAATAACTGGCGATCCTAACCTTGACATGAAAAAGTCGGAGGCAAACCAAAAATATTTTTGCTAAAATAAAAGCACATTCCTCGTCCGCATAATTAAACTTCCAAGTGTTGTTATCATGCGTAGTAGCTTTTACGCGTGATATGATAGCTCGTTAAAATGCAAATCGTCCCGCCGCGGCCCGCGCGTCCCGCACGCGTCCCGCACACGTCCCGACACGTCATGTTGCTTTATTTTGAAAGCCAAGCGAGTTTTAATGTATTTTCATGGCATAATGACTTTTAGTCGTTGGTTGCGGGCTCTGTATTGACAAGAAACTTGCTAATTAAAAGTTATTTTCTTTATTGTTAAAGAGAAATAAAAAAAACCCATGTATGAAGACCGATTTATCCCTAAAGAGAATCTTTCCAAGTCAACCTTTGAGTAACAGAAGGTATAAAACAAGAATTAATTATGCAATATTACATAGATTATAGTACATCTGACTATTTAATTTAGAAATTAATCATTGTTGAATAAGTAAATGATTAAATTATGCTATTAATATAACAAGCAATATAACAGAACTAACTACTTTGCTATAATCCGCACGGGTTAGGTGAATGCATGCAAAGCCAATGTGTATGAAGCAGGCAAAATCTACGTACCTTATACATGCCGCACCAGCCACCACATGCACCCCAAGGCGCAACGATCAACAAGGTTTCGGGGCGAAACGATCGTCGAGATTGTGGTGGTGGGTGTGTGTGCTGCTTTTGTGTGCGTTGTTGCTGGTGAATTGCGCCTTGGGGTGCATGTGGTGGCTTGTCCTGCATGTATAAGGTACGTAGATTTTGCCTGCTTCATACACATTGGCTTTGCATGCATTCACCTAACCCGTGCGGATTATAGCAAAGTAGTTAGTTCTGTTATATTGCTTGTAATATGGAATTCCGCAAAGTAACGTCTGCTTCTATAAATCTATTAATATAATATAATCACTTGACACAATTTTTTATTATTATATTTATATATTTTTTTATGTTCACTATAAAATATAAAAGTTACATAACTCAAACAAGTAGCTACTTGTTAATTGGAATAGTAGCTACTATTCCCAATTTATTTATTTTTAAATTCAAATTCAAAATATTATTTATTCAAATAAACTTGTTAACAAGTGCTTTTGAATCGTCAAAGTTGATGATTCAAAAGCTGCTGGTTCTGAAAGCTGTTCCTACCGAGAAGAACCAGCAAAAAACTCGGCGGTTGCTGTTTTTAAAATATAAATCTTAGAACTAGTTACATTTATTTATTACTATCTTGTACAGGGTAGAAGTGCACCTATATCCACACATCCTTATCATCTAGGTAATCTTCAACAGTATAGTAGGCTTTCTGTATCAGCCTGTTTTTAACAGTGTTTTAAATCTGCTGTAATGGCATGGCCAAAATTAATTTCGGAATTTTATTATAGAATCTTATACCCATACCCACAAACGATTTACGTCCTTTTACTAGGCGCAAAGCAAGAGTCGCAAGCTCATGTCGGTTCCTACTTTGTCTATTATATACATCACTTATCGTTTTATAATTCTTTATATTTTTATGTACAAAAATTACATTGCTAACAATATACTGTGAAGCAAATGTAAGTATTTATTTACAATTCAAGTTAAAAAACCTTTTAACATAATTTCATGTCTACTGTTATCCGTTAAGGAGTTCACTGTTAACAGTTCGTCTGGAGGTAATCCTGGCAGTAACATCAGGTCATGCTTATCATAAACATGCACTGGCAACGGCACTGGAACAATATGTAAAATTTCAGCTCAATCGGACACCGGGAAGTGGATTAAAATTAACTTGCCCGATTGCACCTTCACATACATATACGACAAGTTAAATAAAACTTTTTAAAGAGTACGTTAAATGGATTTGTATAGAGTAAATTAATCTAATTGCCAATTTTCAAGACTTACAAGCGCTCAAAGAGTTTCAGATCTTTGTTCGTGATATAAATCAGTTTTAGCCTTGATATCTCGTCAGAGAAACACAAGCTCGTTATTACGTTACAGTTGTAGGATTACTGTTCCTTTGATCTGCTCTTATCAAAAGTATATACGCAGCTGCGCTGATTGATCCTCGGATTTCTTTTTGTATTTGTAGCCTTCAAATTATTATGTATTCTTGTCAAAAGAAAAAAATAAATTTAAATAAAATGTTATAACTAAAATCGCTGCTTCGAGTTGATTTCATTAATTCGTTTAAACTGTACCAATCGCCATTATAATTTTGATTATATTTTCACAATATATTAACTTAAAAACCCACCTAAACCACTGCTGAGCAAAGGGCTACTCTCTCCGTTAAAGAGAATTAAACTAAACAAAGTGGTAACTCGCTAGAAGCGTAATATCTAATAGTTCTGATAATAAGTTTTATTTAGCCGGAATCATCTCGCATTGAGAGCGGCATAAGTTTTTCACAACACTACAAAAACAAGTTAGTTTTTAAACAGCTATCAATTCAGTCTGTGTTGCTGTGTAGGATTCATAAGAAACTCGACAGTAACTCCTATCAAGATGTTGTATTAAATAACAAACGGCCTGGCATCGGAGGGGGCGCCGCGGCTCACTTTGGTGACCCCGGTCGGCGTCAGTAGATAAATCACGTCGTTGTTTCTCGGGTCAGCTTTATTAGGTCTGACGGTGCAATTGTCTTTGTGTTCTTACGCTTCGATTGTTCTTTTGAACACTTATGATACACAGTTTAAGTATTTCGGAAAGATCAGTCTGTCAATAAGACCCCGCAGGAATTGAATGACACCTTTCCTAAGAATTGCACTATGTTTTAGAAAAAACCTTACAAAAATCAGTTCAGAAGAATTCGAGAAAATCGATCGCAGACAGATAGGATTTGAGAGTTAGTTTTATAATAGTAAAGTGAAGTAACGGCCTGTTACTATTCCCACAGCTGGCCTAAGGCCTTCTCTCCGTTTTTGGAGAGAAGGATTGGAGCTTAGACCTACCACGCTGTTCCAATGCGGATTGATAGGTTACACATATCTCCAGAATTCTCTAAAGATGTGATATCACGAAAAGAATGTGATAAATTGCAATTATCAATTAGACACATAAGTTTTAATTGCAAAACTCATTAGTGCCTGCCGGGGGTTTGAACCCATGTCGTCTCTAGAGAGTCGCACGGTCTCACCGCTAGGCTATCACAGCTTAGTTTTGTAATATGTAAAGATAATACCGGCTATATAGTATATAGCCTTGCAAGGCTTATTGTGTCGTAGTAGATATGAAAGGTGGAATGCAAGTTTATCATCATCATCCTTCATAGCATCATCCTTCCATTCCAAGTGTGGATACTATGCTTTGGGGAAGGGATGCCGATGGAAAATCCGTGATGGTATATGTTTTTCTTTTGAGCATAACATAATTCCAATATGATAACTTAAAATAGTCACATTAAATTCGAAAAGCTGTTTAGTATTAATCTATATATACTTTAGATACCTTAAACGTATCATGGTTAAGTGTTAACATAATGACGTTTACACCATTGAATTTAAAATAATATCTCCTAAACTAATAATGTAAAACAGACATGTAGTAGTAATAGTAATGTAGAATAGATTAGAAGTAGTAATATAGGCAAAGTTGTTTTAATTTGCTTTTGCTTGTTTAAAATATTGCTACGGAACGTTGCATCTTTGTGTTCTTGCGGAGGTCCTCATAAACGCAACACAGTTTTCAACTAAAGCGGTTATTATGGTCTCAAATTGTTATATTGTTACGTACAGGGTTTCGTGGATTTGGATGAAAATACCTGGTGACTCGTCAAAACATTTTATTACAAACTTACTACTTACAGTCTCTACACAGTCCGTTGTCCAATAAGAATGCCGAGATCACTAATAATTCACTTTTATTTTCACTTGTTTATTCGCTCTTGATCGCTATTCACAAACTGAATGTCGAGGCGCACGATACGTCTGCTTATATATCGAACGAACCGCTTTCGAGAATATTCGGTAGCCTTGAAACGGTCCTAAACATGTTTACATATAACATGTTTTGATACACGTCGAATGTTCCAGAGAATTGTCACTAAGCGAATTTGAACTCTATAACATCTAGTTTACGAACCGCTTTTGCATGTTCGTAAACTGCCTCGTTCAATTTGAACTTTATGACATATGCATTACGAACTCTTATCGCATGTTCGTAATAATATGAATGCATTTTTTCTTTTCCCAAAGCATATTCAAAGAATTATGTCAGTTTCCAGAATTGAAATCTGAATGATCTGAATGCAGGCGTTATTTTACGGAATTTCATAGTACGGAAGCTATATACATATGTAATGCTGGTGTCGGCATTTTGGGATACGTGTGGTGACTTGTCCTGCATGTTTAAGGTGTATGAATGGTGCCTTCTTCATACGCTTAGCATTACATACATCCTCTTAACAAACGCGGATTATAGCAAAATAATTCTATTATAGCTTTTGAACTCTGAACTTTTCTGATCTGATTCTTTTTTTAGATTTGATACTATATCTATATCTTCTATGGTATCGCAGGACCGGCGAGGGCAGAACCGTCTAACATAACAAACTGGTAAGTAGAGTAGGGAAGCTTTTGGGAAAGCCCTTTAATTATTAGGTAGTCAAGGCCTCTTTTCTATTTGTTACTGTACATTTTTTTAAATTACATGTTTCTAAGATTTTATTTAAAATAGGAGGCTAGAGTTCCAAAATAAGAAATTAATCCTATTAAATTTTTCTGTTGTACCCTAGATTTTTCAGGCTAAAATAAAATTTAAAGATAAATGTTATTTAAGAATTAATTAAGCTGTCATGGCGGTACAATCATATGCACACACACTCATTAACTTTTGCCTTTTTAACATTAAGAAATCCTGTCTCAAAAATCGTCCATAATTGTTTGTAAATGTTTAAATTCGTTCCACCTTTTTGCTATCTTCGTAAATCCTTTGTCATTTTTCGCTTGTACATTTCAGTTTCCGTTTGACGCGTTTTTTTATTTCATAATGAGAAATGTTTCAGTTTTAATATAACAATTACCTTTTTGCGAACGCCAGTGTTCTGCGGTTGGGGCGCCATTTTACTTTTCTGTCCTTTTGTTTATACTTGCTTTTACAGATTAAATACAATACCATGGTCGAAATAAATGTAATTGGAATTTATTTCATTTCGGAAGTGTTGGTTTATGGTTTTATATCTACCATGAACATTTTATGAATCGTACGCCAATTATCAGTATGTGAAATAATTTTTACCACGTAATTGTTAAGTTTTTATTGATTTTAATAATATTTATTTAGTCTTTCTCTTATGTACTGCGTGCAAGCCCAATTTGGAAATAAACTGGTTTGCTCGATAATATAGATGCCACTTTAAAAAATGCATTAGAAAAAATTTTGAATTTGTCTTTTGACGATAACTCATGGAATCAGACTACTTTGCCGGTCAAATTTGGTGGCATCGGCGTGAGGAAAATTTCAAGTGTTGCTCTTCCAGCGTTTCTGGCCTCTATCCATAGTATTAAAAAACTAAGTTCTGAAATTTTACAATCAAATTTATTTTCTTTGTCCTATGCAACAGAGGCTTTAGATAGTTGGAAAATTAGCTGTCCCAATGATGATATCCCGAAGGAATGCACCACTCAAAAACTTTTGGATGTGCGATTGGTTCAGCTTACACATAAAAATTTGATACAAAATCTTTCGAGTGACCGTGACCGAGCTAGGCTTCTAGCCTTATCAGAAAAAGAATCAGGTTTATGGCTTCATGCTCTCCCCTTTAAAAATCTTGGCACACTTTTAGATAATGAAAGTTTTAGAGTGGCTTTGGGTCTCAGATTGGGAACCACATTGTGCCTTAAGCACAGATGTCCATGTGGAAAAGAGGTAGACGGTTTTGGCATACACGGGCTCCGCCATGGTTCTCTTAATGACACCATCAAAAGAACTCTTGCCATCATCGACATTCTTGCTCTTCTCGAGCCTTCCAGGATATGTCGGGATGATGGCAAGAGACCAGACGGTCTGACGCTGGTTCCTTGGGAACGGGGACGGGGCCTAATGTAGGACGCAACATGCGTTGATACGTTAGCCTCGTCCCGTATCAGAGAAACGGTGTCAAGACCTGGAGCTGCGGCGGAAATGGCCGAATCCGGCAAGCGGCGAAAGTATGCATCTCTCGTTGAGAGTTATATATTTGTGCCGTTTGCAGTTGAGACCCTAGGGCCATGGAGCCAAAGTGCAAAAAAATTTTTATCCGTTTTGACACCTCGGTTGATCGCCTCTTCGGGTGACAAGAGGGCTGGCTCCTTTTCCACATTAAGAATTAGCTTAGCGATTCAACGCCGAAACGCTGCCAGCATTCTTGGGACCATTCCACGTGGGCATGATTTGTATAGTAGTAGCGAGTAAGTAATTTACGATAGATATAACTTGTACATATTTGTTATAAAAAAAAATATGTCTCTCTCTAATTTGAACAAATTTTTAGGGTATGTGATAAATGTAGTAATATTGTCAACAGTTGTAGGTATGAATATATCGCACGGTTAGTATTAAAGTGGCCTAACTCAAAATCAGTCTTAATTGAGTTAGACACATTGTAATCATTATTTCAATGCCATCACGTCATCACATATGACATCCATGCCATCACATATGACATCACGCTATGAAATATTAAAAAAATTAGTGTTTTCTTGCTCTTCAAGTTATTCGCCTCTTTAACACTCACGAGTTTTGTAGGCGACACGCGTTATTGCAATTTGCCACAAAATCACTTTTTTTATTTCGGTCACTTTAAAGTCTAGCGTGCGATATATTAACTTCTGTATAGCTATTTAGCAGATTCTAGCTAATGAGTTCCCTACTAGCATTGTGTTAATATTAAATACATTTTAATAATTGTGCGTTATGTGTTTTTTTCGGCACTCGAAGGAAAAACACATTAAAAACCTAACTTAAATTCCGTCTCCTTACAAAATATATACAGACAACATTACTTATAATTTTTAATTTCATGTGAAATCAGCCTTTTATATAATCACAGATAGAAAACATCCTTTTGTACTTCTAATGTGGGTGCGGAATTAAAATCGTAAACGCTTTTCTAGTGCGAGACCAACGTATAAACAATCCCCGTATCTGAAATAAAATCTTGTATTACAATTATACGTACAACGTAATAAAAAGGATGGTCGTTACGCGCAACATTATTCCTCGAGCGAAACTCCGCTGTTCGCACAGAAAAGAATTCCGCGAAACATAAAAAGATAAAAGAGGTTTTATTAAAAGTTCCTCCTTCAATTTGCATGAAGACGTCGCTAACAAAGCAAAGGGCGAGTACCGCGTGAAAAATAATCGATTCTTGTTACAGCACAATTAAATTATATTGCAACGGACTCGAGTCGATCACCGATGGTACATTGGAACTCGATAAGTGGATGAGAATTCGCGAACAGAATAAATATCGCCGAATACTTTTGCTCCGTCCTCGATCGTTATTTATTATTTATGGAAATAGACCTGGAGACTCCATCGAGGGTTGTCATATTTTTCTTAAAAAAAGTAATGTACCCGGTGCGGAGGGCGTTTGTCATGCAAATTTATGCGATCCGTTTTAGCATTCGCTTTTAAAGCGATAGCGGTTTCTAGAAGGAATATTGAATGGTATTGCAGACGAAAAAACAAGATTATTGGATAACGTCAGTCATATTTCGATGTCACGAGAGATGTCAATCTCGATAATAAATTGGGGTACATATTTTGATTACAATTTTTATTAACTGCTGTCTCAATTGATGGAAACACCGTTCGATAATAGTAGTTAAGTATCTTTCAAATTTTCAATATTCTTTGGTAAAATAAACTGGTAAATAAGTGTTTTTCAATCGTCGACCCTACCGCTGGCTCGGAAAATAGTTTCTGTTCAAAAAAGCGAGAAATTCGGCGCTTGCTCTTTTCAAAATATAATTCTTATACATATATTTTGTGACTGCTTTTTGTGTGAGTTAAGGGTATAATTCCACGTGTAAGGGGCAGAATTGTTGTCTACTCCAAACTTATTATAAAGCTAATCATAGACTAATACTATGGTGCTATATACTAATGCTGCTATAAACTAATATGCTGTTGATATGTGTAAGGTGCTAATGCACCGAACACCGGACGCATTTTTGTCGCTCTAATAAATCTCTTTAATAGTTACTTTAAAGCTAAAATTGATCCCATATTTAATTATAAAACGTATACCTTACCAAGATTTATCAATTCGTAATAGTAGTTTATGATACTGTTGCATAATAAGGGTTCTTATAACACGAGTGTGGTTTAAAAAAACGAGCCGCAGGCGAGTTTTTTTATAGTATCACACGAGTGTTATAAGACCAAGTTATGTACAGTATCATACACTACTTTATCTACTCCCATACTATAATACGTAAAACGTACGTTTCCATTCCATGAACTCGTGGTACCATTTAATATAGTTGCTCCTAGATTTCGTCGGCAACAGGTTCACGGTCATGTTTGACGCAGCTTTCAGAATATCTGGTGGTGTACAATCACCACTATTCCCGCTCTCAGACATGTTTTTACACAAAAACTAATTTTTTTACAAACAAAACTAAACTTCGTTTAAATATTGAAAAGATTTTTTAAACGTCATATATTGGCGCCAAGGCGCAAACATCGATTGCGCATGCGTGTTGCGTCGCCGCGGACCCATTCATTGAAACCTTTTTTTAAGGTGTATCGTTATGATTAAAAAGTTACATTATGATACAGGTGTCCATACAAGACCTGTATCGTAATGAAACTTTTTAATTTTTTATTTTTGTTCTGTACGTAATGTACGTTACGTACAGAACGTAATGTACACAATTCTGTCATAAGAATTTTGTTTTCAGTTTTATAATCTTTGTATTATAGTATCAGAGTAGATAAAAAAATTTAGGATATTATTAAAATGTATATTTTCATGGAATAATGTTTTTTTTTCATTATTTCACGAAAAAAACTGTTTAATATTATTTTTTAGTATTGTGAGCACTTAGCATAAGCGTAAGTGAAGAAAATGCATATTTTTAGAGATTTCTCGAAACGAATTTGCATCGTAGAATGCTCCGATGAATTTGAACTCCGAGCTCTCAAGCTTTTTCCCAGTAATGGGATAAAAGGATTGTTACTTAAATCAAACGTTACGTTAGGAAACCAGTTGCCGATAAAACAGTACTTTTTTTGATAACTCAATAAAGACAATTCAATTTCGAGAAGTTCGTTTCCGTCATTTTTGGGTTTTAAATACAACAGCGGAGAATTCTATCAATTTTCCCTTTCTATATATTTTCGATATAAATACTTCACATATTTAGTTTCATAATTATCCGGAGGATTAACAAAAATGGTTTGTCTTATATGTTAGCCTGGTAGAATAAATTGTCCAAATATTCATTAATATTGGTCCAGAGTTTTAGTCGTAAAATTGTGAAAGACAGTCAGACAACATTTTTAATATTAGACTGGCCCGTTGGCGCAGTGGGTATAGACCTTACCTTCAGCTCCGCGGGTCGCGGTTCGATTCGCGATCCGAGGGCCAACATTTTCTATAAACAATTTGTTGGTTATTCGAGCCTGGGTGTATATTTGTATTTAAGTATATATTTAAAATTATATCTAGCAGTTGTCCGTCAGCTATAACTTACTTACTTACTTACTTTGGGGATGGACGATCGTGTGTGTAAGTGTCCTATATATTTAATTTATTTATTAGTAAGGATTTAGCTTACGTATATTTGCGTTTGCTAAACTCAAATAGTGGAGAAATGGAGCGATTAAAATATTTTGCTCAACGTTTCATATCTGTATAAAGTTTCTTTTATAAAATGCGAAGTTTTTAAGGCAACGTAAAATTTTAAGTGCCCATAATTCTAGTTTGAGATATAAATAGGCGTTGTTGGGTTCAGTTACTAATCATACTAAAATGATAAATGCTCCGCCGTGTGGTATCCAGCTGGTTAGAATGGACCACCCTAATTTCCTACATGGAGGTGTCATAAAAGGCGACTAAGGTAAGTGACCCACCGTGTGGTGTCCGGTTGAGTAGAATAAACCACCCTCATTTAACCTCATTTAACCCTCAAATAAACAAAAATTTTAAAAAGTAATATTAAATAAATCGTGTTAAGGTTTTTCATAAAAATATATCTAGTGCTATAAATTTAAGGGCAGTTAAATATAAATTCTTGCAAGGCAGCAAGAGTTTATAAATTGGTTAAAATATTAATGATACTTGTTTACTTGTGTGACAATTCTAGTAGAAGCAACAACCAACAACATTTGATGATTCAGAAACACTCATTTTATAAGACGACTCACATAAAATGAAATGAAATGAATTAGTACGGATGTATTTTCATAGTTTCAGTCACTTTGCGCGCTTATTCAATTGGAGCCATTGAAAATCAACGTGGGGGTTTCCGCCCTAACTTACGCCTGAGTGGTTTTCATTTTGCTGCCTTTCATTTTTTACATTCGTGTTTTGTTCATTTATTGTTTGAAGTTACAGTTTTCTTAACTGATCGGTTCGTTACTTCATTTCATAATTCCTATTGTTCAACAGTTTACTTTAACATCGTAAATTACAAAAGATATTTAAATTTATCCAAATATAAATTAAGTTTTGTATTGTTCTTTAATATTTTGTCAATTGCCTTTTAACCTTTTAACAATGCGTTAAGTACTATATGGTTTTTCTTTAATTAATCAAACTAGCAGGCCTTCCATGAACTCTCATTGCGACTCAATTGAAGACGTAAACTAAATTGTTTTGCTTTTTTATACCTTGACGTCTTAATAACGCACACTCTAAGTCGTTGCCGAATAACCGTTCGGAATGCGTCCTAAAACATTAGAGTAAAAGAAACAGAATTATCCATAGCTCATATCACGTTTTCCTTTTATGACATTACGACTCCAGTGCAATCCACACTTCATGGTGCGAAAAGAAAGCGGTTGAGTTTAGGTACTGACTTTGAATTGAATTGTTTTCTGAAAGTTCATGGTAGGCCTACAGGAAGGAGATCTGTTGAAGAATCAAAATAAAAGATATCAACATTTTGAGTTGTGTGACAATGGATCTGACATAGAGTGAAGAATCGATTGCGTTGGCGTTATAAGAAGTTGGAATAGTGGCATCAAATCTTATGCCAGTAGACAACCCCTCGTTACGGCGCTGCACACGCTCGCAGACTGCCCTGCTTGGGCGGATCAGCGAGCGAAGCTCGTGGCAGAGGTGGGGCACGATCTCTCCCTGCCCACCGTGGTTCGTGCCATGGTGGACAGGGAGGGATCGTGGGCAGCGATGGCCTCCTTCTGCGAGGACGTTATCTCGCGGAAGGAGGCGGCGGGGCGGATCCGGGAAGTCGAGTCCTTGGATCCGATCCGCCGCAGGCGAGCGGGGCGCAGGCGACTCGCCGAAGTCCGTCGCATGCCGCCCTAACGGGGACCTCCGAGCGTTCCGAACGGGGTTAATCGGACGCTCGCTGGAGTTAGGTCCCCGAGGTGGTCGATGCATCTGGTGCTCCCGATGCATCGATTAGCGGAGGGAGGGGCCACTGCTTAGAGAGGCCCCGACCCGGAGGTGGCGCTCTCCGGGGTACAGAGCTGCTGCTGGCGGGGGTGGGGGGCAATGTGCACAACGGTACCCTGTCCCCGCCACCAGCAGCGTGGAGGAGCACTGTCAGGTTTTTAGTCGGTGAGAGTCCGACATACCCACCGCTCGTCCCCGTCGGGTGGTGATGACCCATAACGGGTTTTCCTGACATTTTCAAGACAACCCCTTCGTTGGACTAACTATCTCAGAAATGATACAGTTGGCATCCAGTATGGTGTCCGGCTTAGTAGAATAGACCACCTTCATTTCTTATCGAGGTGTCGTAAAAGGCGACTAAGGTAAATTGACGTCAGGCAGGTGGCCGGTCGTAAAATACAAAGCCGAATCATGTGACAACATATTTATAACATGTTGTGCCGCCCCCATTTAAAGTAGGATAAGGGCAGGAGGATGATGATACAGTTGGCATCCAAGCAGAAATCAAATCAAATCAAAATAATCTTTATTCAAATAAACCACTTCAGGCACTTTTGAATCGTCAAGTATCAATATGATTAATGAAGCTACAGCTGGTTCGGAATGTTGCTCTTACCGAGAAGAACCAGCAAGAAACTCGGCGATCAATCAATCTATTTCAATATTTTTAATTGTACATTTTAAACCGCAGTTTTGTATGAAGCTGAAAGGATTTTCAAATCCAGGCATTCTTATCATCCAAATAATCTTCAATTTCGTAGTATGCTTTAGTATGCTTTACATGTAAGCATATTTTTTACACTTAGTTCGAATCTTTCTTTAGACTGGTCTAAAATGGATTGAGGAATATTATTATAGAAGCGAATAGCGAGACCAACAAATAAGTTGCTTACTCTGCTGAGTCGCGACGCAGGTATCACTTGCTTTTTGTGACCTCTCGTATGTAGACATACGAGTGATATACACCACATTTTGTTTTATACATACCGATATTTTTTCGTACCAATAGAATATTACTATATATTGTGATGCTACAGTAAGTATGCCTGTTTCTTTGAACTTTTCGCGAAGAGACTCACGTTGTTTCATATTATAGATAGCCCGTATCGCTCTTTTGTGAGCAACAAAAATCTTTTCTATAACGGCACAAACCATACAATCCCTTGAGATCCAATCCCTTTGTCCAACAGTGGACGTAAATGTGTTGGGGAGAAACGAGCATTTTTTATCATCAGAAACTCAAAGATTATCGTCAGATAAGTGGGATGAACAACCCGTAATGTCGTATAAAGATGATAAACGATAACCTCATAGGCGCTCAATTTTACCCGACCTCATATAATCATTTTGCCTTAAATGCCTTATAATGTTACCGGGATTTTATTTATGGTCATCCATTATGTCTTTATGCATTTCATGTTATTGGGCATTTTTTATAAATATTATATATTTATAAAAAATATAATCAAAAGTAATAATAAAATTATTTAATCAGTGATAAAGTAAATAGAAAATATATAGAATACTAAATACAGAGTGGACTATCCGTTTTGTAAATAAGTACTTTTTTCATTGTTTCATTGTTTATAATTATCCTCCTGCCCTTATCCCACTCTAACTGGGATTGGTACAACATATTGTCACATGATTTGGCTTTGTATTTTACGACCGGCCGCCTGCCTGACGTCAACTTACCTTAGTCATCGTTTACGATCCTCGGTAAGAAAGAAGGTGGTCTATTTATACTCAGCCGGGTACCACACGGCAGGTCGACTTACCTTAGTCGCCTTTTACGACACCTCGTTAAGAAATGAGGATGGTCTATTCTACTCATCCGGATACCACACGGTGGGTCAACTTACTTTAGTCGTCTTTTACGACACCTCGGTGAGAAGTGAGGGTGATCTATTCTACTCAGCCGGATAACACACGGCATTGTTTCATTGTTATCATCTATTTTTAGGTAATGCTGTAAATGAACATATTAAGTTAAATAAATTCTTGGAAAGTCTATACCTAGTAACAAAATAAAAGTGTTTCATATATTGAGAACAAGTTTTGTACTATTGGCTAATAGATACAAACGTCTACGATGTGCGTAGATGTGCAACGTTAACGTTGCGTGCTACGGAGCGGACGTGTCTACGAGAGCTGTGTCAGTGATGCGATATCTCGACTGAATCCATGACGCACGTCTTATCGCAGTCACTTAGATTTTCCGATCTAAATATATTTCTCTGCTCGTTGATTTGATAAATCTTGATAAATTTGTTATTAAACCCTTAGGTTTTATTCGTGTCACTTGACAGGGACTTTAGATTCGATTTCCGATTAGGCAATATGTTATGTGATGTAATGTAACGGCCTGATACTATCCCGCTGGGGAAAGGCCTCCTACCTCCATTTTTGGAGAGAAAGATTGGAGCTAAGACCTACCACGCTGCTCCGATGCTGATTGGTAGGTTACACATATCCGCAGAATTCCTTAGAGATATGCAGGTTTCCTCACGATGTTTTCCTTCACTGAAAAGCGTGTGATAAATTGCAATTATCAATTAGACACATAAGTTTTTATAGAAAAACTCATTGGTACCTGCCTGGGGTTTGAACCCATGATCGTGTCTAGAGAGTCGCACGGTATCATTGCTGGGCTATTACAATTAAAGTAGGCAGTAGCCGCATATTATATTGATAAAAATACATTTTAACCTCTAAAACGTCAATTATAAAAATCTAGCTATGTACAAAAAGTATTAAATACATTAACATTTATGCAAAAGTAAAACTGTCAGGCTTTATATCCGTAGAGAGCCGCAAAAATCCTCGAAAAGTAATTATGAGTTCTCTATATGAACAACTTTAATATTAACAATTCTAAACCATTAACTAAACCTGGATAATAAACCAGTAAATCTCTCTCGCTAACTTTGCGGTTTAAAATTTAAATATTTTTTTTATTTAATTTACAAAAAAAATGTACAAGTTATGTCTATCTTAAATTTCTTACATGCTACTACTATACAGATCATGCCCACGTGGAATGGTACCAAGAATGCTGGCAGCGTTACCGCGTCGAAACGCTAAGCTGTTTCTTTTTTACGGAAAAGTAGCCAGCCCTCTTGTCAACTGAAGAGTCCGAAGACCGAAGAGACCGAAGACACCTCTTAAACCAAAGAGTTAAAACGAATA
Source organism: Morpho deidamia (assembly GCA_947086505.1). Lineage (NCBI taxonomy): Eukaryota > Metazoa > Arthropoda > Insecta > Lepidoptera > Nymphalidae > Morpho > Morpho deidamia. The sequence continues at coordinate 20,151,407 of CAMTZC010000020.1, read as the reverse complement.
AAAAAATTTACACTTTGACTCCATGACACTAGGGTCTCAACTGCAAACGGCACAAATATATATTTATTTTACAAATATATAATTTGTAAAATATTATTGGGTAATTTAATTCTCCTATACATAAATAGCGTGCAAGAATCACAAGGTTCCGGAACGTACTTAACCTCTTACGGACTTGTAACTTCGTCATCGATTTCGACTGCGCAGCAAGCGTTCGGAAATTTAATCAAAATAACTTTTGAGTAAACAACGAACTGTTCAAGTTGCCATACCGGTAATATAAATTACATTAAAACACGGCAGATTGAACAAAATACTAACACTATATAATGAAGAAAGCGGATTACTTGGATAAGATAAATATAGAGAACTAGCCCGCGACTTCGTCCGCGTGGGCCGTAGTCCTGTAATACTCAGTACCTTCTATCACTATCCAGCCCTGCAAATGTCTCCATCACAAAAATCAGATCGATCCGGTGGATTAAATAGCAGCCCTTATTGCATTTATTACGCTACTCAAAAGTCCCTATTAACTTTGATTTCTTTCATAACATTACTGCTTTTTTTTATTATTATTTTTATTATTTGTTATTATTATTGGAAGAAAACTTTTCGGCAGTATGCTGTTGTCACCTTAGCGTACATTTTTTCATTTATTCAAATAATAGAAATTAAATGATTACAAAAAATACAAACCAAAAATCAAAGAAATTTGTCTGGTGTGTAGTAGCTTAGTTACTAGGACTGTAAGTTATCGAAATTGAGTACTTATAGATGCATAACACCTTAAGCCAACTGACTCCATTTACCGCATACTAATAAAAATAGATATCAATTATGAACTAATTGCATGAATAGGCTACCGACAGAGTATTATCTTTTTTATATTGATTACTATAATCTTTTAATCTGAGATGATCTTTACTTATCACCAGATTGTATAAAAATCAAGTGCAATTGTTATTGTTATTAGTTATTACTGTGATCGGCCCCAAGAAGCCGCGCCCAAGTGCGCGAATTGTGGAAAAGCGCACGTGGCGCGGGACCGCAAATGCCCGGTCTTCCGCCGCGAGGCGCGAAAGCGCGGCATCGATGTCGCGCCGCCGCGCCCGGACAAGGAAGCGAAGAAGAGGGCAGGGGGGTATAGGCAAGTTCCCCCCCCAACCGCAATACCCGCCGCCGCCATACAAGTCGCCGCAGTGGCCCCCGCCATCCCCGCAGCTCGTCCCGCGGTAGCCATACGCGCTGCCCCTGCCCCCGCGGCACGTCCCGCAGTGGCTGTGCCTGCCGCCCCCGTCCAACCCGCACTGAGTAGCGCCCCGCCGTTACCCGGCGTATTCATTCACGCTACTCGACGGGGGGAAGCGGGAGGGGCTAACGTAGACCAGGAGCCAGCGACTAAACAACCGCCGGCCTACATCCCGACCCCCTCAGCTACTCGACGGTTGGAAGCGGGCGGGGGTATCATAGACCGGGAGCCGGCGACTCTGCAACCGCCGGCAAATGACCCGATAAGCAGGGGGGAGCCCCTGCGAAAACGAAACCGGCGCAGGCGCAGGCAGCCGAGGCCAGCAGAAGCTGAGCCCGCCGCCGCGTCCACACCGCACCCCAGGCCGCCAACATCAACATCGTTGGCGGCAATTCCAGTAATCGCCGAGGCGCCGAGAAGCCGCGGCCACCGACAGGCCACAGAAGAAGAAGAAGAGGCGGAGCTTCGAGCGCCGCTACACCCTACTTTCCCCCTGCCACCCCCCGCGCAGGACTCGGGCATGAACAACATTGTCCGGGTCCTGATCGAGGCGCTCATGGCGGCGCTCGCGCACTATGCGAGCACGAGGGATGTAGTCCGCGCTATAACGGCGGCCATAACCCAGTTCGGGCGGTCGTACCAGTGACCGCCCTAAGAGTACTATATTGGAATCCGGGCGGCATAAGAGGACACGTCCGTGAGCTAACACTACTCGCCCAGTCGCAGGACATCCATGTTATCCTCCTGGGCGAAACCAAACTCACGGACAGCGTCGAGCTCCGCGTGCCCAACTTCTTCGTGTATCGGCGTGATGAAATCTCTCCCCGGGGCTATCCGTACCGAGGTACGGCCGCTCTGGTGCGGAGGGATATTATACACGAAGAGTTGGAGCACACCCCGTTCACTAGCACCCGTACACAGGGGGTGCGTGTCAACGTGGGCAACCAGGAGCTCCGCATTTATGCCGCCTACAAACCACCCGGATTGACTTTCTGCAGCACCGATGTCGGGACAATCTTCGGACAGCAGGGACCCGCAGTGATCGTGGGTGATCTCAACGCGAAACATCATGCGTGGGGATCGCGAATCATTACTGGGGTCGGGAGGCAACTGCACGAAGATAGCGTGAGGAGCGGGTACGGTGTGATGGGGCCGGGAGCGCCGACCCACATACCCACCGACAGCCGCTCCCAGCCAGATGTCCTTGATATAGTGCTGCACCACGGACTCGACAACCCGTTTGATGTCGAGGTCCTCTATGACCTTGACACCCAACATCTACCGGTTCTGGTCACCCTAGCCACCCAGGGAGGCTTTTTAGTGCCCCGCCCGCCGCGGATGCGGACGAACTGGGAGCGCTACACCGCCGAGCTTGCCGGGCTTGAGCTGACAGGCCCGATTACCACACCTTCGGGAGTCGACGATGCTGCTGCGCTCGTCGCGGAAGCGATGATCGCCGCCAAAGCAGCAGCCACCACCACCACGTCGACTTCACCGGATACCAATCGAAGGAAGGACCTGCCGAGCTCGCTCCGCAATATGCTCAAGCGGAAGCGCACCCTACGCCGCCTATGGGCCCGCACTCGCTGCCCCAGGGTGAAGGCTGACCTGAACCGGCTTGCAGAGAAGATCGCGCGTGCCGTAGTCGCTCTCGACGAGGCGCGATGGGAGGATACCGTCGATCGAGCGACGGAACACGACACAGCGCTGTACTCTCTCTGCAAGAAACTCACCGGACATGACACCCCCGTCTACCCGCTGTTTGATGCAGCGGGTAGACGCACCTATACCGCCAAGGGTCGCGCTGAGATCCTGGCGGCCCACCTGGAAGAGACTTTTAAGCCCAACGCCCCCAACACCTCCAACCTCCAAGTCATCCGTCATCACGCGGCTGTCCAGGACAAGCTGGAGAGGTTCCTGTCGGCCCCTACACCACCGCTCCGGGGAGAGGATTTCATCTCCCTGTCAGAGCTGCGGTCGGTCGCTGCTCGCCTTGATAAGCGAAAAGCGCCAGGCCCCGACGGAATCACCAACGCCGCGTTGATGCTGCTGCCCCGAACAGGTCTCGTAGCGCTCACGAGACTGTTCAACGGAGTACTCCGCACCGGCCACTTCCCAGAGGCGTGGAAGGCCGGGAAGATCATCGTTCTTCCCAAGCCGGGGAAGGACCGCCGCCTGCCTGGAAGCTACCGGCCGATCACCCTGCTCTCGCACATAGCCAAGCTGTTCGAGCGTCTGCTGCTGCGTCGAGTCACGCCCCATCTGCCCCTGCGCGAGGAGCAGTTTGGATTCCGCAGCGGCCACTCGACGACGCTCCAGCTGGCGAGGGTAATCAACCACCTGACCAGTGAGCGGAACAACGGGCGCTACACCGTGGGGGTCTTTCTCGACATCGAGAAGGCCTTCGATCGTGTGTGGCACGCCGGGCTCCTGGTCAAGATCTTGGACACCACCATGCCGCCTGCTTATGTGCGAGTGCTGGCATCATTTCTACACGGCCGTAGCTTTTACGTGGCAGTGGATGGTGCCGAATCCCAGCCACGCACCATCCAAGCCGGAGTACCCCAGGGCAGTTGTATATCGCCGCGCTTATACGCGGCGTATACGGATGGCATCCCCACCCTGCGCCACCATTTGCGGGAAGGGGAGGAGGACGTGCTGTTGTCGCTCTTCGCTGACGACAGCGCGTATTTCGCGTCGTCCTACCACCAGATCGTCGCCACCAACCGCATGCAGCGTATGCTGGACTTGTTGCCGGAATGGCTGGACAAGTGGAGGATGGCCGTCAACGTCGGGAAGACGGCCGCTCTGCTCACCAGCCGCTCCAAGCCGCTACGTCAGCTGACTCTTCGAGGCCAGGACGTAGAGTGGAAGACCACAGTGAGGTTTTTGGGGTGTGAGTTGGACCGCAGCCTGCGCATGGTCCCCATGGTCAATCGTGCCGTGGGCCAAGCTGCTGCTGCCAGGTCCCAGCTCCACACGCTGTTCACATCCCATTTACCTGTCAACACCAAACTGCGAGTCTACGGTGCCTACGTCCGCTCGCGCTTGACGTATGCGGCACCCGCCTGGTACGCGCTATGTTCGGCGTACCAGAAGCGAAGACTTCAAGTCCAGCAGAACCGCTGCCTGCGACTGATCGTAGGAGCCCCGAGGTATGTGCGGAACGACGTCGTGCATCGGGACACCAGAACGCCGACCGTGGAGGAGTATGTCCGTCGCCTAGCGCGCCGGATGTTCGCGCGTGCGGACAATAGCGCGCACGTACACCTCCATGGCATCGCGCCACTCCATGCGCGACCACCCGATGGACGTTCCCTGCCTCGCGAGCTCCTGCGATCACCGTCTCCGCGGCCCGATGCGGATGACGACGGCGACGAAGAGGACGACGCGACGGGCGAAAGGGCGAATACACCGGACATGACACACCAACCTGATCGAGACACCACCGAACGAGACACCACCGAAATTGACCCCGAGGTCTGGGAGCTACCATTCCCAGACCTCCCCACCGAACAAGACATCCATTAGGTCACCTAGGTGACCTGGGCTTACGGCCCAAATACCGACACCTTTGGGTCACCTAGGTGACCTCGGCCTACGGCCGGAACACATACCGGGCTTAAGTGCCCGCGAGGAGATGCCCGGGTAGAGAGGAATTCCTCGAGGCCCGCACCCCGTTTACCCCCACCCGGGGAGTAAACGAGAAGACCCTGCTACTACCGACAGAGTATTATCTTTTTTATATTGATTACTATAATCTTTTAATCTGAGATGATCTTTACTTATCACCAGATTGTATAAAAATCAAGTGCAATTGTTATTGTTATTAGTTATTATTATATATGTACGTACATAGAGGTTGAAACAGCAAACCTTGTTTATTTTGCTTGCTTCCATAACATTATGTCTTACTAAATATTGTTATGGGGTAAATGCGCTGATTTTTGTATAACTAAAAATAGCCATACGTGGCATTTACAATTTAAATTCGCGGGATTCCCTGCGAGAGAAATTCAAGGAAAAAGGTATTCTTACATTGGCTTCATAGTATATTTTTAATAATTTAATTGTTGTACAAAAAATATACATAATTATACAACGATTGGCGATGTATATAATAGACAAAGTAGGAACCGACATAAGCTTGCGGTTCCTGCTTTGCGCCCTTCAAAAGTACATAAGTCGTTTGTGAATTTGGGTATAAGATTCTATAATAAAATTCCGCAATCTACTTTAACTTTACCATTACATCAGTTTAAAACACTGTTAAAAAAGGCTAATACAGAAAGCCTACTATACTGTTGAGGATTACTTAGACGATAAGAATGCGTGGATATAGCTACTCTTCGACTCTGTACAAGACATTAACAACTCTATGTACCTAGTAATAAGAATTATTCCTTGAAAAGAGCAACCGCCGAGTTTCTTGCTGGCTCTTCTCGGTAGGAACAGCTTTCCGAACCAGCAGTAGATGTTGACGATTCAAAAGCACTTATTTACAAGTATATTTGAATAAAGAATATTTTGTATTTGAATTTGAATATACCAATAAAAATCAACTTCCACCAGGGGACTTATATTAGTTGAAAGAAACGACAGTCATCATGTTGACTGGGCCGTTGACGTAGTAGGCATTGACCCTGCCTTTACCCTGTTCTTTGGCCTATGTATTTAAAATTATACATGTATATATTCATTACAAGTATTAAGTTGCTTACTTTGGTACGGTTGGTCGTGTAAAAAGAATAATTTTGAAACTTCAGTTCACTATTGCAAGAAAGTGTTCAGTATTTTTGTCTCGTCAACAGTAAATACAGTCCGAACAAAATAAAGCGTCGGAGACAATTCCGAAACGGTCCCACTTAGCGACTCGGTAATCTGTTGAATTGGGAATGTGCAGCGTCTTGGAGTCCGAGACGTTAATCCTTTAAAAGTTCGTAAGCTATTTACACTCAGGTATTTTCTCCTCGGGGATTATGAGAGACAAACGGATGCCGGCAATTTTGACATAGCAACGTGGAATATTTCATAAGTGTGCTTCTGTTTACTTTAGACTGGAAATATACATCTGTACCAATATTATAAACGAGTTGTGCTAGCGGCCTGCTTGGAAATCAGTAATTTTATTCAAATTTTGGACATAATAGTAGTTATTGTAGGTTAACGATAAGAGATAGAGACATGCCGCTTTGCTACATGTGTTCGGAGGGGAGGGTATTGGTGGGAGTTGAACTATTTAAGACTGCTTGTATGGGTAGCGCGGCGCATTACGATTTTTGTCGTGGAGCCTATCCTCCTGATGATGCTTCGGTTTCGGGGCGAAACGATCGTCGAGATTGTGGTGGTGGGTGTGTGTGCTGCTTTTGTGTGCGTTGTTGCTGGTGAATTGCGCCTTGGGGTGCATGTGGTGGCTGGTCCTGCATGTATAAGGTGCGTAGATTTTGCCTGCTTCATACACATTGGCTTTGCATGCATTCACTTAACCCGTGCGGATTATAGCAAAGTAGTTAGTTCTGTTATATTGCTTGTAATATGGAATTCCGCAAAGTAACGCCTGCTTCTATAAATCATATAAAGCACTATCTTTTAGTAAAAATCAGTTAAGTAAATTTTTGAGGAAATCGATCACATACAGACCGACAGCTTTTGGGGTTTTGTTTTATTATAAGTAAGGTACTTACTTAATTAATTTACTTACAGCTTATTTAATCTGCCACTATTGATAAAATTTCTGGTGTTTTTAAAGCCTATATATCTTGGAGAATTCGTCGTGGATTCTATCTGCCGATGATGTTTCGGTTGCGGTACGAAACGATTGTTGAGTTTGTGATAGTGAACAACAACAGTAGTGCTACAACAACAATAATAACAAGATGAGAACTTAGTCGCGGTTACAGCTTATTGAATATAATACGATAGTTACCTAAAATGTAAATATTGATGTTTTCATATCATCGAACTGTGATAGCCTTATTAGACTGTGCAAATCCCTCGAGAGGGTCACAGGTTCAAAACCCGGGCAGGCCCCACTTAGATTTCTGTTAAAAGCTTATGCAATTGATAATCGAAATTAATCACACGCTTTTCCATGAAGGAGAAAATCGTGCGGGATTTCATAATTTATAAACTCGCAAGAATTAGATCGGTTAATGTATACGGTTTACTTCATGCCGGGGCCATGTTGAAACGTAAAAAGCTGGATTATTGCCTATCGTGAATATGATTTAAGGGGAATTTCGCCGAATTATCGTACTCATTGCATAATAATACTGTAGCTAATGACCGCAGGCATGCACAGAAACTGTTACTGGCGAATTTTGTAGTTTGATTGTGTATACATTGCTTTATAACAGTGTTTCCCAATTTGGGGCCCACGCCCCACAGGCAATTTGAATGTTAAGAGGAGAGGCAATTCGAAAATGGACCCAACACGAATTTAATTCTTTTGTTACGGGACATTTAGATGCGATACTAGATTCCGTGCCAAATTTAACGATAAAAGAAAATTGATAAATAATTATAGTATATAAGCATAATATATTATATAAAAATTAATGTTTGTCTGTATCTCCTTTATAGACTCTGACACGACTGGACCGATTTAAATGTAATTTTTATATAATCTTTGTAATAACCCAGCAGATGATCTTGTAAAGTTTGATGCCGATCGGAGTAGTTTTTAATTGTTGAGATCTATTTCTAGAGTAAGATGAAACCAGACTGAGCCACAGCAACGCGTGGCCGACTGCTAGTTGTCTTAACATATTAAAATTAATGTTTAAAATATTGTATGTAAATTTATACAATAATAAATAAATATAATAATATATTGATATAATATAATGATAAATTTTTAGACAATCTTTAGAATGAACGTGACTTTGAATGGGAGAATGAAATAGGTATAAATTCTATTTAACGATTATCTTTTTTGTTACTTTAGTGAACAATTAAATTTTCTAATAATACAAGTTATGAATGTCACACAGGGGGGGGGCATAAGAATTTTTAGAACGGCTAAGGTGGGGCATGCCACAAGAAAGGTTGGGAGCCACTGCTTTAAAGCCACAGATAGGCAATATTTTAACTTGAATCACTTGAAACTACTCAAGTTGTTAAATAAAATACACCTGAACAATTTTAATCACGCATTCTATGCAGACGATATTAACGATGACAATTTATTGATATAAAGTAAAGTAACAGCCTGTTACTATGCCCACTGCTGGGCTAAGGCCTCCTCTCTCCGTTTTTGGAGAGAAGGATTGGAGCTAAGACCTACCACGCTGCTCCAATGCGGATTGGTAGGTTACACATATCCCTAGAATTCTCTAGAGATATGAAGGTTTCCTCACGATGTTTTCCTTCACCGAAAAGCGTGTGATAAATTGCAATTATCAATTAGACACATAAGTTTTTAATAGAAAAACTCATTGGAGCCTGCCCGGGGTTTGAACCTATGTCGTCTCTAGAGAGTCGCACGGTCTCACCACTAGGCTATCACAGCTTTTTATTAGCTGTGATAGCCTAGCGATGAGACCGTGCGACTCTTTCGAGGGGAACACGAGTTTTTCTATTAAAACTTATGTGTCTAATTGGAAATTGCAATTTATCACACGCTTTTCGGTGAAGGAAAACATCGTGAGGAAACCTGCATATCTCTAGAGAATTCTGGAGATATGTGTAACCTGCCAATCCGCATTGGAGCAGCGTGGTAGGTCTTAGCTCCAACCCTTCTCTTCAGAAACGGAGAGAGGAGGCCTATTCCCAGCAGTGGGATTGTAACAGGCCGCTACTTTTTTATTGATATAAAAAATTAAAAAAAAGTTATTGCTAGCAATGCAGCTAGCAGCACCATCTTTTTTTTCAGTTCAAATTCAAATTCAAATTATTCTTTATTCAAGTAAACTTGTAAACAAGTGCTTTTGAATCGTCAACTTTACTGCTAGTTCGGAAAGCTGTTCCTACCGAGAAGAACCAGCAAGAAACTAGGCGGAACTAGTCACATTTATTTATTATTGTCTTGTACAGAGTAGAAGTGCACCTATATCCACATACCCTTATCATCTAATCTTCAACAGTATAGTAGGCTTTCTGTATTAGCCTCTTTTTAACAGTGTTTTTAAACTGCTGTAATGGCATGGCCAAAATTGATTTCGGAATTTTATTATAGAATCTTATACCCAAACCCACAAACGATTTACGTACTTTTGCAAGGCGCAAAGCAGGAGTCGCAAGCTTATGTCGGTTCCTACTTGGTCTATTATATACATCACCATTACACATTACATTACATTGTTTAAAATATACTGTGAAGCAAATGTAAGAATACCTATTTCCTTAAAATTCTTTCGCAGGGAATCACGCGGACTAAAATTGTAGATGCCACGTATGGTTCTTTACAACAGTACAGGCAGTAACTACAACTTACTATCTACTAAACAAGTTAAACTGATAGATTATTTACTGTCGTTTTGTCAATGTCAAACACGAAGCATTAGGTCATTATGATCAATTATGAACCGTCAGACAAAGAAGTAGGAATGTGATTCCCGTTTTAGAATTCATGTAAACAAAATATCGTGAATATTATATAAAATTATATAATTACATTCTCCTAACATTATCCCACTCTAAGTGGGGTCGGCACGATATGTTTTTCCTTTCTATTTGCTCCATCATTCGTCAACTCAACAAGTTAATAAAAATTGATATAATTAAATAAATAAATGTAACGTTTTCCCAAAAATATTTTATTATTTTTAGAAATATATAATAATATACCGTATAATATTTGGTAATTATATAATCACCGGGCATTTTCTCGTAAAACATTAAACCTTCAGAAGTGTATGAAGAGGTTAAATGTAAATTATGAAGGACCTTCGCAAAACAAATGCGTGTTGATATAAGCCTCTCGGGAAGACCTTGTGCTATTTTAGGTCCGCAAAATGAGCGATGCGTGAATTAGGTCGGAGAAACTAGGGTGCCAAATGGACACTGCAAGGTGTCATAACGCGAAAGTAGTGATATTATGATTTTGTCGTAATCCACAAAGGGCTTTGCTGTATTATCATGGAGTCTATCTCCTTTTCGGTTAAGAGGCGAAACGATAGTACGATACGATTGTGGCAGTGAATGTGTGCATAGTTAGTAATTCATGCATTTTACGAATCTCGGATACGGATCGTACTCTTTACATGTAAAGACATAAATCTTACATTATCACAGATTGTAGCAAAATCACTATTTTTTATTGAGCATTGACGTAAAATAACGCGCCATTATATAAATGATATCTCTAGACTTGTAATCTTTTATTACTGTGACTTTAATTTTAACTGTATCAACTTATTCTTTACTCATTCAATGTTGGTTTCGGTCGTCATGGTGGTGTCATGGTCGTCATGGTTCGGTCGTCATGGACGTCACGTCGTGGTGGTCGTATTCATTTAACAGATAAATTTATTTGATGGTTTTTTCGTATTTGTATTGCTTTTCCTACTACAGAAAAGAATCTAGTGTCTTATTTTTAGTCTCATTGTACAGAAGTAACGACCTGTTAGTATCCCACTGCTGGGAATAGGCCTCCTACCTCCGTTTTTTGAGAGAAGGAAGCTAAGACCTACCACTCTGTTCCAATGCGGATGGGTAGGTAACACATATCCCCAGAGAATTCAGGTTTCCTCACGATGTTCACCTCCACCGATTATTATTACCGATTTTTCCCATTGACCTAAATATAAATATAATTTGCCTAAAAAAATTATTTTGAAAATTAACTTTAAACAAATCCAAAAAAGCTTTTATCAAAATGTCCCGTCCCTACTGTTGAGTAGAGAACCTTAGAGGAGTTCCCTAACAGCATCTCCAGATCACGCTTATCATATGCATTATAATGGGTCAAATTTAGCTTGAAGGTTCAGGTTCCCCCTTCACATATGCGGCATATTAAATAAAAGCTTTCAATAAAGTCTCCTCTTCATTGATCATCATCATCATTCTCCTGCCCTTATCCCACTCTAAGTGGGGTCGGCACAACATGTTAGAAACATGTTGTTACATGATTTGGCTACGTATTTTACGACCGACCGCCTGCCTGACCTCAACTTACCTTAGTCGCCTTTTACGACACCTCGGTAAGAAATGAGGGTGGTGTATTCTATGCAGCCGGATACCACACGGCACTCTCCTCTTCATTGATATTGACTTAAAATTTACCTTGGTATATAAGCTTTAATTATAATAAATTAATTGATATTACCAGAGCGGATGAGCTTTAAAAGCGGCAGCCTAAAAGACATATACACATTTTCAGTATACGGATTAAGTCCAAATTTCCAACGATATACCAGAGTAAAATAAGACGTAATATAGTTTACTTCCTTTTGCGAGTAAACAAACCCGTTTATCATATCCAATATATTTTATCAGCCGTCATCAACGCCGGATGGGAGAGTAAGTGAAATCCTCGCTCAGTGGATCTCCAGGGATTCTGTATTACAATGGAGTCGCTGGATTTATGGGCTTTTGCTGTTTACGAAATAATTATATGGTGACTTTAATATGACGGAATAAAGTGTTTATACTACGTTTTACGCAACTACGAGAGTAATATATATGGCACGCGTAAAGTGACCTAATTCTACATTGGGTTAAATTGAGTTCCATACATTATAATCCTCTTTTCAATACCATCTATGACATACGAATTAATAAACAGTCATGAGTTTTGTAGGCGCCATGCTACGCTTTTTTTGCAATTTGGCACATAACAAGTTTTCTCAAATTAGGACACTTTAATAAATTCAAATTCAAAATATTCTTTATTCAAGTAAACTTGCAAACAAGTGCTTTTGAATCATCAACTTTACTGCTATATACTAAGCTGCTAAGCTGCTATTACTAATACGAAGCGGGAGATATACTATACTTATATTAAGAAGGCGTATTATTTTAGACGTACATATATTCTCTATTTCATTTTATATAGAAGTTATGATAAAATTATTTTGATATAATTCGCGTTTTGTTGAGAGCATCTTGGGAATGCTAAGTGTAGGAAGCAGCGTTCACATACCTTATACATGCATGACCATTCTCCACACATATCAAAAAACCGTTTCGGCCCGTAACCGAAGCATCATCAGGAGGATAGGCTCCACGACAAAATTGTACTGCCGATTCCGGTTTGCTAGAAGTGTTTGGAGGAGATATCAATGATGGAGGTTGAACTATTTGTATATATGCCGGTTCACTTGGGGCGTGGGGCGGAATTTGTTTAAAGAGGTTGTTTTTTTACAGTAACTCCTATCGTCCATTTGTGGTTTGGATCTAAAGTAAATTGATTTCCAATTATTATTAATGCATATCATGATTTCCCTTAATTTTATTATTAAAATTCGTATATATATATAATAATTACTGTATTTTTGATGTGTAGTTTTTATTTCTTTAAATTATTATTTTAATTATATGCTATATGATATGCTAAACCGAAAGTCTTAAAGCCATGAGAAGTAATACTTTGACGCAGTTTATCGTTTTTCTGTTGAAATTACTAATACCATGTTAATAATATAATAACAATGGGTGTATAAATTTAAATATGTTTATGATAGCGTCGATATCGAAATTATTTATAACGTTATAAATTTTCACTAGATTTAACGGTTTGATTATATACCATTGATAATCGGGCGATATTAATAAATCGACGACTGGGCCGGCTGCGTCGGCCATTTTGTCGTAATGTATGCACAATCACGCCACTGATTTTGTACTTTAAATGACTTAACAAACTCTGTGCGGTTGTATAATGGAAATTAGACTTTATTATATGAACGATAAGGATGGTTTCGAGTAAAGTTATTTTGATGCTGCATTGCCGCAGTCCTGAAGTTGGCTTCCAATGATAGAGTGCGATAATCATCGGTATCACTAGAAACCTTTTTTTTTACTTTACCTTTTTGTTTTTTTCTCGGTTTATCACATAATTTTTTTTTTCTTATTTTTTGCTTGGTTAAAATAACTTAAAAGAGCCATCCCGGTTATTTATATTTTGAATTCAAAAGCAAAATGTTCTTTATCCAAATAAATTTTTAAACATACCTTAAATCATCAACTCGCCTGCTGGTTCGGGAAATTTCTTCTACCGAGAAGAGCCAGTCAAAAAATCGGATGTTGACCATTTCCAAATATAATTCTAATAAACAGTAACTTCTTGCAATCTTATTCAAGGTTGGAGAGTAACTAAATCCTCGTACTTTTATCATAACTGTAATCTTAAATAATTTAATAGGCTTTCAGTATCAGCCTCCTTTTAATAATTCTTTTCAACTGCTATAATAGCAAAGCTAAAAGATCACGGAATTTTTAATTTTCCTAAATACTACGGTTATTTTTTTTGGGCAAACAGAAATTGCGTACAAGCAATACAACAGAACCAACCACCTTGCTATAATCCGCACGGGTTAAGTGAATGCATGCAAAGCCAATGTGTATGAAGCAGGTCCTGCTTCATACACATTGGCTTTGCATGCATTCACTTAACCCGTGCGGATTATAGCAAGGTGGTTGGTTCTGTTGTATTGCTTGTAATATGGAATTCCGCAAAGTAACGCCTGCTTCTATAAATCATTTAAAAACGGTGAGCTTGACCGTTCAGGCTAGACTTTACATTAAATTCACAAAATTGCACCGCGTCGCTGTCCAGAATGTTTTACCTGCTTCATACACATTGGCTTTGCATGCATTCACTTAACCCGTGCGGATTATAGCAAGGTGGTTGGTTCTGTTGTATTGCTTGTAATATGGAATTCCGCAAAGTAACGCCTGCTTCTATAAATCAGAAATTGCGTATTTTGACATTGGATGTTTCTTCTATTCTTTTTCTCTATAAGATATAATTACTATCTATTCTTTATATGCTTCTTAATTAATTATTCAACCCAGAATCAGAGAGGTTAAGAACAGTCGACGAACTATTATTTTTAGAAAACAACGGCGTCGCTCGCGTGATATTCAGTGATTTATGAAACTTTTCCAAATTTACGAAATTTTGAGCATAAAAGTTGTTATTGTGAGTTAACCATAAGAGATAGAGACATGTTTTTGCGGATTTTTGAAGCATTTTTATAGATCTACAATTCTCTACTACAATACTTTAGCGTATCTCTGCTGGTTTACGCAGCGCACGCGACTAAAGCTCCCAGCAAGCAAGTTTTTTAACAACTGCGCAATCTCTTCAACACAATTTACATAATACCAATACGTATGTACTATTTACCTAAATTATTCGGATGTATTGCACTATCTTTTGGTGATAACCGTACAAAAATCAGTTCAGTAGATTTTGAGAAAATCAATTACATACAGACAGACAGCTTTTTGAGACTTTGTTTTATAATAAATATAGATTATATATCGAAATGAAATTTTTCATACAATTGTGTTTATCAAACTGAAATTAGCTAAATTTCTAACAAAAATAATTTTCAATCAAAAAAACACTTGAAATACTTCCTGATCGTTAATAACGTTACAGAAAGTGGAACCATTCATTCCTTCCCATTAGTTAAGCAGTAAAAATACCGTTCATTCATAATGAAATTTATACAGCTCAAGCTAAAAATAATATCATTAAAGTTTTAAAAGTATATACAAATCACAATGCCGTGTGGTATCCGGCTCAGTAGAATAGACCACCCCCATTTCTTACCGAGATGTCGTAAAAGGCGACTAAGGTAAGTCAACCCGCCGTGTGGTATCCGGCTGAGTAAAATAAACCACCCTCATTACTTACCGAGGTGTCGTAAGAGGTGAATAAGGTAAGTTGATTCGCCGTCTAGTATCCGGTTGAGTAGAATAGACCACCCTCTTTCTTATCGATGGGTTGTAAAATACGACTAAGGTAAGTTGACGTCAGGCAGGCGGACGGTCGTAAAATATGTAGCCAAATCATCTGACAGCATATTTGTAACATGTGGTGCCGACCCCAGTTAGAGTGGGATAAGGGCAGGAAGATGATGATGATGGATAATGATATAGCAAAAATAAAAGTGCCTACTCTAAAGGCTTGATATTAAGATGTTCATTTGGGAGTGACATCTACGTTGGAGGAGTTATCTTACTCATGCATCACTCTCCATCAAAAGTGCCCATAAAAATAATAGGCAGTGTCACTGGGGCACCGTTAGAAACCCGAAAGTGTGAATTTATGGGCTTAAACTACTCTGAATAGTGGAACGTGTAATATTTTATTTTTAAACTATACTTGATTCTTTGCAGTCACTTTAACAATACACAGATTCTCTTTAGAGCACTAAACACTTTTTAACTTTAATCTTACATATAAAAATTTCGTGACAGAATGTTAATACTCCTCCGAAACGCCTGGACCGATTTTTATGAAATTTTATATGCTTATTCAGTAGGTCTGAGAATCTACTTTTCATACCCGTAAGTGATAAGGGTTGTCCATCGCATTTTTTATTTAATTTTTTTTGTAATGTAAGGAAAATAGAAATTCCCTAGAAATAATTTATATTTCCAAACAACCTTTGCCTAGTCTGTTAATTTAGATATAAATTGTAAAATTTCGTATTGCCTGTACTCATTTTAAAATTTCTTCTTAATAGCTTTGACTTCGCTAAAAACCACCATTAATACATAATATACTAAATGCAATTTAATTTAATGTTAATTAATTATTAAATAAAATGTACGAATTTTCGGGAAGCAAATCAAAGAACACAATTGAAAGACCGCGTGTGTATTCCCAAGTCAGTTAACGCGTGTCTTTCAAGGCCGCGGTCAGTTCACGCATATTTTGAATTGAAAATGAAATTCGGTTTTATTCATTACACAAGCGTTCTGGAAGATTTCAAAACTGGCTTATAAAATACTATCATTACTAAAGGAAAATCAAAATTATAAACTAACCCTGTCATTCTTAATGTACAATGAAATTCTGCAAAGTATCGGCTATTTAGACTGGCCCGTTTGCGGAGTGGGTGACCCTCAGTTCAGCTCCGCGGGTCGCGGGTTCGATTCCCGCCGAGGGCCACCAATTTCTATAAACAATTTGCTGGTTAAGCATGAATTTAAAATTATATATGTAATATCCAGTCGTCCGTCACCCTTAACACAAGTATTAATTTACTACTTTGGAGATTGGACGACCGTGTGTGTAAGTACGTGTCCCATATATTTATTTATTTATTAACATATTTACTTATTTATTTATTTATTTCTATAAATACTTTTATTATTATTCAAATTCAAAATATTCTTTATTCAAGTAAACTTGTAAACAAGTGCTTTCGTGTCGTCAACACCTACTGCTGGTTCGGAAAGCTGTTCCTACCGAAACGAACCGGCAAGAAACTCGGTGGTTGCTCTTTTCAACATAACATGTAGTTATTAATGTCTGGTCTTGGTCGAAGGGTAGCTATATCCACGCATTCTTATCATCCAAGTAATCTTCAATAGTATAATAGGCTTTCTGAATTAGCCTTTTTTTTAACAGTATAAATACCGTTAAAAAAAACTATGCTGTAATGGTAATATTAACAGTAATATTAGTAAGTTTCAATAGTTGTATTCCTATATGGTGATGTTATCGCTGTCGAATACTCAGCTTTTCCAAAACATTCAATGTTAACCTCCTTGCAGTGTCTACGGCATATATTTTCGCCCCAAAATAAACAGTCATATATCATTTTAAACGGCCATAATGTCTCGTGTCAGCCCCTAATGACGCGGAGCTCCACCAACGCATTATATCAAAAAGCTGGAGCTCTTTACGCTTTGTTTTGGAAAGATGTTTTCATCTTGATATCGGTACGTGAATTTAGATAACCTACTTATTTATTATGTATTAAAAAGCCAACAGTTAATAGGCCAAACAACGAAGTAGAATATAGGTTTGCACAGTGCGTGTTGCTAGTTGCGTAGTGATAATATATCGGAAACGTAGTTTCAGTCTAGGGCCTTAGAAAGTTCAGATTCATGGATGGAGGGAATTTCTCTTGAAGTATATCTATCTATAAGTGATCAAATCCGAAATTGGGAAATCCGTCAAAGAACCAAAATGACCGATATAATTCAGCGTGCCGTCATGCTTACCCGTGATTAAAATCGTTATATTAACATTTTAAAAAATTGATCTGATTTAATTTTCGAACCAGAATATCTTAGATCATAGATACAGTTAAATTTGCCAATGGCGGTCTTATCACACTTTGTACACTTATGTAGCGTATTAATATAAATAACCAATCTATCTTTATTAATGTTTATCTCGAGGTAACAGAAAAAAAATGTACAAAAGAACTATAACATGTAAGGCTAATTCCAATTTTGTGCTAATATCATGAATGCGGAATTCTGACTTTCTACATATGTGTCTTGTCACACATTCACACCTGAGCCGCTGGAATATAATAAGCACGTAACAGAGGTAAATAGGGGTACTCCAACATTTAAGTTGCGAACGAGTTTGCGGGCAGAGCTTGTTATTTATATAGTTTTCGAGAATTATCCTACTTTATACGTAAAATACAGTAGACAATAGGAAAATTTGATGTTACGCAAACACTTAGTGGATTCTACGAAATTCAGCGTAATTTTCCAGAAATTACAGCATAATACGTTGTACGTAATGGACCTTTGTTTGACCTGGCTTAATTAGTAAATTCTGTTTATCCTTTCACTAATTCCATTTTACGTTATATTTATGAAGTATACAAGCTATAATTGCGACGTCGTTCACGTCAACTTAATAATGTAAATTTGAAATGTTTAAAAGATTGACCGCCGAGTTTCTTGCTGGTTCTTCTCGGCAAGAGCAACATTCCGAACCAGCTGTAGCTTTATTAATCATCATATGATCCTTGACTACTCAAAAGTTTTTAAGGAAGTTGATATGTATGACTTTTACCTTGTATATTTATATACGAGACACGCGTCTAAAGCATACATTAGGAAAGGAATTCTTACACTATCTCAAGCGCACCACGTCAGTAACACTAGAGGCGCGGCCGAGATTGAACGTGTGGTGACCTACTCTTCGTGCGTATTTGAGCCTGTGCAATATTCATGCAATACAAGTCATACAAATTATACATGTCAGTACAGTCTACAGGTAGCACTGCATTCTTTTATTGCAGATAATAGGTAAATCATTACTTATGATTATTTAATAAGTGAGGCTCGTTAAGTCGTCTTTGCACAACACTTACACTAACTCAAAAACATGTAGTTCGTATCCTGTGATGGCGCTTCCGTTGTGCAGTAATTAAACGGGTGAGTCCGGAGCGAGCCCTTGTTTGGTTTGTACTGGGTCAGAGTGGCCCCTTGTTTGATTTGAACGTATTGTGTCCGAGTATGCTCCGCACATAAAGGGCGTGAGGTGTAAAATATCTACGTCGTTCGCAAAATTCTAATTAATCGGAACGGATTGAAATAAAAATCAAAATCTTATATACTTATTATAAAACAATGTCCCAAAAAGCTGTCTGTCTGTATGTAATCGAGTTTCTCAAAATCTTCTGAACGGATCTTTGTACGGTTTTCACCAAAAGATTGTGCAATACTTCCGGATGGTTTAGGTAGATAGTGCATATCGGTATGTAAATTGTGTTAAAGAGATCGCGCAGTTGTTAAAAAACTTGCTTGCTGGGAGCTTTAGTCGCGTGCGCTGCGTAAACCAGCAGAGATACGCTAATGTACTAGAGAATTATAGATCTATAAAACTACTACAAAAAAGTCCGGGATAGCATGTCTCTATCTGTTATGGTTAACTCACAACAATTACTTTTATGTTTAAAATTTGAATTCTAGAAAAAAATTGTGACACGCAGGTTTCCACACGGGCGGAGCCGCTGGCACAGCTGGAATACATATACTTGTATATATATATACAATTCTCATGTCACTATGTTAGCTACCATACTCATCCGAAACGGCTTGACCGATTTTTATGAAATTTTATATGCGCCTACTGAATAGTAGGTCTGAGAATTGGCTACTATCTATTTTTCATACCCCTTAATGATAAGGGTAGTCCACTTCGCACAGTTCGAAGACTTTAAACAAAAATTACGGCTATAAACAACATAAATAGAGTTGCAAATTATCACATGTATCCCCTCCCCCCATTGTAATCGCACAGGTACGCTGCGCGCAGACCAAATTGCTCATTATAATAACTAGCAGTCAAGATAACAATGGTTTATTGTACTATTACGTCACGATTTATGTTTCTATTAAACATCGCGTGACGTAATTGCATAGCGATGCTCTCGAAGGAAATCATAACCTATCTGTGGGGGATAAACAAAAGTAAAGTAGCGGCCTATCAAAATCCCACAACTGGGCATAGGCCACCTCTTTTACTCAGTCAAAAATTCACTATAATTATCTCCTCATTGATACCGAATAATTGTTAGTGACCCATCAAAGTCTACGTGATCAAAGGCAGTTAGGTAACGCAATTTACCTAAATCCCAATTACAATTTAAAATAAGCTGCATCAAGGATACCCAGTCTCATTGATATTTCACTTAACCGCGGTCTTAACGGTGAGGAAAAACATTGTTTTGAAATCTGCACATAGGCTTGCTGTTTCCTATTAAAGAGAATGGTTGAATGTTAGACCCAGAGTACATTACATATATCCCAGGAATTATGCAGCCATATAAAGATTTCCTTGAGATATTTTTACTAATCTTTGACCTATATAGGCAACTTAGGTTCTTCTACAGATATCCTTATATTTATTTGATGGCATAGAACACACAAATCTCTCTCAATCCGATGAGTCGATTTGACCCTCCTTTGAAGGCCCATAGTAAGCAATATTAAATAAATTTAAGTGGTTAAGTCAGCAGTGATCTATGAAATTCTATTCTCAAAGGACTTGATATAAAAAATCTGTTCTCCCCTAAAAGTTACATGCGTGAATCTCACACTACGGTAAAAGTAATAGGGAATTTATTTGAGTAAATTTACTGTTGATTGCGCAACGTACTGTTGAATTCGTAAAATCATCTGCATTATTTGTATTATCCCTCACAAAAAGACCCTTCCCTTCACCTCTTTTCGCTCGCAAATAAACTACCTAATAACTTGTTACATTTCGCCACTCACTCAGTCCGAATTTATTCTTGAGCATCCAAGACTCGCAGCCAAATAGAAGTTTTAACAAGATTGCATTCACTTCCCAGTTGGTCCTGTTTGCTTGGTAAATTTTATTCAGCTCGTCGTACTTTATATTATTGATTTTCTGAAAGCCTTTTTACCTTAAATAAATTTACTGATACCCAGTTTACTTTTCGCTTATTAAAGTCCTATTCTTCCACAAATTCAATGTATGCCTTGTGTACAAGAGCAAGATTGGCAAGGAGGTGGTATGGATTTTTAATAGAAGGGGTGAAAATTATGTGTGATTGGTAGACTTTTGACTGGCCCGTTGGCGCAGTGGGCAGTGAGTGACCCTACCTTCAGTTCGGTAGATCGCGAGTTTCAAACATTAATTAGATATGGTACAACAGTATAGATGACGATTCAAAATTATGGTAATGAAGAATTATTTGAATTAGAATTTTACACAAAATGATATGTTACCAAACACTTTTTTTTACTAAATACGAGTACAAAAAAGAAAAGCATATCACTTGAATCGAGGTTCAACCACTACGCTCGTCACAGGGGAAAAACATGGCAGGGAAATTTTAAATTCAGTCGCCGTGTTTGTTTGGGGATTTGCTCAAGTTATTTTGAACTCTGCATTCTCTACAAGAAGGCACGGTATAAACAAATTTATGGCAGTAAATATTTGTTATATTTATTTTGTACCCTATTTGCATTTAGGTATGATCCACAATATCGTGATTTATTACAAAAAATCAATCAAATTCAAATTCAAAATATTCTTTATTCAAGGTAACTTGTAAACAAATGCTTTTGACTCGTCTACATCTACGTCTGTTCCTACCGAGAAGAACTAGCAAGAAACTCAGCGGTTGCTTTTTTTTAAAGAAAAATTCTCATTACTAGTTACATATAGTTATTAATGTCTTGTACAGGGTTGAAGAGTAGCTATAAATAATATTTAACCTTTTTAAAACAGTGTTTTTAACTGTCGTCATGATAAAAAAGTAGATTGTGGAATTTTATTATAGAATCTTATACCCAAACCTACAAACGACTTATGAATTTTAGTAAGGCGCAAAGCAGAAACTGCAAGCTAATGTCGGTTCCACCGACAACCAATCCTTTTACAATTATGTACATATATTCTTATGTACAAAAATACACGTAGCTAAAATACAAATTAATTTTCTGATATGGATATTTTTTATTTTATTTATGTAAAAGAAGGAAATAAATCGTAAAAATTAAGTTTAAAATAATACAAGAACTTGATAATTTTCCACAAATTACTGAAAACAATTAAGATTAGTGTGGCTTCTGATGTTTATGCTATATTCTGTAATTCAAACTGTAAAAAGTTTTACCAAAATGCATGGCGGGGGAGTAACACTGCGGGAATGATTTAAAATGCAGGTAGGGTGTCGCGGACGGATTTTTGTAGTGTTATTTGCGGTGGTGATGCAGTGGCCACGGAGCCAGCTACGTGCACGTCACGGTCGGTGGGATTTGAAAATATAAAAGTAAAGTGTTGTCGGATTATGTTTTGATTACTAATAATATAAATTGCTATGTTTCGCCATATGTCACGCCAGCCATAGTCAAAGTCAAGCCATGAGAGCTGAGCATCTCGTTGATTGTCGCTCATCAACAGCCAAGAAAGGCGATGGTTCGATAAAACCTTCATAGAGTGTGTGTGTGTGTGTGTGTGTGTGTGTGTGTGTGTGTGTGTGTGTGTGTGTGTGTGCGCGCATTCCTTTCATATTACTTTTAACTTCTGTAACGGCAAAGCTAGAATTGATGGTACATTTGTGTACAGAACCGTATACCAAAAGTATCAAACGAGTTATATCATGAAATTTATATTAATATCCTATCTATATACTAATATATAAAGCTGAAGAGTTTGTTTGTTTATTTGTTTCATTGATTGTTTGAACGCGCTAATCTCAGGAACTACTGGACCGACATGAAAAATTTTTTGAAAATTTCTCCTCTAAAAGTTCTTAATAAAAGTCCGCGACAGCATTTGCCTAGCTATCAAGAGTAACCCACTTTAAACATAATTAATATGTGTTATGGTTTACTCAAATAATAAGACTGCAGTAATAATAAGACGCGAACGAAGTTGCGTTTAAAAGCTATGTATTATAAGCAGACGCGGCGGTCGAAAATAATAGTCAATGGAATTTTAAAGTAAAGGACCTAAACATTTAAAGTGCTATACATTCCTACGACTTTCTTTAGTAAAATCCCATATAAATCCTAGAAAATGACACTTCCTCATTGTCAGTCGCCAAGCCTGAACGGAGCGGGACTTCTCTCGGAATTGCATTTTGATAACTTTTCAAGTGGATGGATACAATTATTTGATATTACTTGTAGAGTGGGAGATATGACATTTCACCACGATAATAACCCTACGATATTTTCTTTTAAAATGAGGATATTTCGATTAATTGTTATATTTACTAACTAGCTCTGCCAGCGGCTTCGCCCGCGCGGAAACCAGCGTATCACAATTGTTTTCTAGAATTCCAATTTTAAATATATACATATGTAGTTATTGTGAGTTAACCATAAGAGATAGAGATATGTTATCTCGAACTTTTTTGTAGTATTTTAATAGTTGTACAATTCTCTAGTACATTACTTTAGCGTATATCTGTTGGTTTACGCAGCGCACGTGACTAAAGCTCCCAGCAAGCAAGTTTTCAACAACTGTGCGATCTATTCAGCACAATTTACATAATACCGATATGGACTACTTACTTAAACCATCCGGAAGTATTGAACTATCTTTTGGTGAAAACCGTACAAAACCGTCCGTTCAGTAGATTTTGAGAAAATCGATCACATACAGACAGTTTTTCGGGACTGGTTTATAATAATCGATTTCGATAGAAATGTATACTTTATTACGATAAACGTATAATAGATAGGTGTAAATTGTATACTGTTTCAAATAAACGGTTAAAATGAATTATACTTGAATACGCTCAAGATAAATTCAAAATTTCATTTCTTTAACCTCTCTCAAAACTTGCACGTGAAGTTAAAGTGTAAATTGTTGGTAATATTTAGTAAGCGAGCGTTAAAAATTGCTCATACACGAATCGCTAACGAAAGCATCACTAATAGCATTACACACCAAAAATATAACTTGGTATTTGCAACTCTGAAATAGTCGTACTAAAAATTGCTCGAGGGAATGGCCGTGGAGGCAATTTTAAATTCAGTCAGAGTGTCATGCTTGGATTTGTGCCATGCTATTTCTAATGCTTTGTTACATACAGTTCATATCACATTGTAAAGTGATTTATGAAGGAAAATATAAAACGAAAGGATTATTTCAAGACTGAGTATATTTCCGTATTAAACGAAAATTCGTTTCTTCTTCTTCTTCTTCTTCAGCCGATGGACGTCCACTGCTGGACATAGGCCTCTTCATGGGATCGCCACACCACACGATCTTGCGCTGCCTGGATCCATAGAAAATTCGTTTGCGACAAAGTAAATTTACTGAAATTTCTATTGCAAGCATCGTATGGATTACGGTGTAATATATAAGGGCCGTAATCGTTTACTGTGAGACGGTGTATGACCATAGAATCGAATAACAGTATAAAACATAAATCGCATTTTTATGGGATAAATCCCTATGCCTCGAGACCTCGATATATATTTAAAAAATCATATTTTACCTTAGAGAACAGAAAAAATAAATAATTGAGAAAAGACTCAATTACGTGATTAAGTCTATTTAAACACTCAACAAGAACGCATCTATATTTATAGTTTGTAATTTTTACCTGGAAATTTTATTGGAATTTTCGTACTAGTTCCCTGAAACTAGTAGGAGAATCTGTTACACAACTTTTTAAATATCCCGAAACTGGCTAAAGGACTCATCTCATATCTCCGCAGCAAAAATGTGATCTAGGTTATATTACGTAGTTTTATTTAAAGTCAAAGAGTGCCGAGATAAACCTGTCATAGTTGAAGCCTATTAAAATTAAACCCTATTAAAAAATAGATTATACACGAGTTAACATCCTACACACCTGTTAAGGCAGTTAAACGTGTAATAGCTTATTTTATTGAGGCTTTATTTTAATCGCTTGAAGAACTGTAATTATGAATTACAAAGCTCGAAGCACTTGTGCTAGACCACGTTTACACGATTTCTTTACGATATATTTATAAATATTAAATAAACTGTGAATTCGATCGGGTAAGTAGAGTCGGCGCCTCTGGTTAAAAGAGCTTACTTTAGCTCTTGTAATGTAATGTAAATAAATTATATTAATTGCAAATTTTCATTTCTCGGTGCGGTGGAAAGGTCTAATTTCTCATGGAACTTTCATCACTTTATTCTACCACGCTTTTCTAATCAACATGTGACATTGGAGGTTACATATATCCAAAAATTCTATTTGGATATGTAGATTTCATGAAGACATTTTGCTTATTTACATATCAGGTTGTTTTTAGAAAAATTATAGGTGTCTCCTCGGGGTTTGAACTCGCGAACTCTTGGTGAAGCTCGATCGTCTACGTTCGATCATTATAGCCACAAGTCACATGCACTAATTGAATTTTAAAATGTATTTAATGTTTGAATAAGTCGATCCTTAAAAGTGTAAACGGTATCTCACATCCACATTGCATTATTAACGAAAGCCAACGGCTCATTAAAACAAAGGTCGCTTTAAGTGATCGAGACATTATTGTAGATAATTCCAAGTTAACAAGGTTTTAATTAATCTAGAGCTCTATAATAGGTGCATTTACGTTGTATTTTTATTAATACGTAGTTGAGAATCAAACTAGATTAGCTATTTGCTAAGAGTTTTATATGCACTACGGACAACTTACATGTCCCAAAGAAGTCTCATATAATCCTGACAACTAAATCACGATTACCAACATAAATATGTACATTAGACTCGGCCTTTTTCTTAAACAATATTAACAATTCTAAAAAAAAGTACTTATTTTGCATTTGCAGTGTATGTGGGTTGAGATGTGTGTATCTTTGTATATTTATATACAAGACGCATATGTGTAATACCTACATATTTGAATTTACTTACACTCACTCACACTAAAACTAGTACAAAGGATTACACTGTTTCAAGCGTGCCACATCAGTAACACGACAGGCCTTGGTGAGAGTGGACGTGTAGTGACATATTATGTTGCTTGTTAGCGCGTGTTTGAGCCTTCGCTATATCCATTCAACATTAGTCTATATTAATACAATACAAGTGAACACACACGACACAACATTTAACAATGATTTCAGAAATTTGCAACCTTGTATTTTTCACACCAATATATTGTCGGTAAAGATCAATCTCGTAAATATTTTACCAAGCCGCAGGTGAGTTTGGCGCCTGTCCATTGACCTCGAGATTCGATCCCCGAACAAATCTGGCTTGCCAGTTTCGCCAACGGGACACCAAAGTTGAATTTGTGAATTAAATATTTAAATTGGTACTGGTTACGTAGAATTTCAATGAAATAAAGTAAAAAGTAAAGTATTTGATCTTGACTTAAAAAAACTAACTGTATAAGCACGCGACTTTGTTTACGTCAGTGTCAGTGTTAAAGTACCCTCAATTATGTTATTATGGAGATCTGGAATTGTATTTTGCGAATCTTCATTGTGAAACTGTAACATGTGTTGTGAGAGACAGTTTTCATATTTAAAAAGCTTCGTACTTAAAACCCGGTACTTTAAAAAGTGAAGGCATATTACAAACACACAGCTGGGCATACGCCTGCGCTCTCTTCTTTTTGGAGAGAAGGGTTGGAGCCTAAACACACCACGCTGCTCCAATACTGCTTGGTGGGTTACGCATTTTTCTAAATTATCTAGTAATGTTTCACACAATCGCAATGTTTGTTTCAAAGAGGAACGTGTGATAAATTGCAAATATGAATTAAATCGCTGATTGGCGCAGTGGGTAGTGACCCTACCTTCAGCTCCACTGGTCGCGGGTTCGATTCCCACCGAAGGCCAACATTTTTTATAAAACAATTTGTTGGTTCTTGAGCCTGGGTGTATATTTGTATTTAAGTATGTGTTTAAAATGATATATATTTACCAGTTGTCCGTCACCCATAACACAAGTATTAAGTTACTTACTTTGAGGACGGACGACCGTGTGTTTAAGTGTCCCATATATTTATATTATAAATAATTAAATAAGTTTTACTGATCACATAAAAGGACTATCCTAATTAAAGACATTCTCGTGAGTTTTAGAAAAAAACTCATTATTGTTTGCCGGGGATTGAATCCGTGACCGCTTGGAAAGAGTCACAGCGCCTTACTATTGGGCAACACAACTTATCCGTTACTTAGTTATAAGTATTTTCGTGGTTTCATTTTAGTCGTATTGGAACTAAATTCTACAGTGAAGAAGGCCAAAAAAGAAACAACTTTACTTACTTTTCTTTCTTATTTACAATATTAGCACGTATTTCTCATTATATGTATATTTAGTGTAAATGAAATTCATTTGGCATAACATTTTCGCATAATTTCCATTCTACAAGCAGACACTATTCTGAAAATTTTAGTTCAGACAAGGTGTGATACGTTCAAAGTTTCGCGTTTCCTATTCTCCTTTGACAACAAAGTGCTAAGTGCTAAGTTGAAATAAAATGCAGATGTGACGATATTAACGCGAGAATAACTGTTAGAGGGTGCGCAGGTCCTTTTCTTTTATTAAGTCCTTTTTGCATTAAAACGAAATAGTATTTTAATTTGGAAGTTGCTTTTCTGCACAAAATGTTTTCTATATTTTCTTTATCGTATTATCCTTATCATTATTGTTACGTGACTAGGATATCATTGCTTGAGCTCACGCTTGAGTATTGAAATTTTTAACTCATTAGCGATAAGTAGCGTAGCGGAATTCAAAGTCATAAATTTTTGAAAAACATTAAATGAAATTGACAAAGGAAATGAATTATAATTAAAGCAAATAAATTAGCGAATCATTATAAACTATACTATTTGCAGTATTTAAATGTATATATATGAAGGTATACATGGTGAATATACATGGTCAGATAATTATGTTTCTATACTAATATTATAAAGTTTATGTGTATGTTTGTAATGTTTTCACGCAAAAAATACTGGACCGATTTCAAAAATTCTTTCACCATTGGAAAGCTCTTTCTTTACTGAGCAACATAGGTTATATAACATTTTCAAAAAAAATAGGGATCACTAATAAAATTGTAATAAGGTGTGAAAAGTTTAGTCATAAAAATCTTTCATCGCGTGCGCTGCGGGAACTATTGATGACAGAACAAAAAATGCTTTAGATTACTAAAAAACTTATCAATATCTGCAAATAAAGTCCGGGATACCATATGTCTAACTATTATAGTTTTGCCAGTATAACTACTTTTCTACATTGTAAAAGTTGATAAAAGTGGCGACAATAATCAAACCATAATATTTACATCTCCGTTTTTATCGATATTTTATTAAAAACTGTTTCAATACCTGCAAAATACTTTTTGAATTATTAAAATGGGACATTCCAATCAAAATTTGCAACGAATTTAAAAATGACCATCTAAAAAAGTTATGCCATAACAATTGTAGCGTATTGTATTTGTGTACCTATGAATATCTTACGTTAAAAATGTCCTTTGCCTTAACTATTTATAAGTCCCAGAACCAAAATTTCATTTTACGAAAATAAGTCTATAGTCTGACTTAGTAGACTTTCCACTACCACGAGATCGGTATGTACGCGGGTGAAACCGCGGGGCATTGCTAGTCATCTATCTAATTATGATGATGTTTGAGATTTAGTAAGTTAAACAAATCGCAATTTATGGTAAAGTAACAAATTTAGTTAGATTCGTTGCTTTTACAATAAAATTCCGCAATCTATACTTGATCTGTAGACTACAGAACGGTTTAAATGAAATGTAAGAGATATCCTTATACGTAAAGCATATTCCAGAATTGAAGATTATTTGGATGATAAAAATGCCTGACGCTTGATGGCCTGATATAAATGTTATGCGATTCGACTTCAAGTTTATCATTATTACCATATTATTGAATTAGTCCGATAGAATCCACCTGCATGGTGTAAGGTGGAGCACAAAACACTATTATTCACAGTCAAGGTTGACCGTGGCCAAGCGTGAACACGATATCAATAATAAATCACAATTGGGTAAACAAGGGCCATCTGTAAGCGGCAGCAAAGGTAGTAGAATAAATAATAAATCTGATTGTGAAGGCATTAGAGTTTATGAATCGTTATGCGAGTAAATATTTAATGTAACTTAAGCTTATTATATCACGTTATTTCCTTTAGTTTTATTTATAGTAACATATTATTTGTATAACAAAAAAATATTTTTAATAAAAAAACCGATATTTGTACAAAAAAGCCTGGAAATAAAATAAATTAAAGTAATTTAATTTTGTACATAAAAATATACATAACAATAAAAAGATTCGATATGTATATAATAGACAAAGTAGGAACCGACATAAGCTTGCGGTTCCTGCTAATAGAATAAAAATTTACATTTAGACAATTTAGAGTATTATAAATTCTAAATTTAGTACAAACAATTTTAAATATACAAAAAAATAATAATTTAATAATTAGTACAATATTCGATAACACAAAAGATAACAGAAACTAGGAGATTGCAAGAAACACTTAAAAATAAATCAATTAAAGTTACTAGTTTTTCTTAATGGAAGCAAAACATTTGTTGTTTGCGTTATAAAAATTTTTAGAAGCTATAACAGAACTACTTTGCTATAATCCGCATTTTTTAAGAGAATGTATGTAATGCTAAGTGTATGTAGCAGGCAAAATTAACATACCTTACACATGCAGGACATCACACGTATCCCAAGACGCCTCAACCAGCAAAATGTACACAAGCAATACACACAAGCACCACCACAATCTCTACGATTGTTACGCCCCGAATCCGAAGCATAATTAGGAGGATAAGTTCCACGACAAAATCATACTACCGTCGTAATGATGCTGTAAGGTATGTGAATTTTGCCTGCTCCATTTATTTATTTATTTACTTTATTTATACTTTATTTTACACCAAATTTAAAATTACAGACATTTGATTATCACTAAACATAAAAATAAAAATTTTGTACTGCACAAAAGGCGGCCTTATCGGTTAGCAGCGATCATCCACACAACCTTTAAATTAGGAACACTGTAAAGCACAGTGCAGGTAGGCGGTGAATAAACTGAAATGCTAATGAGTACAAATTAACACATAAACAGACACACACAAGTTTATATACAACATTCTCTTAACACACGCGGATTATAGCAAAGTAATTTTGTTATAGCTTCTGTAATATGAATTTCGCACAGTAACGCTTTTATAAATCATATAAATATTTTTATTTCTTTGTACCGCTGCTTTACAGCAATAAACTTTCTTTACTTGATTTAATATTTTATTTTATTTTATTTATTAATATTTTATTTTTATTTTAGTTGAAACACACGTTAAACGACAATTATATAGGCAAGAAGGAAGATGGCGGCAGTGTAACCACAAGTATAAAATTATGTCTTTAACAAGCAATATAACAGAACTAACTACTTTGCTATAATCCGCACGGGTTAAGTGAATGCATGCAAAGCCAATGTGTATGAAGCAGGCAAAATCTACGCACCTTATACATTGCAGGACCAGCCACCACATGCACCCCAAGGCGCAGTTCACCAGCAACAACGAACACAAAAGCAGCACACACACCCACCACCACAATCTCGACGATCGTTTCGCCCCGAAACCGAAGCATCATCAGGAGGATAGGCTTCACGACAAAAATCGTACTGCGCCGCGCTACCCATACAAGCAGTCTTAAATAGTTCAACTCCCACCAATATCCTCCCCTCCGAACACATGCAGCAAAACGGAATTAGATACATTTACTTGCTCGTTAATTAAGTGACCATTGTTATTTTTTATTATCTCAAGTTGCTCTAACGTATTGAGACGGAGTCCCTTATCACAAGTGTGGAGAATATGAAATGAATGGTCATTAGGCACTTTATGACCGCTTTCTAGCAAATGTTTTGCAAAATTAGAATTTTGTGGTTTATTATTCCTAAACGCAGCCATATGTTCCCGGAATCGAACCGCAAAACTTCGGCCAGTCTGACCTACATATGTACCGTTGCACTCAGGACAATCTATTTTATAAACCCCAGATTTTTTACCCTTATCTAATGTATGTAAATCGAGATTGTGGTGGTGGGTGTATGTGCTGCTTTTGTGTTCGTTGTTGCTGGTGAATTGCGCCTTGGGGTGCATGTGGTGGCTGGTCCTGCATGTATAAGGTGCGTAGATTTAGCCTGCTTCATACACATTGGCTTTGCATGCATTCACTTAACTCGTGCGGATTATAGCAAAGTAGTTAGTTCTGTTATATTGCTTGTAATATGGAATTCCGCAAAGTAACGCCTGCTTCTATAAATCAATTAAATTATGTCTTTAACATTATTTTCATATTAATTATGATTCAAAACTTAGATAAACTAGTTATAATAACTTGTGATGGCCGAATATTATCAAAATTACTGTATTTGTCGCCCTATCTAGAGCACAATCAGAATGCAATTTCGTGAGGTGCGAGACACTCTCAGTTAAAATAGGGGTTACACCCGCAGTCACGCCCGGAGCCTCGTCCCATTTTTTCACAATTTATATTGCTTTTAAAGAGAACGATATTAGAGTGTCTATGTTTTTCCCGTTTAATGTTATCACAATAGGACGTCATGTTATTACAAAAAAGTTTTTTTCATTTGCTTTTTTATCGTTTCCTCATTGATGTTTGTTTCGCGCTTGCCCGTCTTTTCAGCGAAAGGTTTCTTCCCTCAATAACTTATTACTTTTTCCTATGGGAAATGCCTAGATTTAAATAATTTATAGAATTAGGTGCTACTTCCTAGATCCCTAATACAAAAGTAATAATGAAATTATTTTGCTATAATCCGCACTTTCCGATTTTGTCGTGGAGCTATCTCCTGCGTCTCCTGCTTCGGTTGCGGTGCAAAACGGTTATTTTTACGAGTGTATTGTGGTAGCGGTGGTGAAGGTTTTTGCAGGTCTTTTTACGAGTCGTGCAAGTATCGGGTATGAGAAGGTACAGTCCACTCTACTTTACATATATATTCTATTAACATAATCGCGGATTACAGCAAAATAATGTGACTATTGCTTTATATCCAAGTAATCCTCAACAATATAGTAGGCTTTTTGTATAAACCTCTTTTTAACAGTGTTTTTAAACTGCGGTAATTTCATCATAAATGAAAACGGAGCGAAACGATCCATAGAGATTTTGGTGGTGGTTGTGTGTATTGGTTGTGTGCATTGTTGCTGGTGGAGGCGTCTTGAGATGATGTGGCGACTTGTCCTGCATGTGTAAGGTACGTGAATTTTGCTTGCATCATACATCAAGCATTACATACATTTGCTTATCTCATGCGGATTACAGCAAAGTAGTTATGTCATAGTATCTGACACATAGGATTTTCCATTTCTAATTTTCTATAGATTTTATCGCGAATTATTTCAAATAATTTCATTATTACTTTTGACCTGGACGTAATTAAAAATGATATTTTTTGTTTAATTCCTTCTCTGCTATTAACAAAATATATTATGACTAGATAGATATATGTTAAAATAGCACGATGTAATAGATACTAGTTAAGTAATTAAAATTAAGTCCGAGGCCTTCAAAGCTCGCTCAAAGTATGGATGGATGTTACTGTATCTGCTAGATATATAAAAAGTCAACAAAGCGTCATATAATCCAAAAAATATTTTCGCTAAATTGTAGCAAATCGTGTTGTTCCTTGAGCATATAATAGCACACTTGATTACAGTTTTATTTTAATTGCTATAGGCAACAACGTTTATATATTACTGTTTGGCGACCGTTTATACGTTATCGATACGGTATACTTGATACAAATTACGACATTTATAAATAAAAGTTTCTTAAATCCAAACTAGCAGTCTATATAAATAAATAAATATATGGGACATTTACAAACACGGTCGTCCGTCTCCACAGTAACCAACTTAATACTTATGTCATGGGATAGACTAAAAATGGTAAATATATACTTATATAATTTTAAACAAATACACTCAGACTCGAAGACTCAACAAATTGTTTTGTAGAAAATGTTGGCCCTCGTCGGTAATCGAACCCGTGAAACTGAAGGCAGGGTTAATGCCAACTGCACCAACGAGCCAGTCAAATGGTTAATGGGTGGAGCCTAAACTGTGTTTTGAGCCATTTATGAAGTGAAAACATACAGAACAGTACAGTACAGTAAATACGCTTTGACTGGCCCGTTGGCGCAGTGGATAGTTACCCTGCCTTCGGCTCCATGGGTCGCGGGTTCGATTTCCGCCAGGGGCCAACATTTTCTATAACCAATTTGTTGGTCCTTCGAGCCTGGGTGTATATTTGTATTTAAAATAATATATATGTAGTATATTTACCAGTTGTCCGTCACCCATAACACAAGTATTAAATTACTTACTTTAGGGATGGTCAACCATGTGTATAAGTGTCCCATATATTTATTTACAGGCATGTATTTTCCACCTACCCGACCGAAAGTTTTAGTGTGAAAGGACTAAATACACACACGCGTACAGAAACGCGATCAAACCGCGAATCACAAAGTATTATATCAATATTTACACAATATGTATAATATTTATAAGAAAAGTAATTGAATATGGTGCAGTGAATAATAAAAGTGACTACAACGGATGCTGGATTAACGACGAGTGAAACGTGAAAAAATAAGAGTGAGAGACATATTTTACCCACTAAACGCCTTCAATATGCTACCTGTTAATTGAAGCTATTTATATATCTATCAAAATTCACCATAGACTTAACTATAATATCTGGATCGATATTTAAAAATTTAGATTATTATTAATCAATCTTAACAATATCTCCATAAATCAATCTTATGCAATAGATCAATCGAAAGATACAGTGTTTAATCTTACTTTATAGCAATTACACTCAAAACCTACGTAAGCAAAGTTGAGAAAATACTTTTTTTCTTTATAAACCGACACGACAGAGTGTAAACACGGAACAAACTTTATCGTGTAATTAACGCAGCACAATGGCCGATTAAAACAAAGGCTGTTTTGAGCGACCGGCCTATTATTGTTCACGATTAAATGGTTAATAAGATTTTTATGATTGCGAAGACTTGCTAACAGTGGGATCTTTTGTTTGCGATATTCTTCGGTTTTCAGCGATTACCGATTAATCACCGAGTTTCTTACTGGCTAGGTGGGGAGGGACTTTTAAATTGAATGACAAATAATGACCGACTTTTTTTCTCTTTATTATGAATCAAGCTGTGATAGCCCAGCGGTGAGACCGTGCGACTCTCTAGAGACGACATGGGTTCAAACCCCGGGCAGGCACCAATGAGTTTTTCTATTAAACTCATGTGTCTAATTGATAATTACAATTTATCACACGCTTTTCGGAGAAGGAAATCGTGAGGAAACCTGCATATCTTTAGAGAATTCTAGGGATATGTGTAACCTATCAATCCGCATTGGAGCAGCGTGGTAGGTTTTAGCTCCAGCCCTTCTCTCCAGAAACACAGAGAAGAGGCCTATTCCCAGCAGTGGGATTGTAACAAGCTGATACTTTTTTTAAAATTATGAATCATCATATATATATCTACAATAATTAACAACTTTTATTTTGAATGGTGAAGACTTATTTGTCGCGTATCTGTCTGTTTTAAAATACCATCAATAAATAGTATTTGACTGCTAATGTTGTAAGTGATTTATTGTTTGTATGTGTCCATATTATGAATTGATGTTTTGATAGTAGTTATGTGGAGTTCATTTGTCGATAATAAGATTAGGTACGATAAATTGAGACTTTACGTATTTATGGTAAATTTATTTCTTGATCAAAATATGCCAAACCTGTAACTATTATCGTAAATAATAGTAGTTTTTTTTGAGAAAATGATATATGTTAAAAGATTTATTTTGTTTGCTCGGTTAACAAAAAATATATTGTGCAACTATTACAAATTTGTAGATAAATGATATTTTTGAAGCAGTCATTATATTAGTAAGCGAAAGTAAGAGGAAATTTAAATAAGTTATTAAGCGTTGAACTTAAGGATATTCGTATATTATAGTATGTTGACCAAAATTTTATGATTATAAACTATTTTGCTATAATCAACAATAAATAAAAAAATAAAAACTATATAATTAGATTTGTAATAGTTAAATAAAAAAAAGGTAAAGTAGCGGCCTGTTACAATCCCACTGCTGGGAATAGGCCTCCTCTCTCCGTTACTGGAGAGAAGGGTCGGAGCTAAGACCTACCACGCTGCTCCAATGCTGATTGGTAGATTACACATATTCCTAGAATTCTCTAGAGACATGCAGATTTTCTCACGATGTTTTCCTTCATCGAAAAGCGTGTGATAAATTGTAATTATCAATTAGACACATGAGTTTAAATAGAAAAACTCATTGGTGCCTGCCCGGGTTTGAACTCGTGTTCCCCTCGAAATAGTCGCACGGTCTCACCGCTGGGCTATCACCGCTCAATATAACTAATACAATTTGAAATAGTTCACTAATACTTCTACGTGCTGGTACGTGTTATAACACTACTGTCATAGCGCGTACCTGCACGTAATAGAATTAGTTATTGATACAAGCACTGCACATTAGGGCAATGTCAACAATCGATTTGGTTCGTAGCACAAGCATCATCAGCAGATTTTATCGTGTCTTATAATCGATATAATCAAAAACTTTTGTATACATAACTTGTTTATTATAGACATTTAGTCTTATATGTTCTTTAACATTAGCGAAAAAATCAAATTATCATTACTTTAACGTAATTCTGTACAATTTAGACAACTGCAACAGCAGTTTGAATATTTAGTGGAAAAGTTTGATTATACATAAATAAAATCGAATTAACATTCGTACGACCTTTCTTGTTTGTTCTATGATTAAAAACATGACGTTTAACATTTTTATTGTTTTTATTCGCTTTAAAATTAGGGATTTTAAAAGCAAATCGCGTGTTCCGCTTTTGTAATGGGCAATTTATTAAAATGGCGTCAAGTTTACTCGTGACGGTGGCGTGTCCGGCTGAATTATGTTGAAGTATGATATTTATATGGTACGGTGTCAAGGATATAAACATTTTCAAAGTTCCGGAGCTGGTTTTAAGTATCCAAGGTTGAAGCTGATGTCTGCAATAACTCCGCGTATGTCATGTTACTTTCCTAGATGTTATTTAAGATATACTTATTATAAAACAAAGTCCAAAAAAGCTGTCTGTCTGTACGTAATCGATTTTCTCATAATCTACTACACGGATTTTTGTACGGTTTTCACCTTAAAATAGTGCAATACTTCCGGATGGTTTAGATAAATAGTACATATCGGTATTATGTAAATTGTGCTGTAGAGATCGCGCAGTTGTTAAAAAACTTGCTTGCTGAGAGCTGTAGTCCCGTGCGCTGCGAAAACCAGCGTAGATCTATAAAAATACTATAAAAAGTTCGCAATAGCATGTCTCTATCTCTTATGGCTAACTCAAAATGGCTACTTTTATGTTTAAAATTTGAATTCTAGAAAAAAATTGTGATACGCTGATTTCTACGCGGGCGAAGCCGCTGGCACAGCTAGTATAAATATAAATCCCAAAAATTGTGGCACTGTGCAATAATTACATAAGACCGATGATATTGCCTTCTCTCCAAAGACTACACAGCCGATTTATATGTACAGCCACGAGTTCATGCGCAACGTTGATCTCTAAAGAGATCTTGAACCACAAGGTATACCTTAGTACCTTGAAAAATGTCCCGGATTTTTGATGATGTTCAGTCAATCATTTTTACTATACATTGATGATAAGTTAAAATA
Organism: Morpho deidamia; assembly: GCA_947086505.1. Classification (NCBI taxonomy): domain Eukaryota; kingdom Metazoa; phylum Arthropoda; class Insecta; order Lepidoptera; family Nymphalidae; genus Morpho; species Morpho deidamia. Next base: position 20,114,968 of record CAMTZC010000020.1, on the reverse strand, counting down.
ACCAGTCCTGATTAAGCGACTTCCTTTAATAAAAATCTAGGAAAAAATAAGAAAGTGTAGAATGCTTTCCATGTCGGTAAAGATCAACGGTGTGGATGTTTTATTCAGCGGCAGGTCGGAGGTGAGGTTGGCGCGTGTCCAAAGACCTTGAGATGCTATTCTCAACGATTTGGTTTGACAATCCAATGACTAACTTTGAATACAATATTTTGACACGATGTTATCGAAGTGATGAACCTGAGGAGACCACATTTTCTCAACGCGAACGACCAACCATCCTATACTCGTATCTTTGGACGCTAAAATCTCAAGATTTTGCAGTAGCGACCTCTGAAAAACTTAGACAGAATAACTTCACGTATAGATGACGCCAAAAAGATCGAAGAGAAATCAAAGAAGAAATTGGTTTGACTTTTGGTTTTTAAAAAGCTTAGCCTTAAAATTGATTTAGGTGACAGGCAATAAGTCGATTTTAATTTTTTAATCTCATATTACATATATAAATTTTAAAATTTTTATACATTACTCGATCAGTGAGTGTAGCCAGTGATGACTTACGGATCTGAAACATGGTCCATGTCTATGCGCCTTTTAAAGAACGTTCAGTCACTCAGCGGGCGTTGGAGCGATCCTTAGTGTATCTGTACGCGATCAAATCAGGAATAAGGAGATCCGTAGAAGAATCAGAGTAAATGACATAGCTCATCGTGCCGCGAAGCTGAAGTGGCAATGGGCGGGGCAGGTAGTACGTACTGAACCGACTGGCGTTAGGGTTATAAGGTGCTGGAATGGCGACCTCGCAACGGAAAACGCAGCATCGGTAGATTCCCTGCGAAGTCGACAGACGACTTCAAAAATCCGCTGGAACCAAGAGGCTCAACATCGTGTGATATGTGGATAACTTTGTCCAGTAGACGTCCATCGGTCCATCGGACAAAAAGACTTAACAGATCGACTGACTCTCGCATTTTTTTGGAAATGTGTATTTAAAAAGAGAATAATATCAGTTTGAGTCCGATGATATCAAATGATAAAACTGTGCTTCAAGTTTATATTTATTCAAATGGCTGTTAAATGTTGATACAGTGGTTGGGGTCTTCTTTCGCAAGTAGGGTTTCAAAGGCTCGGAAGGGTTTAGTTTAGTAACTCGATATTAAACAGACAACTTTATTATCACTTTCATAGCTGATACTTACTTAATAGATACGAATATCACTATAATAACAAGTCCACGATTCGGATACCAACCATTTTATGAGGTTCGACAAGGCTTCCGTATTGTCCAGGGAAAAAATTCTAGTACTCAGGAAAATACGTGAAGCCATTAAAATTAGACGTTACCCGAATTTTAATAGAGACGGTGGATTGACACTACCTCCGGCGTGGTAACCGATTTTTGGCACTACCTGTTCATATAGACCGATTTGAACCCAACACCGGAAACGTCCCATGCATAAATTTCATCCGTGCATCCGATGAAGAAGACCAGAACGACAGGGAAGATTTTGAAGAAGCGCGACCACCGCTACCGTTGCGCCGTGGCCATAAAATTTTCCGAGCGTTACAAATATTTTTATTAATTTTGGTTGAATTACAGATAAATAATACACTGTCATTTTCCAGATATTCAAATATCTCCAAACACCACATGGAACCAGTACAAAGTTTGAAGTGAAGTGAGAACTCGCCGACAAAACCGAACTATCTCCAGAACGAAACTCCCAATGTCAAGCAATAGAGAATGTACAGATGTCGGCCAAGTTGAAAAAATCTGGAGCTATCCAAGGTTGAGATTAATCTAACAATACATTACTTTTCTTAATCATTTCAAAGTGCTAACGTATATTTTCCAGTATCCATAAAATAAAAAAGTAACGCTTTGAAAGCGTCGCGCCTTTCTAGAACAGGATTCTTACGGATTCTATAAAATGTTATAAATAATAAGCTGTAGTTGCGACTTCGTTCGCAACAACTTCAACGTGTTAAATACCCTCTAATATATTGTTTTACCATAACAGTTTCCGAAGGAAAAACGGTTTTTCATATTCGTTATGTTAGCCCGGTTTAAAACCTTCAGATGTACCAAAATTAAATTAGATTTCTTTCAAAAGTAATAATAAAATTATTTTGCTATAATCCGCGATACATTGTATCGCGGATTATAGCAAAATAATTTTATTATTACTTTTGTATTATGGATCTCCGCAAAGTAACGCCTAATTCTATAAATTATTTAGATTTCTTTAATAAATTCGGCCAAAAGATGGCGTCATCTATTGGCATAAGTTTGTTTTACATATATAAAAACAACATGTGAATTACGTTTGCGACAATAGAGGGAGTTAAAAAAAACAAAAAAACTATAATTAATTTATTTTAAAAATTATACCTTAACAAATAATCTATATCTAAATTAACCTAGGTATTTGATCTAAGTGGGATCAAGAAAGAAGTGGAAGATTTTATTGCGAAACCGTAAAATGATGAGTCGGCATGACCTCAATGATTTCATAGTTCGATGTTTGTCTTGCAATAATCCGAAGCTGCAACGTAGGTACCTCACTTTAGGGTTCCCTATGTAATTTGTGTATCACAGTTATTGTCCTTACGTGCATACTGACCAAGCAAAATAAAATGATCATAATCAGAAGCGAGACTTCTAGTTATCACTTTAACCGCAGATTGAGGTTGTGAAACCTTGGAACAAAAACCTAAATTTTCCTGATGCCGCCCATCCAATTGAATTTGAATCTTTTGTTCGATCTGTTCCTTTTTTATTTCAATAAATCTATCTATTCTATTTAGTCTATCTAGGCTGCATATTATATCGCGTTAAATATCTTCAATTACAACTTCAGGATTTGACAGTCAATTATATAAAACAAATATAGTCCTTTTATGACCTTATTTGGATTGTTATGTTTGAATGTAAACAAGTTAGTGTCAGGTCAATTTGACCCACTCCTAGTGATAAACCGGAATCGATTAAGAGATACTTATCAGTTAATGCGATTGAACGGACGCACTACCCTCTGTTTGTATAAATAGCGCTATCACGTACACCTATCTTTACTGATCTACTTTACAACAGTATACCACACACTCCCTGTTTTTTATGTGAGGATTATATAGCATCTGATAATTGTCTTATTCAACACATTGTTGCAAAAGTATTTGAATGAATGAATGAATAAATCTTTATTCTTCAACACACCTCAGTACAACAACAGTATTAATAAAAAAAAATAAAAAAAAAAGATAGAAAATAAAATAAAATAACATCTTATACGACTATAGCAAATTAATAATGTGCAGCGGTGTGACGAAGAAAGGGATAGCCACTCAGACTAACAGGCTTGGCAATATATTTTTCAAACCGTAAATTTTCATCAAATAAAACGCCTAAATTTTTTGCTTCGCTTACCCGGTTTATACATACACTATTTATAACAACTAAAGGATTTTTATCACATATATTTTTAATTTGTTTTTTTGTACCCAATAAAATGTATTTAGTTTTACAGGGATTTAAAACTAAAGTATTCCTTTCTAACCATTTAAAAATTCTACTAAGATTATCATTTAACTTTGTCGTAGCCACGGATGTGTCGCAGGGGTCAAAAGACAGGTAAATTTGTATGTCGTCTGATTTGATTTGGTAACTGATTGAGCAATAATTACAGTGATCTAGGGTCGATCGATCGATTGCAAAATAACTTTCTCTCTAAAACCTAAGATCATTTTAATCCAGATCCACTACCCTCTTATGATAATCGTTTATTGGCAGCGATGGAATTTAATATATCCCCGTGTAACTAACTGGTCGTTACGGATTGGGATGTATCAAAGGCAAGCTTGCTGTGTTTGAAGATCATTGGAGTTAAGGTAATAAGCAGATGTTGGTTATCTGGGTTTGGCTTATTAGATTTGGAATTCTATTATGTGATGTGATATGCCAAAAAATCTTTTTTTATTTTATTTTATCGCAGAAACAAAGATTTATCAAATTATCTACTTTTATTATCAAACTGAATTGACAGCGTTGTAATTTTCAGTCGATATAACATGATTTGATAACAAATTAGTAAGAATTATAATTCGTAATATTTAAGATAAGCAACTCAACACTAAACTACCCGTAATTCTAGCACTCTTTAGTGCAGTAGTGCTTTTTGCTAACCGCTTGACTCAGACTTCGCCTGTGAGGTACGAGGGCGCGGAGGCCTACTTTATCTCGTTCTAACGAGGACAGGGACTGAAGGAGGTGCGGGAGGTCACCGCCCGCACCTACCTCAGTTCCCGTTCTCGTCCTATTTCCGCGCTCTTGTTGGTCGCAGACATGGTATGAGTGAAACGGTTAGCTTATAAAAAGTTTTGGATTGAATTGCATTTGGAAATGAAATCACCATGTCTAAAGTTTCTGGTCGAAAGCTCTGGTTTTGATATAGTCACCGCCAAACATGCGAAGTCGTTCGGCAAAAACATTCCGATATGATATCACCTACTGTTAAAAGAAAAACCACTAAGCTTAATTTTCTATCAGCTCCTATGCTGCGAATGTAAACGTAATTTTAATTCCAGAAAACCTTTCTTTTATAAAAACCTACAACATCGCAGCACGTACAAACATTAAAGAAAATATAAAAAAACTGTTTAGTATGCATCCAACAGCATTTAATGCCAACGTAGTAAGAAGAAATTTTATATATATGAAGAGCTAGAGAAATATAATTAAATTTTACAGAAAAATACCTTTTAAAAAGTAGGAAATTAATATTGAGCATAACATTTACTCTTGATAATAGAAAATGGAAAAGTGGAAGACCATAAGAATGATGGAGAATTGGAGAATTTTTTTTAAATACGTACTGAAATACAAATATACACCCAGGCTCGAAAAACCAACAAATTTTTTATAGAAAATGTTGGCCCTCGGCGGGAAACGAAGTTGCAACCCTTGGGGCTGAAGGCACGATCACTACCTACTGCGCCAACGGGCCAGCTAGACATTAAATTTTATATATTTACTAGTATATTCAACAGTGAACGTTGATCAGTTGAAGAAGCAAAAGAAGATCCCAAAGATGACGATGAAGACTACAAGAGGGGATAAGATAATATGAAATGAAGCACCAAATACAAGGCTTACAATGTAAATATTTTCTTCACTGCACCTTTTGAAATTTCCATAATTCACATCCAGACAAAAGCATGCAAGCTAGTTAAATGTACCTGATTCACACTCCGCTTAACTCGAAACGGTCGGATGCACACAAAGCAGTTCTTTATTTACGGTTACTTGGGATTTACTGTTGGGACGTGCTCCCGAGATTTGGCTGTAAAGTGGCTAGATTTTTATTCAGTAATCAACTTTTTGCGGTTGTAAAAGGAGTTCCTACCGATTACTGAGACTGTTCACGCTAAGTAAATAGGTCAACCGTGCTCGGTTAAGCAGTTCGCATGTAAAATAACTGTCAAAGGTTTACGATTGAGTTATATTTTAATTACTTTCTTAACCTAAATTATCTGGTCTGAAGCACAGATGTGGCTTGATTCTACTTTTGGGGTTTAAAAGATTTATTACTTTAATAACCTTATTCTTGTTTCACCACTTTACGTGACAGAAACGTAACGACAATGTAAATTTACCCTTCTTAGATTATAAATATAAAATTTATGATCACATTTTGCTTGATCAGAAAGCAAAGGCGAGATGTTTAGATGCATGTCGAATTTTTCGTTGTAGAGATAAATACGGTGTGATAGTGATTTGGAATGATAGTGTACTTGTGAGTTTTGACATTGATCTTAGTGGTGATGACCCCTTAGCATCAAGTTACTATATATCGCTACATACTATAAAACATACCGCGTCTGTCCGTCAGTTTGTGATATTTGTATAAAGACCCCACTGCGTCTGTCAAGATAATCTGAATCTGTAAAAATAAAATGACGAAATGGCTTGTCTTTTACCGAAAAGCCTGCCTCATTCTTTTGATATATAATAAAACAATATATGGATGATAGGAATATTCAACTTCTATAAATGTTAAGCGTTAAGAACTTCAACACATTCCTTTCCTTAAGCATTTTATACCTTTCCATTTAAATTAAATTGATATTTATTTTATAATAATATTTTATTAATAAATTAAACGCATGTATGTGATACATAATTTTTAATATTACTTTTGTATTATGGGTGTCCGCAAAGTAACGCCTATTTCTATAATTAGTAGAAAATACTTAAAGAATCCAATCAGTTCGTGACCACAGTGGATGCAACTCTGCCGAAACATCGAATCTCGTACAAAGGTAATTTTATTTTATCGGGATGTGACCGGTATCTTCTTAAATATAAAAATTAATTGTCTGTTTGTCTTGCACAGACGCTGAAAGGGCTAGATTGAGTTTAAGGAAATTTTCAATTTTTCAGACAATCTTTAGAATGATCCAACGGATGTTCCTGTAAAGTTTGTTGGCGATCGAAGCAACTTTTTAACTACAAAAGTGATAATAAAATTATTTTACTATAATCCGCGATACAGTAAATAGAAAATATATATAGTGCTAAATGTATAGTGGACTATCTGTTTTTTCATACCCGTTACATGCAGGATTCGTAAAACACATGTACAAACCTCCACCAATGCCACCACAATACACAAGCACTACACACGTTCACTATCACAAACTCAACAATCGTTTCGCCCCGCAATCGAAGCATCATCAGGAGATAGACTCCACGACAAAACCGCCAAAGCCTTTGCTTATGAGTATTATGGATCCATATGGGTATTATGGATCTCCGCAAAGTAACGCCTAATTCTATAGATTATCTTTTTAACTGTTGAATCATGTTTCGAAGGGAAGGGAAGGGAAAGGAAAGGGAAAGCCGGACAGCTAGTGCTTATATAATATTTTAAAGAATTGTCACAAAAATCACATCCCAGTCTCTCTTTCCAATGTTCAATACCAATAGTCCGTATACGTTACACCAATGAAACAATAGGCTCTGGCTAGCTCTGAATACTAGCTGAAAAACAAGTGATACTAACTCGTTATAAACTAGTGCATGGAATAATTTAGGCTTTGTGCTTAACAACCCAGCCTGCCAGATGTGATTAAAAAAACTATAAATAATTAACAAACTAAAGTAACCTATATATATACCCAGCAGTAAACTAATGTGGGCCAAGACGATTTGTCCTTATTGGATGAGCGCATTAACAAAACAGGAAAACTGCTCCTTGTTTCAAAATGGAACAGGCCCAATTTAATATCCCCGAAATCTTCGCAGACCCAGCTGAGCCTTTCCGATGGCATCAAGTATTTATACATCGCACCCTTAAATGAGCGTAATAACTTCGAAGCTCGCTTTATATAAAATTGACGATATTGAAAATTTGCGAAGAATATGACGGTGGGAAATTTGCAAAAAAAACATGGCGGTAAAATTTTAAGTGCACGCTGCTCGTAAAGCGATCGAGCGACTGCCGCAGCGCATTTAGGTGTAATAAAAGTAGGCATTCACAATCGTAACTCGAGTTTCAATTTTTTTTAACCCATAAACCACTCGGGCGGCATCTGTTTTGTGTATCTAAGGCTCTTTGGGTCGTAACAACGAAGTTAATGTCTCGCTGTGATCATAAACTCGTTTAAAATTGGCCTAAATTATGGTATCATGCAACAATGTTCTACGGCGTTTATTGCAAGACACATGTGGCTTACCCAGGTGTCTTAGAATTTATTGAAAGCTTAACTTTTGCTATATAATGTAATATGATAAACCTTAAACCAAAGATCCGCAAGTTTAGGTCCCAATTGTCCTAATAATGCGATCATAAAATATTTGAAGACCACAGTTTCAAAATTTTGCACACAATTTTGTACCAAAAACCTAAGACTTAATACTTTAGAGCAACTGGAAATAATAAAACATAACAATGGCACACTGATTAACAAACAGGTAAGCGAGATCCAGTTTGCTATACGTGTTCGAAGATAAAATCAACAGTGAAACTTCTTTACTTATTATAAAACAAAGTCTCAAAAAGCTGTATGTCTGTATGTAATCGATTTTCTCAAAATCTACTAAACGGATTTTTGTACGGTTTTCACCAAAAGATAGTGCAATACTTCCGTATGGTTTAGGTAAATAGTACATATCGGTATTATGTAAATTATGTTGAAGAGATCGCGCCGTTGTTAAAAAACTTGCTTTAGTCACGTGCGCTGCGTAAATCAGCATAGATACGTTAAAGTAACGTACAAAAAAGTTCGCGATAGCATGTCTCTATCTCTCACGGTCACAATAACTACTTTTATGTTTCTAAATTTCGATAATTCGGAAAATGATTCGTAAATCAGTGAAATCCACGCGGGCGAAGCCGTTGCTGGCACAGCTAGTATTGCTATATAACTCTGGTTTGGGTGATGCATCGCTTTGCCTTTTGTCGTGCAGTCCATCTCCTACCGATGCTTCGATTACGGGGTGAAACGATTGTTAAGATTTTGGTAGTGAATGTGTGCAGTGTATGTAGTATAATATCACAACAATACACTAGGTATTGTTTCCTTGTGGTTGTGCGTGATTTTTTACGAATTTTGCATGTATCTGGTATAAGAACGATTAGCTTTACAAATATTTTCATTACTTTTGGATACACTGGTGTTAAAAATTATAATTAACTGCTAATAAACCAGAGTGGTATTTCTTAAAGGTAGAATTATATGCTGAATTTTCAACATTATCTAAATCTTTAAATCTTTTGTTGGATATCGTAAATTCACCACCATGAAACTTCATGCTGGTCATGCTCACCATGAGGAAAATTCCATTAGATTTCAACTCTATTTTCTCTACTTTCATTTTATTTGACTCATCTAGTTAATATCGTAGTAAGTAACACCGCAAATATCTCATTACACTTAAGAACTAATTTCATGTCACCCCAGGTCAATAACCTCAGTAATGAAAATCTCATTGGTAATATTGCAAAGGCAAAGCAGTCAAAGTTCAAAACGTACATGTGCTTTGACCGAATCAGATGAATGTGGTAAAAAAAGTCATAATGAAGGCGATGGAACGGTTACGGGCTAGTGATCAAAGCTTGGCACGTATTCTACTGACAAGGCTCATATATTAATTTCCAGTACTGTACAGGCTAGCTACAAATAAATAATATTTTTTAGTTAAGTAACTCAATCGTCAACTCAATTGCTTGTGCGGAGATCTGTTTCTATCCAGACGAACCAGGAAGAAACTGGGCGGTTGCTTCTTCTTGTCTTGTACAAGGTCGAACTGAAGCTATAGTACGCGGCAATAAATAATGCACATCGAGGCTTAGAGAGTGAAATCGGCTAGATTTTGCTTCATAGAGCATTGTCTGACGCACAGACTGACGAACCCGTGCGAAACGTCACATACTGAGTGACAGAGACAGCGCTCTATGAAACCGAACTGGCCGGCTGTTTCGTTCTAAACATCGTTATGCATTATTTAATGCCGGGTGGCGGGTACTATTCATATATCTGAGATGCGTGGATATAACGAAACACTTGGTAATGGATATCAACTGCTTGTTATTAAGACGATACAATGATATTTAAACTAATGCAATAATGCAACTATAGTAAAAGTTAAGTTAAGTAACGGCCTGTTACTATGCCCACTGCTAGGCTAAGGCCTCCTCTCCCCGTTTTTGGAGAGAAGGATTGGAGCTAAGACCTACCACGCTGCTCCAATGCTGATTGGTAGATAACGCATATCCCTGAATTCTCTAGAGACAATTGCAATTTTTCATACGCTTTTCGGTGAAGGAAAACATTGTAAGGAAACCTGCAACCTGCATAGTTCCTAATCTGCATACAAAGTTCTATGTGTAGCCTACCAATCCACATTGGAGCAGCGCGGTAGATCTTAGTTCCAATCCCTTCTCTCCAAAAACAGAGAGAGGAGGCCTATGCCCAGCAGTGGAATAGTAACAGGCCCTCGCCCAACAGTGGGGTAGTAACAGACCGCACCTCTATATATAAATTTGCTGCTTTTAGTAGATATGCGGCTGCAGCGTCGTGTAATCAGGCATGGCATCAATGGGTTAATTTAATGTCACGGGGTTTATTAATGTATGGTTGTGGTCAGGCTCCCATGCGGGTCTAATGCCCTGCTGGCATTCGGCCAACACAGCCTCGTATATTATACTTGGCTGATATATCCATATATTGTCTATTCCTGTCATAAGAGTAACATATTATCGTTGCGAGCAAACCTTATAGGTGTTTAAACACTTTGAACTACGTTGAGACTGAAAATTATTTATTACGTGTAAAATAAAATAATGTGTATATACTATATACAGTATATTTATTTATTTATTAGGAAGACACACAGTTACATAATACATAAATATAATACAAGAAACAATATAAACCATAACCAATAAAGTCTTCACAACAAAAAAGTTAAAGAAAAAAAAAGGAACACATACAGATGACAAGTTAAATTACATTTTTTTTTATATAAAAAGGAAAAAGAAATATGAAAATTTGAAGAACTTACAAGCTGGCCGGGAAAAAACTCATCGAATGACACTTTAATTTAATTAATATATTATATACTCCCTTTATTAAAACATACACACGCGCTTGCACACACAGCACATATACGCGTACGTAATTTAAAACTTTTTAATAATTTCTCCCCATCCGAAGACATATGACTTTATTGTTTATCATATAATTTATACTCTATATATTTATGACGTGTAACTTTATGTTTGAGATGGGGCGAATTTTAATTAAAAAAAATTATAATATTCAGCTATAAAAGGGCTTTCAGATTAAGAAGGATCGAGTAACATTTTTGCTTAAATGAAGATTCCAGTCACCAAATTAAAATGATAGAAAAGGAAGAATCGTCGAAACAAACACAGGTGGACAGCGTTCGGAAAGTAACGCGAGATATTTTCGTCTAAAATTTCTCAATGGCTGAATTATTCTTGAAACAGTGCGTGTTGCCACTTGCTAGAAATAAATTCACAGACCTTAAATTTGGTGGTTGTCTGTGGGCTTCATAAGAAACCTCAGAGACGCTAAGCAGGGGATGGTGATCATGACAGAAACGAGGAGATCAGATTCAATTTCAAATTAAATTAGATATTTTTTTATTTTCAAACAGTTTTTTTATTCAAGAATATTTGTAAAGAAATGCTTTTTGAATACTAGTGCTGATTCGAAAAGTTAACTCGACCGAGAAAAGTCAGCAAGAAACTCGGTGGTTTCAAAATATTATTCTTATAACTAGTTATATTTCGCCATACCAGCTTGTGCAAAGTCAGACAGGTGGAGGAATTTACTTCATAATATGTGATAATGTATATAGCGGATAACTTTGTGAGAACATCACGTGAAATAATCATCTCTAGTACTGATTCGAAAAGTTGACTCAACCGAGGAGAGCCAGCAAGAAACTCGGTGGTTGTTTATTTCAAAATATAATTTTTATACCTAGTTATATTACGCTATAGCCATTTTGTGTAAAGTCCAACTAGTGGGGGAATTCATTTCATAATATGTAATGATACATGAAGCGGATAACTTTGTGAGAATATCACGTGGTATCGAGTAAATCAAAGAGGTAATTTAGAGTTACAGGCCTTATTAATGTTGCTACGGCGTCCACCGCGCTGCCTAATGCTGCCTGGCGCACAGCCAACTGGTCCGTTCCTATGATATGCGAGGCCCGTGTACTTCAATATACTGGTCCGCTGTCAATTATTATGTGAATTATCTACGAAGCAAGACGAGGTTACACAGCATAACTAAACACCCTTTGTTTAGGTTCAATGATCTTTGATCAATATGCAATAAGTTTTATTCATTTACCAAACAAGTGTATCGGGTTCAATTGCCTTTGGTAATGTATATTTTTAACTACAAATTTTTCAAGGTGTCTCATCTAGGCATTCAAATTTCAAATTCAAAATATTCTTTGTTCAAATAAACTTGCAAACAAGTGCTTTTGAATGGTCAACTCTACTGCTGGTACGGAAAGCTGTTCCTACCGAGAAGAGCCAGCAAGAAGCTCATTTCAAAATATAATTCATTTTGTCATCACTGTCTTGTACAGGGTAGAAGTGTAGCTATATCCACACATTCTTATCATCTAAGTAATCCTCAACATTATAGGTTTTCTGTATCAGCCTCTTTTTAACAGTGATTTTAAACTGCTTTAATGGCAAAACTAAAATTGATTACGGAATCTTAGTATAGTATCTTTTACCCAAACCCAGAAAAAAACTTACGTGCTTTCGCAAGGCGCAAGGCAGAGCAAGAACCGCAAGCTTATGTTGGTTTCTACTTTGTCTATAATACACATCACCATTTTTTTTATATTCTTTATACTTTAATGTACAAAAATTTCTTAAAATATACTGTGAACGACATGTAGGAATACCTATTTCCTTAAACTTGTCTCACAGGGAATCACGCGGCCTTAAATCGTAAATGCCACGTCTGGCTCTTTTTGTAATATTTTTTTTTACGCTTATATGCTATCTTTTGTATTTTCAACTATTTCAAGTAAGTCTATAACTCACGATCCTGTTGGATAAGTTTTCCAGATATCACTCCACTGCAAGCTGCGTGCCCAGAAAACTTTGAAGCCGCTCCAGAGTTATGACTCAGCTATTTCTTTCTAAAACTCATTATTTACGGGCGTAATAGTACCAGATTTAGTTATAAAAAATGGGTTTCAGGAAAATAATTTCTTTCAAAAAAAAGATATCTAATTGAATGATTCAAAATATCCTTTCTCAAACAAAATCTGTATCGTTCTTAAACGCTATTGCTGGTTCAAAATTACTTCTACTGAGAAGAGCATAGAAGAAATCCGGCGATTGTTCTTTTTAAAATTTTATAACTTATATTTCATCTTTTAAAATCAGAGCATCATTAACATCGCGAATATTTGTCAATTAATCTTCGAAATTAAGTTTCGTTATCATTAAAATTCGTTTGTATTATTTTAACTCAAATACCTTTGATAAAGTATTGTTTGTCTGAGAAGAATCTACTTTGATATAGGCTTAATTAAACACATTGTAACCTATTTTAGTTACCATAGTAGGTATTACATAGATCCACTTTATGTAGCACGCTCCTAACTTTGGAGTTGTTGAAGAATTATGGAGTAGTTACTTGCAAATCTCATTACACGCGACAGGTGAATTTACCTGAATTATTCTCTTCCTATTTTAGTTTTAGTCAACCTTACAAAGGAAAGTTTTATCGTCGAATTCACGTAAACTGTGCATTTTTTTGTTTCAAACCGAGCTAAAGGTACAGTTTTAATCGTAAAACAAGTGTTCTTACGTAGCACGACAATAAGGGATTCACATTTACGTCTTGTTATATCTAGACTTTTGTTGTTGATCTAGACCATTGAAATAATTGATGATATATAAGACAATGTCTAATTATAAAGTTTCATTATACTATTGAGAAGCCGTTGTTAGTTTCATTAATATGTTATTAAACTTCAAAAGCTAAAATGACTGCACTACCAGTTTTTTTTCCTAGATACTTTATGGACTTCCTGCAGACTTTCTACAGGGGAGTGTCCGATTCCCACGGACTAAAATCCCTCCTCATTTCCTTCTCCCTTCTACGGCGGAACCACCTTTCGGCATTGCTTCACCGTAGCCGGAGTCTAATTCTTGGCCTTTCTGGCCCGTTCCTCTGTTTCATTCTCTCCCATTATATCCTACACAAACTTTAGAGTCCAGCTATCCGATAGCTACGAAAAAAATTTCTACAATAAAAAAATATACTAGTTATAACAAGTATTCTTACGGGTTAAAATAAATTGCAGCCGCTGCTGTCTTATCTACTAGATAAATTTCAGGCCACATCTAGCTAGACAAAGTTCAAATTTTAAACGGAAGTCCCCCGTATTAGACGGTGTAACAAGTTTTCCAAGTTATCAGGGATGATATCGTGCAGTTGGTTCAATTTCACATGACGTCCAGAAACTTTGAGTCCGCTGCAAAATTATGGGCGGGCTCAGTTTATTCCAAATCTCATTACTTCAGACAGTCGAATTTATACCAACCGTTCTAAGACTGGATTACGAACTTATAAGCTTGTTCCAGAAGCTTCCACAGGTCAAACTTGAACCCTCTAGATATGTTTTTCTTGAACATAATGGAATAGAACAGAATATCTTTATTTCCCTCCTACAGATTATGACGATTAAAAAAAATATACCTACTAATACTAAACATATTTTAAAAAAACTAAGACAGTTTATAGAGTGAGTACTATGCGCAAGTTACAAAATTGTACAAAAGTAATAATAAAATTATTTTGCTATAATCCGCGATACAGTAAATAGAAAATATATATAGTGTTAAATGTATAGTGGACTATCAGTATTTTCATACCCAATACATGCAGGATTCGTAAAAACACATGCACAAACCTCCACCACTGCCACCATAATACACTTCCACCACTTCCAATATAATAACGCAAAAGCTTTTGCGATTTTGTCGTGGAGTCTATCTCCTGATGATACTTCGGTTGCGGGGCGAAACGATTGTTGAGTTTGTGATAGTGAACGTGTGTATTGCTTGTGTATTGTGGTGGAAGTGGTGGAGGTTTGTGCATGTCTTTTTACGAATCCTGCACGTATCGGGTATGAAAATACGGATAGTCCACTATACATTTAACACTATATATATTTTCTATTTACTGTATCGCGGATTATAGCAAAATAATTTTATTATTACTTTTGTATTATGGATCTTCGCAAAGTAACGCCTAATTCTATAAATTACAAAATTGTATATTATTTTGATGATATAAAAAATCAGCTTCATACAAGACTGCGTTTTAATAATGTAAAATTGAAAATATATTTTAATAGATTGACCACCGAGTTGCAGCTGTTTCTTCTCGGCAAGAGCAACATTCTGAACCAATTTTAGCTAAATTGATCATATTGATTCAGAAGTGCTTGAAAGAGCTTATTTGAATAAAGATTATTTTGATTTGATTTGATTGCAGACTCTCAAATAAGCTCGATACAAATCAATTCTATACGACGTTAGAGAACATTGCATGATGTTGTATTTAACGAGACCATAAAGATTAATTAACAAAGCTTAATGTTAAGATAAACAATGGTACCGTTGCTGCAATAGCGTTCGTATTCTTTCAACAATAAGGTCCATATTAGAAGGAGTCCCGTTTAACTGCCGTACAAGATCCTGTAATTCAAACGTGTTCCGCGCGTCAATTGCTCCCCAGCGGCATTACAACCGCCTCCAATATTAGGATTGGTAATGAACATTCTCGTTTACTGCTAAAAATATATCGATGCCAATTCAGTTGATTTACAAATTCATATTCAAATTCAAAGTATCATTCATTTAAATAAACTTGTAAACAACGCTTTTAAACAGTCAACTCTCTACGGCGAGTTCGGAAAAATGATTCCACCGTGAAATGCACACAACTCGGCAGTCCCTTTTTAAAAAAATAATAACATAATTTATAATTATTTATCAAGACGTAAATGATAATTTTCTTATCATTTACGTCATCTTCTATACTATAAAGACTTTTATTAATTAGTGTACTTTTAATTTCCGAATTAGTGGTAGCTATATTATTCAATTAGACTTGAATTTGAATGTGCTTATTAGCTTGTAGTTCTTGTAGCACTTTAATTAAGATTTATTTCAATTTGATAATGACCTGGGAACATTTGATAATGACATGCGAACTTTTTTATGATGACATGGGAACTTTTTGACATTCACTCATAAACTTCATTCACATTTCTGACATTCACTCATAAACTACATTCAGTTCCCAAGTACCTGGGTGCTTGGGAACCGAAATAATTAAGATACAGTAGAGTTATAAGTGATTCGATATTCGCACTCACCTAATTTGTCCTGCAGCACGGTTTTGGTGTCGCAGCGCACGAGGCAGAGCAGCAGGAACAGTGCCACGTGCGTCGCCATGCCGCCGCTGGCTACCACGAGCACTGCCGCCACCACCGGCGCATCTTTCACCACTGCAACGACAGACAATTGAAGTCATTAAAAAAGTGAACTAATTGCCTGTTTTTAACCTTCTATTGGACAATGAACTCCTCTCCACTTAGTTTGCAGAGAGAAGTTTGAACCATGATACACGACGTTGCTCTAATGTCTTCTATTATTTAGTTTATACATATCCTTTTTTAGAGTTAGGTGTTATTTTGCGGTGAACTATAATACAAAAATAATAATACAATAAGTTAGCTATAATCCGCACTTAAGTAAAATAATTTTGCATCAGTAAAAAAATAATTGAGTGTTGCCTCCGTTATTTCTTATTAGTTTACATATATTTAAGATTTCATCGTTTAGTATGTACTTTATTCGCACTTGCAGGATATTCATGCATGCTGTTTGCCAGTAATTGGAAGTGCACAATTTGTATGTTTATTAAGTAAGTTGTTTTATTGTATTATGTTATTATGTTATGCTATAATCCGTGATACAATCCGATGTATCGCGGATTATATTAAAATAATTGTATTATTACTTTTCTATTACGGATCTCCGCAAAGTAACGCCTAATTCTATAAATTATTTAGTGTAATGTCTGTTGACGAACTATTTAATTAAATAAAAATAAAATAAAATACGTATAACGCTACATGTAGAGTGAACAATCAGTTTTTATAACTAAACCATGCGGAATTCATAAAAACACATGCACATATGTACCTCCATCATCGCCAGCAGAAAAACTGTCACAAACTCAACAATGGTTTCGCCCCGTAACTGAAGCATCGTCAGGAGATAGACCTGACGACAAAATAGAAAAGCTTTGCGGTGGTGGCATTGATGGACGTTTGTGCACGTATTTTTATGAATCCTCCACGTGTCGGCTATGAGAACTGATAGTTGACTCTACATTAAGCATTATATATATTTTCTATTATGTTAATTGCGGATTATAGCAAAATAATTTCATTATTACTTTTATACTTATCCCACAGATTTTGAGCGTTTTGGTAGAGGTGATGCGTTGTTTTTCCTGCATTTAACATATTTTTTTAATTTACAGAATTAGGCGTTACTTTGCGGAGCTCCATTAATACTAATATTATTACTTTTTTACATATTTTTTTGTCTTTGTTATCATATTAATGAGTATTTTTAACATAACAATCATTTAGTCATATGTATTGTTCTAGACTTAGATAAATATTGTTATATTGAAACTATAATAGAGCACTTGATATCTGAAGATAATAACTTACTCGAAGATACAAAAGTCTTAATCTTCCACATAATTTAATATCTAGAGAGGAAAGCCTCGCCAAGTCGTCTCTCGTACTAAATTTCAAAAAGGAATTAACCTGGCCGGCCTGGCCGACGCGGGGCCCGTCCTACGACAGCTTTTATTACTGCCATGAATAAATTCTGCTGGAAAGCCCTCGCACCTCGTAAATTATAACGACGGCTTAAAACATCAGCACGATTTAGTACGATGGCTCAACACGTGCGGTTGCTAACGTACGAGGCACAAACCCGGCGATGGATGCGTAGTATTTCATAGCTCCGACACACCAACAGCTTCTCTAGTTATCGAAAACGGGGTCCGTATAGAGACCGGTTTATGACTTGTTATTATTCCTTATCCTTTTATAAACAGTGTATGAAATATGACCAGTGAATTTATGTTTATATCAGTGTTTACTAAATCGTAATACTCTTTCCCTCCGGGTTGGAAACATTCTTAGTTTTTAAATTTAACATTTAAATTTGATTAAAGAATTGAAATTGTATTTATTTTTACGTAAGGGTTTAATATCTTATAATTATTATATTAATAATTAGAGAAAATCTAAGTAACGCTAAAAGTACAGTGTAGTTTTTTGCATACGTTAAACTTGCAGAATTCGTTAAAAGCAAAAGTATAAGTACTGCAATAATCAACTGCAGCAATATTAATGAAATTTGATTGAATTGAAGCCGGACTTGGTAATAAGATTTATAAAAAAATTCCTACGAATATAATATGTTAAATACAAGATGTATTACATACATACATACTTCAGTGTTAAAATACCTTGAACTATACAGGGTATTTTAACACTGAAGTCAACTCTAATTTGCGGGTACATCTATTTATTAGTAACTCTATTAGATCATAAATAACATATATGCAACAATGCGGGTAAAAATTCTAAGTCCCTTAGTATCACGTCATCTAATTTCACAAACAATATAAAAGTTCCCCGGGAGCCTGACCTCCCAGCAAAATAAATTACAAATAAATTGAGGCATGAATCAAACGCCAGCAGAACACCTGCGAATTAAATTGTGAATGTGCGAGAGACAAAAAGATTGCCTCATAACCGCAACTGAGCTAGACCAGATTTATTCATATTAATTTTATGAAAGTCTGTCTGTCTTTTACGTTTTCACATCTAATAAGGCACATATTGATGAAATTTGGCTTAATTATAGATTATTCAAGCAGTGATAACCCAGCGGTGAGACCGTGCGACCCTTTTGACGGTTCACAGGTTTAAATCCCGGGCAGGCCTTTGATGTCAGACCAATGAGTTTTCTATTAAAACTTATGTGTCTTATTGATAATTGAAAATTATCAATAAGCTTTTCGGCGAAAGAAAATATCGTGAGGACACTTGCATGTCTGTAGATAACGCCGCTTGGTATCGTGCTGAGTAGAATAGACCACCTTCATTTCTTACCGAGGTGTCATAAAAGGCGACTAAGGTAAGTCGACCCGCCGTGTGGTATCCGGCCGAGTAGAATAGACCACTCTAATTTTTTTGCAGAAGGGTCTTAAAATACGACTAAGGTGAGTTGCCGTCAGGCAGGCGGCCGGTCGTAAAATACATAAATAAATAATGTGACAACATGTGTATAACATGTTGCGCCGACCCCACTTAGAGTGGGATAAGAGCAGGAAGGAGGCTTGCATGTCTGTAGATCATGGAATATGTGACTTACCAAACCGCATTGGAGCAGCGTGGTAGTTCTAAGCTCTAAATATATTATATATCTTCGAAATGAAAGGACGTGGTCTATAGTAGCATTGCCATAGTAACAGGCTATTACTTACCATGCCATTGCTGGGCGTTTCTTCACTACTTTCGAGAGAAGAGTCGGAGTTTTAGAACGATTTTAGTACTAAATCGAAAAGTGCATGATGAATTTTAATCAGTTAAACATATGTTTAGATAAAAATTACGCTAGCTTATTACCTCCCTAGAGATTGAACCCGCATCTCCTTGGAACACTATCTCACCCTTCCACCATCATAGCCCATAAATGTGAATATCAATTAAACACATATTTTTTAACAGAAAAGCGCGTCTTGGGGTTTGAATCCATGACACCGTCAAAAGACTCACTTTCTCTCGTCTCACTGTTACAAAAGTAATAATAAAATTATTTTGCTATAAACCGCGATACAGTAAATAGAAAATATATATAGTGATAATGAACGTGTGTAGTGCTTGTGTATTGTGGTGGAAGTGGTGGAGGTTTGTGCATGTCTTTTTACGAATCCTGCACGTATCGGGTATGAAAATACGGATAGTCCACTATACATTTAACACTATATATATTTTCTATTTACTGTATCGCGGATTATAGCAAAATAATTTTATTAGACATAAGTTTTAACAGAAAAACGCATTGGCGTCTTGGGGTTTGAACACATGACACCATCATAAGACTCACAACGTCTCACTGTTAGGCAATGACAGCTCTAGAGAGATGTTGACAGGCCGGTAATTCATCAAAAGGTAACATATATTACGATATTACGGTAAAGCGACACAACACAACGTATTCCAGGCGACTGCAATATTTTTCTCAAATTTGCATTTCCGAATTGAACACTCGTATAACGACGTATTGAAAACAAAATATATTTCACAAAACAAACTTTCAATACTCCTGTTATACACCTACAGGGTCTTAGAATAGCGGAGAGTCGGAGAAAACTGAGTGAGATAAAGCAAATTGCATTTGTGCTTTAAATAAACGGCCCGAGGTGGCGTCGGAATAAATATCGTCTGCTATTGAAAACCTATATTTGTCTTCCAGTTTCTTGTTGAAACGAAATGAGAAGTTATAAGTAAGGGGATCAATTTGAGCGGAAATTCAATTTTTGCTTCATAATAACGCGGAAGGTTACCCAGTGCTCGTTGTCGTTGAATTTATTTTTAGATAATTAATCTATAGAAGCGTTATTACGGAATTCCGTAGCAGAGAAGTTATGATAGAATTACTTTGTTAAGAGAATCGATATAATGCTAAATGTAGGGAGCATACACATAACTTATACATGCAGGACTAATCATCACATGTATCACGTATCACGTACACCAACAACATATCACACAAGCAATACACACACTTTATAGACGGATAAAGTATTAAGCCTTACCAACTTAAATAATTTTACTACTATAAGCATTTCAACCTTATCATTCTTTCATACCATGGAATATTGTTTATATTCCTGGGAGTTTCTTATGAGGTCCATAGTCAGCAACCAAGTTTCGGATCCGTATGTCATCACTGGCAACACGCACTGTTCGAAGACTTTGGTCTTCAGGCACTGAGGTATCTTAGATAGAAAAGTCTCTCCTAATTACCCTAAACGCTGTCCATCCGAGGTGAATTCAGCGACTGACCTCTGTCCTAACATTAACCTACCTAGCCAGACCTTATGTCCCAGGTAATATATACTCATCTACAATTTCGACTGTAGATGAGTAATAATAATTTTTTTTTACTATAATCCGCGATAAAAAACCTCCACCACACTGCCACCACAATACACAAGCACTACACACGTTCAGAAACTCAACAACAATTTCGACCAGCAACCGAAGCATCATCAGGAGATAGACTCCACTACAAAATCGCAAAGCTTCGCGTGCATGTGTTTTTACGAATACTGCACCGAGTCATCATGTATCGGGTATAAAAAAAGGATTCCCCTATATATTTAGCACTATATATATTTTCTATTGAATCTATTAAGCTGTGATAGCCTAGCGGTGAGACCGTGCTACTCTTTCAAGGGGAACACGAGTTCAAATCCGGGCAGGCACCAATGAGTTTTTCTATTAAAACTCATGTGTCTAATTGATAATTGCAATTTATCACACGCTTTTCGGTGAAGGAAAACATCGTGAGGAAACCTGCATATCTCTAGAGTATGCTAGGGATATGTGTAACCTACCAATCCGCATTGGAGCAGCGTGGTAGGTCTTAGCTCCAATCCTTCTCTCCAAAACGGAGAGAGGAGGCCTTAGCCCAGCAGTGGGCATAGTAACAGGCTGTTACTTTTTTTATATATTTTCTATTTACTGTATCGCGGATTATAGGAAAAAAAAATATTATTACTTTTGTATTATGTATCCCCGCAAAGTAACGCCTAATCCTATCAATTATTTCAAGTGTAGAGTTCTCAACGCAGACAACTCAAGGTTGAGGCGGAACATATGAGTTTGATATTTTTTTCGTCTTACTCATGTTCATTTTAACGCTAAAAATAACGCGGGCAATAAATTTTAACATCAGCAACCTACCCGAAGCGAAGCAGGGACTTTTTACTAGTATACTAATAAAATAGACCAATATTATTCCAACGCTAAAGTCTTTATCTACAAAGCACTAGTGACACTAACCTATAGTGTTTATGGTGTTGTTCGTGAAACAAATAAGGCAGCATTCCCCGAGCCAGCCGTAACAATGCTGGAGCTATGGCGGATGTCAGTTGTTACTCGTAGCCTACTATAAAAGTCATTGTGTCTAATGCACCTTTGTATCTATAGAATTGTATAGAAGTATATTTATTTAAGTAAATAGAAACAATAGCGATGATTGTTAAGAGCTAATGAATTAATATCACTTACAATAAATACCGATTTTTCTTTCCTATTGGAAATAATATCTCAATTAATAAATAAAATAAATCTGGAAATAAAATTCTATACAAATTCTGCACTGTTGACACAAAGTAATAAAAGGCTTCAGTATTTCAAATAATTTATAGAATTAGACGTTACCTTGCTATAATCTGGGATAAAGTAAATAGAAAGTAATGCTAAATGTAGAGTGGACTATTTTTTTGTACTTATTGCCAATCTTAGCCATTGGAATGCGCCATCTGCTTATTTAAAGCTCTTTGTTAAGATTATTTTCCTTTCTTCTTTCTTTTTGCTTATTTTTTTGAGGGACCGATAAAAGCCTATGTAAATGTTAAAGGCAAGTTAGTATTTCTAGGGGTGAAAAGAAGAAGCAGGTATGATAGTTTTTTTGTTATTATCCCCTCAATTGTGTAGTGTGAGTTTTAAAGATTTTTAAATCAGTAATATTAATCCGGTTAGACAGACAGACAAATTTTCAAATGTATAATATTAGTGTGGATTTTAATTGATTTTAAAATGGTAAGTCATTGTAAATCTAATACAAATATACTGTTATTAAACCAATACAGACGTTATCGCGTTCAATTTAACTACACACCATTCCATTTCCCTTTTCCCTTTCCCCAGAGCCATCTAAGTTTGCGAATCTTAAACGACTCTATGCTTTAAGTGAGTGTTACTATTTAAGTATCTTAACAGATCACATAACTCTTAATGGATATTTGTTATTAACAAATCGTTACTAACTGATGAATAGATTTGATTTAATATAAGTTTTATTAGTACCAAACAGACTTATTTTAAAGAAAAAAAATGTTTAAAGAAGCATAATAACTGAAGACAGCATTCGCCTTTCTAGTAATGAGTAAAAAATGGCATACTTATTGATTTTGTTATGTGACCTTACTCTATGATGAAAATGAGACAATTCTTAACATACGACCGTAACTCTATTACTCTATTACGTAACTCTACTACTACGTACAAATCTGATTTAGATAGAAATAATTGTTAGGCTGTTCGAAATATATCGAGAAGCTCATGTTGGCTATGTATGAAAGTGAATTTAGTCTGATGTTGACAATCGACCTTACGCATCTCAACTCTAGATGAGAGTTATGCTTGCAATAATCAGTAATTATATTTTACTATAATTTTAGTCAGAAAATAGTCGACCAGACGTGGTATTTGCAATAAACGAATCTGTCTCAGACGTCTTACTATAACCTCTTCGTTACCTTATACACAAAAAAATTTAATTGCTGCTTGCTGTTTTCAGAAAATCTTTCTATGCAATACTAATAGTATGTGTTACTAGTGATGACATATGGAAATAAAACTTTGTCGCTCACTGCGATCCCCATAAGAAATATGATTTTCGCGTTGGATACTATTTTAACATAGATACTCTTAAACACAGACAAGCACATGTTTAAATCTATAGCATTATCATTTCGCCTAATCCGAAGAATAAGGTTACATGTTCTATGTATATAAATAGATTAAGTTTTTTTTATTTTTTTATTTATAGTTTAAAGAATGAGAGTATACTGCCGACAAACTGCTTTGCAGTTTGGAAGGATAAATATCTAAGGAAAACGTGTATAATACACGTTTTCCTTTATTTTTTATTTTTTTTATTTATTATTTTTTTATTTATTATTATTTTTATTAATTATTCCTTTATTTATTAAAAAAATGGAAGAACGGAATATTCTGGTGTAGTGGTATAAATCTATAGGTATGCTTTGTATCGCTCTATTAGTATAAATATAAATGTAACATTGTAATAAACATCAGTTCATATCCAGCACTCAAGTGTGTCAATACCTCCTCACATCACACTGGCACCAGTATCTGCACACCTTAACTGATCTAAATTACATGATTACGATATTACTGAAATACATATGCACGGGCTAACACGTACATTTGCAACATCGGCATTTACGCCATATTTTTAATACCGTATGAATTGGAAATTTCAAATTAGTACGACGTTAGCGACCGCGCGTGCACAACCTATCAAAATATTTTAAAATTACAATCAATTAAATAAACTTTTCAATTAAGCGTCGCAGTTATTAATCTATCAACCAAAGATTGAACAGTGTAGTAGCAAACCGTACAACATAATTTTATCTTTAGTATAAGAACAAAGAAAATTAATACCAGTAAATGCTATATATAGATTTTATTATTATTCTTAATATCCTTTGCGTCGGTTAACGTTCTCTCTTCTTACTTATAATGGCTACTAGCCGAAGCGAAGTTTAACACAACGTAACTCATTTTCAGGTCTATTCACAATACACATAAAAAAAATTCTTTTTTAATTCTCAGCTTAATTTTAACGACTCCGTTCATTCGTTCATTCGGTCGCGTTTACGACTGAACGTATTGCAGTTGCCGTTAACAGTTAACACTAATGTAATAGACCGAGAGCAAGTGATATAAGTAATCCTGTTGAAATAGCGGCCGATGTACTCGCATCTTTAGTATTTTGGAACTCACAAATAGTTGATTTATAGAAGTAGGCGTTACTTTGCGGAATTCCATATTACAAGCAATATAACAGAACTAACTACTTTGCTATAATCCGCAAGGGTTGCTTGCGGATTATAGCAAAGTAGTTAGTTCTGTTATATTGATCACAAATAGTTACTAAGCTCCAATAACACAATTTACATCAAATCAAATTAAAATAATCTATATTAAAGTCAGAATTTGCAAGCACATTTGAGTCTACATTTGATAGTCTTTATCAAGCTTAAATAAGTTCTGAAAGTATTAGTTTTTTGTTAAAACTTATATCTCATAATGTTTAATTATTGCGAATAAATAATAACTTTGTTTTAAGCGCAATAATTACACTCTTTCAATATCAATATATATAGTGAGGGTAAATAATGCAATTGCCACGGATACCCAATAGTTTTGAAATGTTGAAAGTTGTCATTTAAAATCATAATATTTTGACACTAAAACCTCTACTTTTTAAAAGTTAAATTAGATAGTTATGACTATTCCACTTATATAAAATATAGTTATTATAACTATTGTTATTTGTATGCTATACATTAGATCATCAACTCTTATACTATAAACCATTACTAGAGGAAACGTGAAACTTAAACTAATCAGCCAATGAAAAACGTACCTAACGGGGCTACAAATAAACGTCATATTAAATTAACAAAGGGCCGGCTTCATTACAAATATCAGATTTAAAAGAGAAAGAGTTATTAGACGTGACAAGTCTACCATTATTGCTGCACTTATGTAAAGTGGGAAACCGAGTTATTATAATGTTGGTACCACGCAAACGCATTTTATAGCGATTTTATTATGGCCCCTTTATTTTAATGAAAAGCGACGTTGTTAAACACACCATAGCCGAATGCGATGTTTGAGAACTCATTTCTCAAAATTCTGGACGAACACTTAAACAATACTGAAAAAACTGCATGTCCTCTACCCGCCCCGTGTCCAACTATATAAATGATGATTGATAACACAATCTGAGAAGGACAATAGGTATAGGCATTAGGTAGTAGTTGGAAAAGCTAATTCGATTTTGATGGAATGACTATCATTAAGAGACAGAGAAGGTTGTAGAGCAACATCTAAGCTACTTTTTATCTCAGAATTCCGGCGTGGTCGAGATTTAATCGAGAAAATTTTGTGACACATTGATTGGTATGCGGGCGAAGCTGCGGATATACCTAGTACACAATAAAATAAAGAAACAATAAACAAATACTAAAATAAACATAGAATACGCAAATTGAACAATTTTCCGATATTATCCAACATGTCTTATAAAAATGTGTCAGTTAAGATGATTTAGATTATATTTTCTTTTTGAATAAAAATTACAAGAAAAAAAGTTTAGATTTTTCTAGATAGCTCGTTTAATGACGTAAAAATAAATTTACGTCAATACTCTTAGATTAATTGATTGAGCTTGAATGAAATGAAGCTCCGTCACCTATTATTTTCATTTTTTTAGGAGTAGTTTTTCTTAAATATAGGTATATAGGATTTTAATAAATATGGTTTAGGCTTTCGTGGGTTTAAAAATTTTTTTCGAGTTATCTGCAAATTTGTCAAGACTTCTATTTACAGTGAAATTAGCAATGCATATGACACACATAAGGGCAACATTCAAGCGTTATTTGAATTTTTAAGAAATTTTATTTTTGAATATATGTACATTCTTTCGTAATATATAGAAACGTAGTCTACAAAGGATCTCAAAATAAAACCGAAGAATGATCTCGCGATTATTTCCGCAGTACAAGGCTTCGGAAATGGAAACGTTTTGGCAGGAAACTCATCTGCGCGCCCGACACCCATAAATCATCTTTTCAAAATATCCGACGTGCCCCGATGATAATCTAATAAACTTTACTCCGTTGATCCCTCACAAAAACGGGCTTTATTGGGAGTGTCGATGCAAAAAACGGTATTTACCACTTGTGAACTCATATTTTTTGAAGAATCTATGGGGTGTGCAAGGGGTTAAGATAGTCACGGTTTGTATTTCTAATTGTCAACCCGAATATTCTGTTACCAAGGTATTTCGTGCTGACAATCGTTACGAAAAGATAAGTTATCAAAAGTAATTATAAAATTATTTTGCTATAATATTAAAAAAATAGAAAATATCGCAGAGCTTTGCGATTTTATTGTGGTGTCTTTTTCCTGATGATGCGGGGTGGAATCCATGAATTTCATTATCAACTATGAAAGCATATTATCGCAAATATGCTTTCATAGTTGATAAATACTGATAATATAAAGTGAGTATAATACTGATAATATAAATACTGATATATATATCTTTCATAAGATGCCAACGTAAATACTCATTAGTAAGAGGCAGCAGTCTTGTTGCTGAGATAGGAGCAGCTCTGTCAGTACCGTTCCATCGGGCAGATTGAAATAAAACTTCAAATAGGACATAGAAGAATCGGTATGAATAATCCAAATTTACACATCAACAGTTAATTAAGGATTATAATATAATAAGCATCATAATTATATTATTACTTTTGTTTTATGGAATGTCTAGAAAATTTGTAGTATTATTGTACAACATGAATCTATCTACCTGCATGAATTTGTTTTAAACTTTAATTTAATTTATTAATACTTAAAGGTTTTTTTTCGCCGTGTAGTATCCGGCTGAGTAGAATAGACCACCCTCATTTTTTACCGAGAAGTCGCAAAAGGCGACTGAGGTAAGTTTACCCACCGTGTGGTATCCGGTTGAGTAGAATAGACTACCCTCCTCCTTACCGAGGGGTCGTAATGTACGACTAAGGTAAGTTGACGTCAGTCAGGCGGCCGGTCGTAAAATACGTAGCCAAATCATGTATAATATATAAATATATGTATTTAATATATGTATTGAATATATAAATATATTTATTAAATATATAAATATATGTATTAAATCGATCAGTGATTGATCGATTTAATTACTCGTATATTTAAATCAATCAGGAATTACATTTATTTGCCTAAGTGGAACATAGCATAGGAAGGTGGACCGACCTTGGCTCACATCGGCATTCAACACGCGTTCACTTTATTAGCCCTTTTACACGCGACCTACGGCGCCGAATCCACGAACAGACGGATATGATGAAGACGAAATTAAAAGAAGAGGACTCAAAAAGTCTTTTAATTTGAGAGACTTGTGTCAATGTCTATGAAATATTTAATTTTGCGGCGATCCATAATACAAAAGTAATAATACAATTATTTAACTATAATCTACAATAAAGTAAATAGAAAAAGAATATTATGTTAAATATACAGTGGACTCTCCGTCATCATACCTGATATTCAAATTCAAAATATTCAAGTAAACCTGTAAACAAGTTCATTTGAATCGTCAACTTTACTGCTGGTTCGGAAATCCGTTTCTGCCGAGAAGAGTCAGCGAGAAACTCGGCGGTTGTTCTTTTCAAAATAATACTTATTACTAGTTAGTTACATTCTTAATATCTAAGAAATCGTCAACAGTATAGTATGCTTTCTATATCAGCCTCCCTTTAAGAGTTTTTTCAAACTGCTATAATGGCAAAGTTAAAATTGATTGCGGAATTTTATGATAGAATCTTACACCCTATATAGGCAGGTTCACAAAAACACATGCACTACAAACCTCCACTATTTCCACCACAATTCGCATGCAATACACACGTTCACTATGACAAACTCACTCATCATCATCAGGAGATAGACGACAAACTTGCAAAACTTGCTAAATCAAAAAGGCTTCGCGATATCTACGATACGATATATATCCTTAGATAGATATCCTTAATTAACACATCTTGAACCATATTCAACACACCTTGAAACCCATTAAGTCTCAAGTTGATAGATCTTCCTCCTGCCCTTATCCGGCTCTAAACGGGGTGGGCACAACATGTTACAAACATGTCGTCAAATGATTTGGCTACGTATTTTACGAACAGCCGTCTACCTGACTTCAACTTACCTTAGTCGTATTTTTCGACCCCTCGGTATTCAAATATTCAAAATATTCTTTATTCAAGTAAACTTGTAAACAAGTGCTTTTGAATCGTCCACTTTACTGCTGGTTCTGAAAGCTGTTCCTACCGAGAAGAACCAGCAAGAAACTCGGCGGTTGCTCTTTTTAAAATATAAATCTTAGAACTAGTTACATTTATTTATTACTGTCTTGTGCAGAGTAGAAGTGCACCTATATCCACACATCCTTATCATCTAAGTAATCTTCAACAGTATAGTAGGCATTCTGTATCAGCCTCTTTTAAACAGTGGTTTTAAACTGCTGTAATAACATGGCCAAAATTCATAAGATGATTGGTAAGAAAGAAGGTGATCTATTCTACTCAGCCGGATACCACACAGTGGGTCAACTTATTTTAGTCGTATTTTACAACCCCTCGGTAAGAAATGAAGGTGGTCTATTCTACTCAGCCGGATACCACACAGCGGAAGTCTTCGATAGCTCTTTATCTAGCCAATATCAAATTATTCTTATGAAAAGTTAAGTAAATATATTTCAAGTGAATTTCCGCTTAACATATTTAACGTACACCTCATGTTCTTACTAACGACTGGCTTCTAAAGTGTAGCGAGGATATCGCAAACGACTTTGTCAAAGTGTCAGCCAAGTAACAGCTCGTCAATCAATATCTGTCCGATGGCGCGCTCGTACGTGTTGGTTATAACGGAAATTTTTCGTTAAAAGTATACTTGCATTTAACGATGCAATAAACATTTCATATTCAAATTTAAAATATGCTTTATAGACTTGCAAACGTTTCAAAAAAACTCGTTTACAAGTTTTAGAAAATTGCTAATACGGAGAAAAGTCATCAATTAACTCGGTGATAGGTTATGATCATTGCTATACTGTTCAACGTCGGTGAGTAGTTAAATGTGGTTGTTAAATTTGATGTGCCGTGATTTTGTGCGTATACAGTGTCAAATATCAAATTCAAACTTAAAGTATTATTTATTCAAGTAAACTTATAAACAAGTGCTTTTGAATCGTCAACTCTACTGCTGGTTCGGTAAGCTGTTCCTACCGAGAAGAGCGAGCGAGAAATTTGCCGGTTACTCTTTTCAAATCATACTTTTTATTCATAGTTACATTTAGTCATTGCTGTCTTATACAGGTTTGGAGAGTAGCTGTAACCAAGTATTCTTATCATCTAAGTAAGCCTTAACAGTATAGTAATAGGCCTGTGTCAATCTCTTTCTAACAGTGTAGTGCTGTAATTTCACATTCAAATTAAATTTCATCAATATTGCTCCAAAGCCGTGAAATAATAAGGTATACACAGACAGATAAAGAGATTTTGCATGTATGTGGATGCAATTTTGAATGACGTAACTACATCATTGTTCTTTATCACCATTATACCCTTTGCCAGCCAATCACATCTGCTAAAAGTACGTCAGCAAAATATTGATAAATTAATAATATATAGGATATAAAATATAGGTTATCACAGCCCTATATATAATCATATATAGGGCTGTGATAACCCAGTGGTGCGACCGTGCGACTCTCTAGACACGAACATGTGTTTAAACCCCGGACAGGCACCAATGAGTTTTTCTATTTAAACTTATGTGTCTAATTGATATTTGCAATTTATCACACGCTTTTCGGTGAAGGAAAACATCGTGAGGAAATCTGCATATCTCTAGAGAATTCAAGGGATATGTGTAACCTACCAATCCGCATTGGAGCAGCGTGGTAGGTCTTAGCTCCAATCCTTCTCTCCAAAAAATAGAGAGAGGAGGCCAATTTCCAGCAGTGGGATATAAACAGGCCGTTACTTAACTTTGTTATAGGATTTATATAGGATTAATATAACATTAATATAATTATTATTAATTATGTTACGGGTGACAGACAAATGGGAGGTTTGTATGTATATAATTTTAAATAAGTTAAATATAAAAAAAAAAAATCATGTCCCTACTGTTAACCGTTGAGGAGTTCCCTCGTCTGGAGCCAATCCTGGAGCAGCATCCGGTCATGCTTATTATAAACATGCATTGATTGGGACTGGATTAGTATGTTAAATTACAG
Source organism: Morpho deidamia (assembly GCA_947086505.1). NCBI lineage: Eukaryota > Metazoa > Arthropoda > Insecta > Lepidoptera > Nymphalidae > Morpho > Morpho deidamia. The sequence goes on along the minus strand of CAMTZC010000020.1, from coordinate 20,084,366 downwards.
CTCAATCGGACACCGGAAAGTGGGTTAAATTTAACTTGTAAGATTCCACCTTAACGTCAAGTTAAATAAAACCTTTTAAAATATTTACATACACGCAGACTCGAAGAAACAACAATTTGTTCTTTTCTTACTAGTATTTACACACCAAAAAATACTATTCAGCGACAATATCTCGCCATTAAATGTATAAATTTGTTCAAAAGAATTTAATGGTCTATCCGAGACGGTTTCCGACTTGAATCTCAAAACTTCGCAAAGTCAAGAAAATTTTGCGGAATCTTAATTGTTTAAGTTAAATCTTTCGGTTTCATTTAGTTTAATTTCTGACTGGCGTTTGAATATTTAGCGTCATCCAACTGATTTCGCCTGTTTACTTTAACTGTCTCTCACTGACTACGAAATTGACAACTTGAAAACAATTAGCGATTACAAACTTCAATATTTATGATTAAAAGCGTGAAATTCAAATTCAAAATATTATTTATACAAATAAACTTGTAAACAAGTTAGTGGTTTTGAATCATCAAAATATATATAATACCTTCTCTATTGTTTTATAGTAGCTTTAGTCGCGTGCGCCGCGTTAACCAACCGAAATAAATTAAAGTACGCGGCAATAAATAATGCACATCGAAGTTCAAGAGAGAAATCGGCTAGATTCTGCTTCATAGAGCACTGTCTCTGTCGCAAGGACTGACGAACCTGTGTGTGACAGTGACAGCGCTGTACGAAACCGAATTGGCCGGCTGTTTCGTTCTAAGTTCTCGATGTGTATTATTTATAGCCGGGTACTATAATCTACTAGAGAATCGTTAATCTACAAAAATAGTCAAAGAAAGTCTGCGATAGCATGTCTCTTACTCTTATGGTTAACTCACAATAACTACTTTTATGTTCAACATTTCAATTAAATACACTGACTTCCGAGTAAATGTACGAATAAATGCAATTCAGATTTTATTTCGTCCGCGAATTCTCATAAAAGCAACAAGATTAAAGTTCAAGAATTGTAGACAGGCTTGGGATTTGCAGAATCCATGTGGAATTTACAAGTGGGAAGATTTGCCAAGGATACGATTGAAAATCTAGCTAAGCTTGTGTCGATACGCCTCAACAAAGTTTAGACTTGCAACGGTTTGTTGGCAAAAATGTAAAGGTGTGGCTCGGAGAGAGTTACTGCAGTTTAGCTGGCTTTTTTTAAACTGAACGGGCGGAATTTTAGAGGTAGTTCGGAGTGGTTTTTTTAAAAAAAACAGTTTTATTTGTATCCTTGTTAGAATTAAGCCTGTTGTTCGCATAGGTAGTTATGTTTCAATGTTTTGTTATTATTTTATGTAATACATATCGATAACAGTTTTATTGGTCCAAAAGTAATGAAAATGATATTTTTCTAAATCCGCGATTAAAGACAATACATGTAATACTAAATGTAGAGTGAACTATCCGATTTCATACGAAATCGGATTATGCAATCGGAGTATGCAAAATTCCTAAAAACTCATGCACTTTCCGCCACCAGTAACACAACAATACACAACCACAGCACATATTCACTGCCACAATCTCAACAATCGTTTCGTTCCGTAACCGAAGCATCGTCAAGAGATTGCGATTATCGCGGATTATAGCAGAATAATTTTTTCATTACTGTTGTATTAGGGACTTCCGTGATAGACGCCTAGTTGTTTTATTTTACGATTTTATTTAGTACTTGTTTAGATTTAAATAAATCATTTATTACAGAACTTATGACTTTGGTATGCTAACTTATTTCGTTTACCATACTTTTAACGAGACTGCTATCATCATTCCGACTTCATATTCCGAGGAGTCTTCTACTTACGTAAGTTTTAAAATTTAAAATTAAGAATAAAAAAAGTTTCATAACTTTATATGTTTAATATTCTAAGTATTTCATCACAACTTCGTAATGTAGGCAACATTAAAAATCAAGCCCGAAGTTGAGGTATTTGCACAAATCGCGCGCCCGGGCGAAACTCCGCAAACTTTGATGGTCCGATCCGAATTTTTCATCTCCGTATAATTTGAAATTATAATGCCTCGTGAAGAAATCAAATCAAAATTCCATTTAAAGTTTCGGATTTCAATATTTATTTCGCGCAGCTGTCCGATATGGTAATGCAGGTCGACTTGACCGTTGTCATCGGTCGGTAGGAGTTGTCATGCAAGGATTGTGGATGTTAGATAGGGATCAACACCCAGAAGAACCAGTTGGAAGAACATGCCCGGATTTCTTGTAATTATGTTTATCAAGGGATTAAGTGCATTAGTAATATTTGATGCAAAATTTGTAAGCTTTGGTAAATATTAGAAATCTAAAAAACCTTGTGGCTGTTGTTAAAGCCAATTCAAGTAAAAAGTAAACTTGACTCATTTCTATAATTTGAAACTGAATTTATTTAATTCATCTCAATTAATCAAAACGAATTGGTCACCTGAAGAAGAAATCAAACCGATGAATTAACTAAACATGTTTTCTAGAATCTTAATTACCAAAAGTACGCATCCGGCTCGAAGGACCATGTAGATAAAACTGCTTGAAATGGAATATCTTGTTTAATTCTATATATATTGAAAACTAGTAAAGATGATTTACTTTAGTAAATATGGATATTACTTACGATACGATTTTTGTGCAAAAGAATATACATAATTATAAAAAGATTGGCGATGTATATAATAGACAAAGAAGGAACCGACATTAGATTGCGGTTCCTTCTTTGGGCCTTGCAAAAGTACATAAGTCGTTTGTGGGTTTGAGTATAAGATTCTATGATAAAATTCTGCAATCTACTTTAACTTTACCATTACAGCAGTTTAAAAATACTATTAAAAAAAGGCTAATTCAGAAAGCCTATTATACTATTGAAGATTACCTAGACGATAAGAATGCGTGGATATAGCTACTCTTCGACCCTGTACAAGACATTAATAACTGTAACTAGTAATAAGAATTATTCTGTGAAAGTTCAACCGCCGAGTTTCTTGCTGGTTCTTCTCGGTAGGAACAGCTTTCAGAACCAGCAGATGTTGACAATTCAAAAGCACTTGTTTACAAGTTTACTTGAATAAAGAATATTTTGAATTTCAATTTGATAATCTGAAGTCAAAAAGTCAAAATGTAAAAATTTAGAATTTTTATATACAAACAAAATCCCAATGAGAGTGCTGTATTTAGGCCACTTGCCGGATTGTTCGTTTCCGCCTCGGAAATTCGCAATATAGGAATCCACAGCGGAGTAAAGCAGTGAATATAAACTTCATAATCCAGACTAATATTAAAAATAGATGATGATAGATAGATTATCGCCGTGTGGTATCCGGCTGAGTAGAATAGACCACCCTCATTTCTTACCGAGATGTTGTAAAAGACGACTGAGGTAAGTTGACCCACCGTGTGGTACTCGGTTGAGTAAAATGGACTACCCTCCTCCTTACCGAGGGGTCGTAAAGTACGACTAAGATAAGTTGACGACAGTCAGGCGGCCGGTTGTAAAATACGTGGCCAAACCATGTGACAACATGTTTTGTAAGATCTTGTGCCGACGCCACTTAGAGTGGGATAAGGACAGGATGATGATGATAGATAGAATGATTCTGGATGTATATATGTGTATTTAAAAGTATATATTAACAAGTTGTACCTGCCACCCAAATACAAGTATGAAATTATTTACAGCTGTGTGTTTAGTTGTTAATAAATAAATACGAGTATATGACTCGTATTTATTTATTTATTTATCTACTAGGATTCTAATCTCTACTCCTTTGTCGTGTAACTAACAGGCCGATAGTTAGTACTTTATTTCTACCTACTAGATTTTAACTCATTCAATTAAACTAAGCCAAATCTAAACCAAAAAATGGATAAAACAGACGTATGACTTTTTTGTACTAATACTTCAGTGTCAAAAACAAAATGTACGTCGTAACAAGAAAAGGATAAAGTTTTCTGAACTTATAAATTTTATCGAAATCAATTTCGTTAGATCGGGATACTAATGTTTTGAATGAGGAAGTCTGCCTGCCTATTGTGCTTTCATAAACTAATGAACAAATGAAAAACAAATGAAAACCAATTTACCGGAATAGTACATAAGTGCGTCAATTACGAAGTCGGGGTATAACTGTAGACTAACCGATTAACTGAGTCCGCGGTATACGGAAGGCGAGGACTCAGATAAACGGTTAGTCTATAGTTGCATATATTAGAAACTTTATACACATACGCGATTGGGCGTTCAGTTTTAAAACGCATTACCCCTAAGTACACCTTATTTTTTTTTATATAGTTACCAAAATGTATTTCGGTGATCTGACATTTCTATATAGCAATAATCATAACATCATCAATTCTATAGTAACGCACAGCTTTATTTATAAACACATCGCTTTTGGTAAGATCCATATTGATAAGGGGAATGTAGAATCCATGGGGCGTGCGCCAGCATTTAGATAAAGTGGCCGATAAGGAGAGTTAGAGCCAGCCATTGAGTCGCGCGCTCCAAATAACAATGAGGACGTAACGGATATATGTATCGCCGAAGACTATGTGTATCCCTAAATAGGTTTTCAGTGACGATTCCTGTAGGAAATTGAGTCTTTAAAAAAAACCATAGCTTAATATTGTAAAACCTACTCAACTAACTGTTAGGTCATTCATTATGTTGGTAAATATCATATTGTTTATGATTATAATTTGTGGTCTCAAATTAAAGTTCTATATGTTGGTATTACTTTCAAATACAATGGTCGAAGAAGAAAAACGGAAAAAAGATGGTGGATGTTTTCCGTGTCGGACTAGCTGATTAGAGTAATTGTCAATAAGTATTTCAATAAAAAGTGTGGAGTTAAGGGAGTTTTATTACATAATCATCTTAGTGCTTGCGTTTTACGAATACTTTGATTAAAATAAATAAATAAATAATATGGGACATTTACACACACGGTCGTCCGTTCCCAAAGTAAGTAACTTAATACTTGTGTTATGGATGACTGAGAACTGATAGATATACTACATATATAATTTTAAATACATACTGAAATACAAATATACACCAAGGCTCGAAGAACCAACAAATTGTTTATAGAAAATGTTGGCTCTCGGTGGGAATCGAACCCGCGACCCGCGGAGCTGAAGGCAGGATTACTACCCACTGCGCCAACGGGCGAGTCAAATTAATTATTTAAATTCAATTATTTTGCGACTATTTCAAGTGGTTCACGAGCTCAAACCTCGGTCAGACACCAATGAGGAAACCAAAGGAGGAAACTTGCTTACCTTTAGAGAATTCTGGGAGTATGTGTTACCTGCCAATCCGCATTGGAGCAGCATGGTAGGTATTTCCTTCAACCCTTCTCTCCATAAATGGAGAGAGAAAGCCTACGCCCATCAGTGCAATAGAAACAGGTCGCTACTATTTTACTGGTTTCCGACTTCCAAAATACAAATTACTGAAATTGGTATTACAGTAAATTAAATATTCTTTAACAGAATAGAAACAATTAAAGGTAATAATAATAAACAATGCCTTTTGAGTTTTACAAAGTAAGGTTTTTTTAAATATTAGGCAATTTATTAAAAATCTTTATGAGCTATTTTCACTGAATACACTTGACCTTTGTTTTGTTAAGCGTAGGCTATTTAGGTACCTTTTACTTTGATAGGGCTGAGAGTAAACGTTTTTAAATAATTTATGTCTTTATATACAAATATTGCCGATTGAATTTCAAATTCCAAATATTCTTTATTCAAGTAAACTTGTCAACTTCAAATAAGCTTTTGAATCGTCAAACCTACTCCTGGTTCCTACCGAGAAGCGCCAGCAAAACAAACTCGAGGGTTGCTCATTTTAAAAGTGATTATAACAACTAATTACATTAGGCATTATTATGTTATAAAGAGCTGTGATAGCCCTGCGGTGAGACCGTGTCACTCTTTCTAAGGGAACACGAGTTCAAACCCGGGCAGGCACCAATGAGTGTTTCTATTAACACTCATGTGTCTAATTGGTAATTGTAATTTATCACACGCTTTTCGGTGAAGGAAAACATCGTGAGGAAACCTACATATCTCTAGAGAATTCTGGAGATATTGTAGTGGTATAAACCTATAACTATACTTATACTACTCTATTACTTTAAATATAAATGTAACATGGTAATAAAGAACAGTTCATATCTAGCACTCAAGTGTTTCAATACCTCCTCACAACACAATATACTTGTAACCTACCAATCCGCATTGGAGCAGCGTGGTAGGTCTTAGCTCCAACCCTTCTCTCCAGAAAAGAGGCCTATTCCCAGCAGTGGGATTGTAACAGGCTGCTACTTTACTTTTTTTATGTTATAAATAATGTAACATAACATTAATAATGTATTGTGTAATTACTTGGCAAAGTAAGGCCTAATAAGGGTATAATCAATCTAAAGTGTATTTTGTGAATTCTTTAAGGTTAAATAAAATTCCGTCACAAAATTCCATATTGTAAAGTTACTACAACTTAAAGTTATTCTAGAAATAAATCTTAACTAAAAGAGGCAACTAAAAAGCCCTTATAAAGATTTCTATCATTTTTGTTACTGTTTTATCTTTCATGAAATTGTCGAGGGAAAACATTAAAAAAGTGCTATAGATTTGATCAAAAGCAGAACAATACTTTCTCGGATCAACGGCTGAAGTTCGAAACTTCAAGACAAGTGTTAAGGCTTTGCTTTCAGAATACAATGCACTGTGCACGAATAAACTAGTCTTATGTTATCTATACTGTAAATAATAGTTTCGCTTTACTTTTCCTGTTTCTTTGTTGACATCTAACCATCGAGTTATCGTATTTTACTAAAGTAGGAAAGCCAGCCTAAAATGAGCAATATAACATTAAAAGAAAGCAAATCATCATCCTCCTGCCCTTAACCCACTCTAAGTGGGGTTGGCCAACATGTTACAAACATGTTGTCACATGATTTGGCTACGTATTTTACGACCGGTCGTAATTTATGACCCCTCGGTAAGAAAGAGGGTGGTCTATTCTACTCAACCGGATACCACAAGGTTAGTTGACTTACCTTAGTCGCCTTTATAACCCTCGGTAAGAAATGAGAATGGTCTATTCTACTCAGCCGGATACCACGCGGCGGGTTGACTTACCATAGTCGCCTTTTACGACACGATATAGCAGTGTTTATCTCTATAATGAAGGACCATAGACTAGTTGGCAAGCTATCATAGTTATATCATAATCTTTCCTTACATCACAAACATTTTCACATAAATTTAAAAATGTCTTGGATTTTATTTGACACTTAGCTATCACCAGCATTATATTCTGGACAAAAATTTATTAAAAAGAAAATGGAAACTAAAACACTTTTGACGGTACACAGACGGGTTTGTATTCTTGTTTATAAATAACATTGAAACTTTAAAATGTTTTCAATCTAAACTGAATCGGAAACGATACTTAGACCTTGGCTAGTAAATTCTAACTTTCAATAAACTCAGGGTTGAGTGAGACTAGAACTCGAAATAGTTTTTTGCATAATGCTTTTTGTTCACCTAACCAATACTTAAATAGAAAAAGGTGCCATTACCGAAGTCATCGACACAGCTCAACAATATATATTTTTTATTTATTTATTTCTTACATAACACAAATAGGACTTAACTTACAATATGGCCATCTGGTTACATTTCCATTCAACTAGTTAAAATGTATTTCGGCATACAGCGACAGACACCGAAGACATGTGATTTGATTACTATTTGTTTTAAGAAAAGAAACGTAAATATAATATTATGATTAGTACAATAAAGAAAAAAAGAAAGAAACAATAATAATCTACAAGTCTATAAAGAGTACCTCTCTGTGTGTTAATGAGTTTGAAAAGTATGTATGTATTAGTATGTGTAGGGGGTGTGTATATTATATTTAGTTAACCGGCATGTTGCAATCTAAGGATATTTATCAATATAAATGTATAGGGAAAGTGACCATAATAGAAATAAGCCTCAAAATATTAAGAAATCTGTAACTGCAAATAACAAAACAATGATAGCCTATGTTTAGACAAAACTCATCGTTTCCTGGTTTCATGCCTCGTTGATGTATGATTGATGTAAGTCTATATGACTTACATCAATGAGTCGTGGGCTTAATTTAAATAGATACTTAAATACAAAAATATACGACCAAACTCGAAAAACTAACAAATTGTTCATAGAAAATTTTGACCCTGGGCGGCAATCCAACCCGCGAAGCTGAAGGCTTACTACCAACTGCGCCAACGGAACAATTCAAATTTGGAGAAAACCGAGATTTTTTTTGCTACACTTACCTAGTGTATAAGCTTTAATTGTTCCAAATTTGATCAATATCACTCTAAACGTATAAAAAAGAGAGACTTTCGCACCCATCATGTAGTATACTGTCATCATATAGTAGTAGTAGTACTGCGAAACTAACTGCGTATAGTTTTCCAACTATAGATCAAGCTGAAGGAAATACGATAGCAGTCATTTATCTACGTTGTTAAAAAGAGAAAATTGCAAAAAAACATGATAAAACACATCACAAACAAATCCAATTTCTTATTTCCCCCATACACAATTATCTTAATACTATATAGACTAAGAGACGACTGTATAGAAATCTAACATAGCAAAACACCGAGAGTAAATGTTTAAACAAAAGACTAATTATTTTGAGCTTCATTTCGAGGATGATATTTAACACAATAAGTGAGAACTTCGAATATAGGTGACAAATTTAACGACCGAACAACAATAAAGCTACACCTTTGACATTGAAAATGTATTTCGTTACAGAGCTACAATTATGTACTAAGATATTCACGAACGTAGTTATTTAATTTGAGAAACGTATTATGCGTGTTATAATTTGTACCCGAGTTGTATATCGATATATCGCTACCAAAGGTCATGGAATGGATCAGAAAAACAATTTATATGACGTAAAACAAAGTGATTTTGTTATTTTAGATCCTTTATCACTTATAAAGTAAATTCATAGTTGAAAAATATAAAGAGTTATCCATACCATTTTTCTATTCTATCTTAAATTAAATTCTATTCTAAATTAAATCTTAGTCTATAAATAGTTAATAATAAATAAAGATTTGAATAATCATATATATAATGATGTGTAATATATATAATATTCATATTTATGTAACGTAGAATGTAAATATTAGAAAGTACGTTTATTGATTAATTATATCATGTAGTATCCGTCTTGTGCATCGTTCTCAACCTTTCTTTTCTTTATTTCTTACTGTAGAGGTTGTTTGTAAGAGATCACTCTAAGTGATAAGCCCGCCTTTGCACTTCTCTATATGTTCCTGTTCTGTAATTCTTTTGTCTTGTATTTCCTTTGTATTTGATGTGCAATAAAGAGTTATTATTATTACCATTATTTTATATGCTCTTTACAAAAATATATTTGTGTGTTACAGTATCATGACTCATTTACATACCGGACTAATATATAGGATAACGAAAAAATCCAATTGGCTTCTCGGAGCAGTAAAAATACGAATAGTATATAACTGAAGCTAGTTTAGTCATGTTAACACCATCCAAATCCCGGGTACTTATATCTTGATGTTGACTATCTGTTTGAAATTATTTTTTGCTCTTAATTTTTTCTCTTGTAATCACCAAATAAAATTAATTAATTAATTTGTAGTAGAATTGTACAAACGTGATGACTGTACTAACGTATAGACTTATTAACCGATTATTTATAGAAAACGTTACTTTTAATTTGTCAAAAATTAAAAAAAGAAATACAAAAACTGTCTGGTATACCTATACCAAATTATAGAGAGACTCAGTTTAGCTGATAAAACAATGATCAGTAAGTGATAAAATTAAATTATTAAACTTACAGTTGATTAGATTGATAGTTAATTAGAAGATACGGTTTTTCCAAAAAAAAAAGTTGTGTATTATAGTGTAATTTATTGGCCAAATATAGACGAGACTTATCAAATAGCAACAGAAATCCGTATAAAGAATAGGGAAGCGAAGTTAAAGCAGAAATGAATAGAAAACTACTTTTCGCAAAAAAGACCCACCAAGGACTTTTTTAATAAGCCGATAATAGACCTGCTTATCTTTCATGAGCGTTCTATTGCAGCATATCATAACTGGCAATTACCATATCCAACAGTACTTTATTTTTTTTAGTGGAGCTTCAATTCATAACTATGTAGTTTTATTGCAGTTTTCGTTACTTTAATAGCATCATTGCACGCTATAGTAAAGTATACGTTTAGCCTTTATAATTATGTAGTATTCAATCTTTTTTTTATATTTTATTTCAATTTAATATGATAACGTAAGGAAAATGTATGATCCTTTTTATTCTTCTCAATGTAATTATTGTGAACTTAAATAGAATCACTACGGCACATAAAAAATTCATGAAGGCAATCATAAAAGATTTTACTGCAACTGGAATTCAAAATTAGTTTATTCAAATGGAAATTTGAATCGTCTTTTTGAATCTTTATATTTACCAACGGAACCAGAAACTAAGTGATCGTCTTTTTATAATATAGTTCTTATAAATTAGTTTCATTCTAGCCATCTGGTGCCAAGTTGGGTGAGAAGAGTATTGTAAAATTCAACCATTCATATAATAATCTTTTTATTTGTAATTAAACAATAAATTAACCCTTACAATGTGCAATTTCAATTTCAAATATTATATTGGTTAAAATATGAAATTTCTTTAAGAGTATAATTTCTGAAACACTTTATGTATTAGTGTCGAAAGGATTGTTACGGTGCTCTCCGGGACTAAGTGCGGTTGATATCACAATGGTGGTGGATCCATTTTTATGTTAAACTCGCAAATCAGATAATCTAAATTGGTTTTAGACGTAGACTCAATTTTGACGTGTATTTCAGTTTATCGAGGCGCCGATAAATTGAGTGAGATACCGCGGGACTGCCGCTGTATAGAAATACCTACCTCAAGATCACCGACGTGCACGCAAAATTCGTTATATGAACTATGGGAGTTTGTTATGTTATGGAGTATGTGATTTCCGCTTCATAGGATCTGTGCGGAATTTATATCTTTGTGATGGCATCGATGAACCGTTCCAATACTCTATTCTCTAAAACTACGTCGATACTGTCGATAGAAATGTTGTATATAAACTATAAAAAGAAAAGTAAAGTAACGACTCGTTACTATCTCACTGCTGGGCATAATCCACCTCTCACTGTTTTTGGAACGAAGGGTTGAAGCTCAGACCAACCGCGCTGCTCCAATGCGAATTGGTATGTTAGATATATCTCAAGAATTCTAAAGTAATTTGTTATTACTATAATCAGCGATACAGTAAATAGAAAATATATATAGTGCTAAATGTGTAGTGAACTAACCGTTTTATCATACCCGTTACATACAGGATTCGTAAAAACACATGAACAAACCTCCACCACTGCCAACACAATACACAAGTACTACAGACGTTCACTATCACAAACTCAACAATCGTTTCGCAAAATCCACGACAAAATCGCAAATGTGCGATTTTTTACTGTATCGCGGATTATAGCAAAATAATTTCATTATTACTTTTGTATTATGGATCTCCGCAAAGTAATTCTATAAATTATTCCCAAGAATTCTCTAGAGATATGCAGGTTTCTTCACAATTCACGCCGGAAAGCGTGGGATAAATTGCAATTAGACTCATAAGTTTTAACAGAAAAACTCACCCGTGTCTGCCCGGGGTTTGAGCCCCTGACCCCTCGAAACTGTCGTACGGTCTCACCACTGGGCTATCACTATTAAACTTTTTACTCAATTTATAATTATGTATATTAAAATATATATGTATATACTACATTAGTCTGAAAGTTGCGCCCATTATAGAAAAGATGAGAGGTGCAAGATTGGGATGGTATGGACATGTAATGAGGAGGGATGAAAATCATGTGATCAAACGAGTGTTGAGTATGAATGTGGATGGATATGTGACTAGAGGAAAGCCTAAAAAGAGATGGTTGGATTGTGTGAAGTATAAAATTCATATAAAAGGAGTAGCGCCAGAGTTGACGAATGATAGAAGAGAAAAACATGTTGTACCGACCCCACTTAGAGTGGGATAAGGGTAGGAGAAAGAAGAGTATATTAAAATATATATTAAGTTAAGTACATATATTAAATTGATACGAATTTATTTGTACCGCTCTAACGCTCTAACCGTTTAATGGCTTTGTACGATAGTTTGCAAATAGGTAGGTCTAAATCTTCAGTAACACAACGCCTACTGTACATAACGGAAAATGATTCCCGAGAAACTAGTAGAGAAAAAAAACTCGATTTGCATCTATTACCATGTCCTTATAACTGTCTTATTTTTTACACAACCTTTCCATTTTGGCTGAAATCGCGGGTTCACTTAGTATTTTTCTCATATATTTTTCCAACCTTAACTTGCAATAAATTACAGCGTCATTTAATCATGGACGCTATGCGAAAACTACGTTTCGCATAACTTCTGCCTTCGTAAAAGAGATCGATATAAATCGGCAGCATGTTACTCGCAGTAAATTACTCGAGGCCAGATTTGTACGAACCTTTTTTCGGTCAATGGCAAGGTGCGGCCCAATATGCTGGCATTTAAACGGTCTGAGATAGAAGGCAACCCGCTTGATAAATTAACTCTTCGTATCTCGACATTTTTACATTTTTGTATGACTAGCTGCGCCTTGCAGAACTACCCACGGCAAACGGGTAGTTAATAGGCATAAAAAGTAAGATGGATATGCAGATGATAGACGAAAATTGAGTTTATTTATTTTCTTCCGCTAAATTTTCAATATTTTTTTGTTGTGAAAACTTCTTAAGCTGCGTTGTGCACTTTTTGTGATGGGTAAAAAATGTTTAAGTCGCGTCAGGACTCATGACCTGGTCGAAATTTCGTAAGATGGAGGGAGACTAGACCGCCTGCGCGACGTAGGAGAGGAAGAATCCCCCTCTCTCTCTATCGCGCGGCGAAAATGTATGCCTTCATCTGCTATTGCGTTTAGGCGGCGTAAGGCGCTTGCGCGAAATAAATTGTTGCATTTGATATTGCAATAAATGAATATTGTATTTTACCACATAACGATAGTACTTTTATAGAATAATTAATACAACAAAAAAGCATTAGCAAAATTGTTCCATCCGTTCACGCGTGATGGGATGACCAAGGGAAATAAAGAATCATTTATATATATATAGATTAGTTAGTAACTATGATAATTTTTTTGGTAAGATTTTAATCATTATTGCCTTTCGCTTTAAATACGCATAAACTTTTGAGCACGTGTTAAAAGATGTTCAAAATATTTAAAATAAAGACGCGCCATATTTCTCTGCGCAGTAAGCAAAAGATAAGTATGGATTATCTCATCTTCCCTCTCTTATTTTTTGCTGTATATTCACACTTACAAACCTAGAACTTGTCTTATTTGAAAACGCACGCCCCACTAGTTAACTAGTCGATATAAATAAAATAAATAAATAAATATATTGGACACTTACACACACGGTCGTCCGTCCCCAAAGTAAGTAACTTAATACTTGTGTTACGGGTGACGAACAACTGGTAGGTATACTACATATATAATTTTAAATAAATACTTAAATACAAATACACACCCAGGCTCGAAGAACCAACTAATTGTTTGTAGAAAATGTTGGCCCTCGGATGGAATCGAACCCGCGACCCGTGAAACTGAAGGCAGGGTCACTGCGCCAACGGACCAGTCAAATATAGTCGATATAAATGTGTGAGTGCTAATGTTTATAATGCCATTTTGTCTCTGTGAGAGTTATCAACTGTTACGTGATTTATAATCTGTTTGCGACTAGTCGCGTGATAAATCTGGCAATGCTCTCTATTTGAAGTAGAGCTGGCTTATTGTATGAAACAAGACGTCCACCTTTCATTCGGAGACAACTAAACTAGTAGAATAACAAATCGAGAACAACCGTTCCTTAGCAAGTACTTTATCCTTACCAACTTATTGACTAATGCAATTGTATTTTATGTGTTTGTCGTGCACATTTTAAACTTGCTTGAATGGGTAAATACAAGAGTAGGGCGCATCATTTAAGCTTAGAATAGAGATCGTAATGCATATGTCATAAAGTTCAAATTGGACGAGGGGAGTTTACGAACATGCAAAAAGGGATCGTAAGCTATATGTCATAGAGTTCAAATTCGGAATATTCTAAATCTAATTCTCTGGAATATTCGGCGTTTACCAAAACATGTTTACAAAAGATTTGTTTACGATCTCCTCAAGGTCTCGTAAATGTTCTGGAACATGGGTTCGTTCGATATATAAGCGGAGGTATTGTGCGCGTTGACATTCAGTCTGCAAATAGCGATCAAGAGCGAATAAACAAGCGAAAATAAAAGTGAAATAATAGTGACCTCGGTATTCTTATTGGACAACGAACTGTATAGAGACTGTAAGTACTAAAAAGTTAAATAAAGTGTTTTTAACGAGTCACCAGGTATTTTCATCCGAATCCACGAACCCCAGTACGTAAAAGTATGTTCTGTATCCATTCAGATGCCTATTAAAACGATCGAGAACATGTTCGTTGTAAATTAGAGGCCACATTCGTACGACCCTATTTGCTCGTCAATGATGAGCTACCCTCCAATAAGCACTCAAACTGTCTGTGTGATAGAGGGAATCCGCTTAATAAATTCAATCGGCAATCCAGAACCATGGCAATTACTGTTTTCTATTGAAATCAGGAGTATAAATATGAATCTATACCTAATATTATAAATGAGAATGTCTGTCTGTATGTATTAAACGCTTTCACAATTTATTCGCTGGAGCATTAATGATGAAATATGGCATTTTGAAATACTCATCCGATTTCATATAGCAATCCCGTTTTTGTTTCGTGTACTGTTAAAACAAGAAACTGCATTATTAAGTGTACCCAAACGCAGGTGCAGATTGGTGCAGATTTAAGCAGATATTATATATTATAGATTAGATTATTAGATATTATATATTATATACCCACTTATAAATAATGATAACAATAAGTCCATAAGTGTGGTATCCGGTTTAGTAGAATAGACCACCTTCATTTCTTACCTAGGTGTCGTAAAAAACGACTAAGGTAAGTTAACGTCAGGCAGGCGGCCGGTCGTAACATAACTAACCATATCATCTAACAGCATGTTTAAAACATGTTGTGCCAACCCCACTTACAGTGGCATGAGGGCAGGAGAATGATAATTTCCACCAGTAATACATATAGCTTAAAATAACGGCATATATTACCCCATCCATATGAAATACAAATTTTGACACTTTCTTTTTTTTCATCACACATATCTCTCACAGTAAATTAATCGAGTCTAATTTTATGTAAACCCTTTCTGTTGTTCAATTGGGTGGTGCGATTTAATCGACTGGTCCCTGAATGTGCCCAAGATATACTACATATTAATAAAGCTCAGTGGCCCAAAATTTTTAATGAGATACATTCAATGGAATAACGAGATGATGTCCAAATAAATCGACACAAACTGTCTAGAAAATGGCCGACATATAGTACAGTTTTCAAAAGCTTTCATATAACTTGGCGCGTATATATATGAAGGTGGAATCTTGCAAGTTAACTTTGAACCCCTTTCAGGTGCCCGATTGAGCTGAAATCTTACATACTGCTTTAATCCCAATGACAACGCATGTTAATGATAAGCATATGATGAAAGCAAACTAAAGCCTACTTCTATAAAAAAGAAATAAGAAATACCGAGATTTGCAAACGAACCGGATATAGCTCAGAAGTCACGGACCTAATTAAGCAATTACTACTTTAAAGGACACTGGGATTCTAAAATACTGGAATAACAACTTTCAAGAGAATGACGATTTTTGTTAGCAAGGTTTAAAAAAAAACAATCAAAGTTAATCAATCGAATAAAAGAAGACGTAGCGGTCCCAGAGTGTGGAGAAGAAGAAACGAGTCTCCACCTTATGGCTGAATACCCCATTCACTCGCTGGTAAGATGAGAGATACTAGGTAAGGATGAAATTGAAGATGACGACCTAAACAATAATCCCTTCAGTCCAGACTTGGAGCTGACCACCGTCCTGTACCAACAGGCGTACCCGATACTAGACTGGATTAGAACCAATCGAAAGATATTAAAAACAATATCCCTAATTCATACCATTCGTAGTTGCCGTAGCTAAGATTAAAAAGGCATCCAATAATTTATTTACACTCAATAAACTCAAGGGTTCTAATCGTCCCAATCAGGGTTGGAAGTTAAATTAAACACATCCTCGCTGGACCAATTGATCGGATCTAATTTGTCCGTCTCGCTCACTCTTGGGTACGATTCCGGATGATTCTTAGAGCCTTTAATTACATCAGCTTGAGGGTTTACATTTGTGATTGGCAATTTTATTTTACGTACTAATTATATGGTATTAGTAGTACATATTATGGGCTCCGCTCATTAAAATATAAAAAATTATTGGACTTCTTCTCTGTTGGAATTCTTGGAATTTTTTCTAAAAGTAATAACTTAATTAGTTGTTGTAGTGTTTTTCTTATGTCTTTTTATGGCACATTAATGAAATTGAAATGAAATTTATTTATTATGGAACAATTACAAATTTTCTTGTACAATGGTAGCGATGATCCTGCAAAAGTTGTAGGTAATAAAAACATTCAAAAATTCAGTGCACCCAAAATCATTTCATAACGTTTATATTTTCTTTTATCTTTATTTTTGTTTTAAATACCAGCCAATACGTGCATGAACTCCCTGATGTCGGAATTCTACGGAAAAGACATTAACCCTCTCCGATACAGTATATCAAAAGAATATTTTCAGTCATTTCAGTATATTTCCTATTTACTATCCCAATTGTTACTTAAAACTTTAAAATGATGGAGGATCTTGTGGTTTTAATAATATGATCATGCCGAAATTTATATATGTAACTTATAAAATATTGTAATCGGCTTAAGAGCAGCTGCAGGATCCTAGACTTTATGTCCTCTTCATGAAAAAATCGAGTTTAAACATAAACTTTTTTTTTAAACATTTTTGCAAAATTCTCTTCCAGGACAGTTATATATTTTAGAAATATAAAAAGACACCTTCTGAAGCAGAAAAGCGGCAAAATCAATACCCCAGTAACCATAATATACCTGAATATTTTATGCAACAAATTTCCAGAGTCCAACAAAATCTACGCAAATAAGAAATAAGGAATTGTTGTCAATCGGATGCCCCAGAGGACGCTCTGATTCGATTTTCGAGGGTCGCCCACATAACTATGTCTCTCCCTAACTATCCTCTTCTGAATATGCAATCACGATTTGTTTATGTCTTGTATTTTTACTTTTAAATACATCGGAAAATAGGGATGTAGGTAATGTATAAGAGGTGTCCTGGTTAAGAATCGAAAAGAAGAAATTAATTCGTCATAAAACCACGATACAAAAAGCAAATATGTGTTATAACATAGAAAATATAGAAACTAAATATGAGGACAATTGAATTATAAATAATTATCAATCAATGAATCATCGAAATAAACTCGTAGGCAAATACTTTGAATCGTCAACTCTATCGCTGATTCCAACTAAGCTCCAACCAAGAAGATACAAAAAGAAACTCGGTGTTTGCTCTTTATAACTGTAACCGCCAACATTGGTGAATTATAGGAGCACGCGTTACTTTGCGGAATTCCATATTACAGAAACTATAACAGAACTACTTTGCTATAATCCGCGCGGGTTAAGAGAATGCATGCTAATGTGTATGAAGCAGGCAAAATTCACGTACCTCACACATGCAGGACAAGACGCCTCCACAAACGACGATGCACACAAGCAAAACACATAGCCACCACCAAAATCTCGACGATCGTTTCGCCCCGAAACCGAAGCATCATTAGAAGGATAGGCTCGTATTTAGTTAATTTTTGTTTTGGTGGTGGTTGTGTGCATTGTTGCTGGAGGAGGCGTCTCGGGATGCATGTGAATACGTGAATTTTACCTGCTTCATACACATTAGCTTTGCATGCATTCGCTTAACCCGCGCGGATTATAGCGAAGTAGTTCTATTATAGTTTCTGCCAACATCGGTTCTGTGGTCTTTGGAACATGAGCTAGCTAATTTATTGAACAATGTAGCCTGAAACATCATCCTTATTGAGTTATACCACAGCGTTATAGACTTTTCCTTAGTCGCCGCATTAAAGAAAACGGCAATAGTAATCATCATTCCTACGGCTTCCATAATTAACAAAACGAATTCCTATCAAATGACTTACTTTGGAGGCTTCATATTAATTGGATACCTTTTACTTTGCCCCAATTAAGTCGCTTTTATACAAAAACAACTGTCAGTCGTTGGAGCGAACAATACGATTTGTCAAAGTTGTTCTAATTCTTTTATTCTTATTGTCTTTTTCTTTTTTGTGACGGGCCAGCGTTTGGCTGTAATTAAGACTGATCGAAGGCGATTTCGTACCTTAAACAAGACGGTATTTATTATAGTGCCTAATATAATATTTATATATATTTCAAATTAAAAAATAATATTTCAAATTAAACCGGCGATAATTATTTA
This sequence comes from Morpho deidamia, assembly GCA_947086505.1. Lineage (NCBI taxonomy): Eukaryota > Metazoa > Arthropoda > Insecta > Lepidoptera > Nymphalidae > Morpho > Morpho deidamia. Next base: position 20,065,682 of record CAMTZC010000020.1, on the reverse strand, counting down.
TGCGATTAGTTTAATAGTTTAATATTTTATAAAAGGATAATAATAATATAATAATCTATCTATCGACACTTATTATTTTATTTATATTTGTATTCAGAAAACCAATTGTTAAGGGCTATTTGTAATATCCAGACAAGTCAGCAAAGCTTATGGATATGAAGAAAAGAAATGTACAAGGTATTAGAATAAGAATACATAAATTAAAAAAAAACAAACAAAATCCCTCTGTATAAAAATGTGTCTGTATGTGATCGATTTTCTCAAAATCTACTGAAAGAATTTTCATACGGTTATTACTAAAAGATACACTTCCGAAAGGTTTAAATTTGTATATTGCGGTTTTATATTAAACTGTATTGAAGAGGTCGCACGGTTGTAAAAAGTAGCTTTAGCCGCGTACGCTGCGTAAGCCAGTAAAAATAGACTAAAGTAATGTACTAGAGAATTGAAGATCTACAAAAACACTACAAAAAAGTCCGTAAAAGTATGTCTCTATCTCTAATGGTTTACACACAATAACAACTTTGAAGTGTAAGGGACATCAATCTTCCGCTCTAATATCACTTACACCTTACTTGCTGGCTCTGAACCTTTCAATTTCTGTCGAAAAACAAAACGGAGGGCATTTATCAGACCCAAATATAATCTCCATCCAAATACTTAGCACAAGCCATCAGTGGAACGGCCCCGGCTGTAATGTTTACCTTTCTAATCTACGCCGCCTTTAAGATATCTTTGTTCGCTATAGTGTTACCAAGTTTTATTTTATTTTTTCGGACAAAAGATTTGTTGCTAACCAAAACCATCATGAACAATAAAATACAGCAACGATAGCGTAATGTCTTAGTATATAAAAATTACGTATACCATTAGCTTCGTTAGGGCAGTTGTTGGCAGTCACCCTGCTCTCACCTCTGCGGGTCGCGGGTTCTATTTTCGCCGAGCGGCATAATTTTTTTATCAACAATTTTTGGTTCTATTTAGGTGTATTTATGTATTTAAATATATATTTAAAATTATATATGTATATATTTACCGGTTGTCTGTCACCCATAACACAGATATATTAAGTTGCTTACTTTGGGTGTTTTGTATAAATTCACGCGCGCCCAGCGGAGCTTAACGGCAAACTCGCGTCGAGGCTGACTTGACTGTCAATTCGGGAGCTGTGAGGTGTACGCTCGCCGCTCGCGTTTATTACGTAGTGTTTTTAGTAACGTTTTGTATTACGATAAGACAGCACGCGCGCGCACCTGTACGACCTTATTGTAGACGCACACGCGTAATTATGCGTTTGGGTGTGGTTTTAAATAGTACCACGACTGTATTGACTTTTGATATTGATATAAGTATTTAGTGAAGCGTTTTAACCAGTGAAACGTGTGACAGGCGCGACCGTCCGCAGTTTGAGTTGGCGCTGGGGTTACTGTTCCCCCATATAGGGACGATCCATATAGGGACGATTAGGGAGGGACGTTGGTGAAGTGTATACTCCGGGAGAAATAGACAGTACGTGTCCGTGGAAGACTGCTGAGGCGAGCCAACGGGTTCGGGAATCGGCCAAGTACATACAAGCGCACACACACACGTACACATATACACGCAGTTATTCATGAGGCCGGACCGCATACAGCCGACGGCCGCATAAGTTAGGTTGAGGCGCCGAGACGGCGGGCCCAGGTCTCGGAGGGTGTTTCATCCGCCCGCACGTTTGTGCGGGACATTGGGTAACGGACGGACGACCGTGTGTGTAAGTGTCCCATATATTAAATAAAAAACTGGAAGTGTTTGAACGTATCCAACTCCAACAAACGGCCACAGTTGTGTAAAACAAATTCTATATCATCATCATTCTCCTGCCCTTATCCCACTCTAAGTGGGGTTGGCACAACATGCTACAAACATGTAGTCACATGATTTACTACTTCGTATTTTACGACCGGCCGCCTGCCTGATGTCAACTTACTTTAGTCGTATTTTACGACGCCCCCGGTGAGAAAGAGGGTGATCTATACGACTTAACCGAATACCGTACGGTGGGTCAACTTAACTTAGTCGCCTTTTACCTCGGTAAGAACTGAGAGTGGTCTATTCTACTCAGTCGGAAACCACACGGCGGTATAAAAAAAATTCTATAATGGAGTAAAAAAAACAATTTCTTAAATCATGGCCACCCGCTTGATGCAGAACATTTCTCTAAGTAAAGCCAATTACAAGGCCAGCTTGATGTTTGATAATATCTTAGTATACTTCTTCAAAAGCTCCGAATCCAGACTCTGGGGCTACTTCAAACATTCCGCGTTTCGTTCAAAACTTGAGACGGTCTTATTGCTGAACTAAATCGGAGTTTTCTCGGCGAAAATTTGGCGCAGGCATTTTATTATCCATGTCAGTTACTCTAGTCTTTCTTGAAATCGGTAAAGGGGATTTTTCGAAATTAAAATCAAAGATGAGACACGTAAGTTAAAGAATTATTTTGCATATTATTTGCCGTATGGTATCCGGCTGAGTACCAGAGTAATAGACCACCCTCACTACTTACCGAGGTGTGGTAAAAGGACACTAAGGTAAGTGTCGTGTGATATTCGGCTGAGTAGAATAGATCACCCTCACTACTTATCGTGGTGTCGTAAAAGGCGACTAAGGTCAGTTGAACCGCCGTGTGGTATCCGGCTGAGTAGAACCCTCATTTCTTACCGAAGTGTGCTAAAAAGCGACTACGGTAAGTCGACCCACCGTGTGGTAACCGGGTTAGTAAAATAGACAACCCTCATTTCTTACCAAGGTGTGCTAAAAAGCAAGTACAGTAAGTCGACCCACCGTGTGGTATCCGGCTTAGTAAAATAGACCACCCTCATCTCTTACCGAGGTGTCGTAAAAGTCGACTAAGGTAAGTTGACCCACCGTGTGGTATCCGGCTGAGTAGAAACGACCACCCTCATTTCTTACTGATGTGTCGTAAAAGGCGACTAAGGTGAGTTGACGTCAGGAAGGCCGCCAGTCGTAAAATATCTAGCAAAACATGTGCCAACATGTTTAAAATATTTTGTGACGACCCCATTTAGAGTGGCATAAGGGGAATGATGATTATTTTCTAAGTATATTTAAAGAATTATTGGTTAATAATTAATTTAAAGAAGTGTACAGTTAAAATATAGTCTAACTATTTTAACAGGTGAAATTAAAGATATTCGGAGCCACAGCGACTCGTGGCCGAATCTGTTAATTAAACATAAAGCCTTTTAAATTACGTGAATTTTAAGAATAGCCCGTTATTTTTTCTCCCTTAACAAAAACGACACAATGTAAAAGTAGGTCATTGTATATGGATCGCTCCTCCTGAATTTGACTAGCGATCATTTTAGTGCTTTTAAAATACATTGGTTTACTAAGACCGCAAATTGAATCAGTGCGAAGTACTGTAAGAGCAATGTACGCGAAACGTAGATTCGTATCATTATTGTAGAAATATTATGTAATTTTATAATTAAAGGTAAACAGGGTATTATTTGCTTTTATAGTAACGAAACAAATAAATTTGTACATAGTTTCTATTGTTCATTCATTCTAGTAGTCTGTATTGTTCATCGGTGTGACGGAAGATCTCTAGTAAGGAATGTACCAGATTCAATTGCATACTTTCAATTACTTCGAATCAGTCAGGCAGTGGGACGAACAGAATATTCCAATTGGTTTTGCAGTGCAAAAGTAATAATGAAATTATTTTGCTATAATCCGCGATTAAGTAAATAGTAAAAGTAAATATATATAATACTAAATGTAGAGTGGACTATCCGTTTTAATAACTACTGGATTCGTAAAACACATGCTCAAACCTCCACCACCGTCACCAGCATACACAATAAAACTAAAAGATAAAAATATTCCCGTTTTTCTATCGGGCACAGAAGAAAACATATTGTTTAATGAGGGTATCTAAAGGCATAAATTTAAGATCGAAACCACTAGTATTACATATATTTAAGTTACACGTACTAGCGTTAATATTTTTTATTGTTTATAGACGAGCGCTTGATTTTAATCATGCCTGGTGGTAAGCAATAATACAGTCAAAGGTGGAACGCGCATGCCTAGAAGATGCCTATTCACTCTAGATTTAAAAATACCTATATTATATTCATTGGGAAATTCTGATGCCGGGAGAGAATTCTATTCCCTAGCTGTGCTCAACAGAAATGAAGAATCGAAACGCTTCGTGTGCCTTCGTGGGACATCTGCAATGTAGGGGTGGAATATCTCTCGGTGCCTTGCTAATAAATAATTACTTCATAGTTACGTTATGACTCCCTAATATAATAGAAAGCGGTAGAAGCGACTAACACGTCGGGGGTTCGCACAATCTTGTTCCTTTACACCATATCATGTTAATCTAGTTATATTTCGACGTGATTCCCTGTGATAAGAGGCAGCAATACATTAGCGTTACGCCCGAGGCAGTTTCCCCCGCTCTTGTTCCCTTACACAGTATTTATCTAGTAACAATTTGTCGTGATCTAAAGATAAAGCTTGCGAAACGAGGATCGTTGCCTGAGATGATTTTTAATATATGGGTGCTGCCCTCTAAATCGATGCGGCCCTGTTTTTAGGCGGTGAATAAATTTGTTTGGACGTTTGGCAAAAAGCGGGGTAAGTGCCCGATTTACATTCCAAATGTGCGGATGATGGTGCCAGGCATCTACACTTGATATATCATGGTTATGATCGATCTAGTGGATTATCAGTGTTTTTATCACCCTATACTGACATGCTACGATCATATTTTTATTATAATTTAGTTATGTGTATTTATTATAGTATAGTTCATGTATGTGGTCTATACCCCTCATCATCCTCCTGTCCTTATCACACTTTAAGTGGGGTCGGCACAACATGTTACAAACATGTAGTCACATGATTTGGCTACATATTTTACGACCGGCCGCCTGCCTGACCTTACTCACCTTAGACGCCTTTTACGACACGTCGGTAAGAAATGAGGTTGGTCTATTCTACTCAGCCGGATACCACACGGCATACACACAGTGGTCTATACCACTATACATTTATATTATTTATAGTATGACAGCAGTTTGAAAACGGTGTTAAAAAGAAGTTGATACAAAAAGCATACTACTATATTGTTGAAGATTACTTAGATGATAGAAAAGTGTGGATATAGCTGCACTTCTACCCTGTATAAGACAGTTATGACTAAATGTAATTAGTTATAAGATTTATATTTTAAAAAGTGCAACCGCATTTTCTTACTGGCTCTTCTCGGTAGGAACAGCTTTCCGAACCAGCAGTAGAGTTCACGATTCGAAATTAATTGTTAACAGGTTTACTTGAATAAAGAATATTTTGAATTTGAATTTGCTTGAATAAAGAATATTTTGAATTTGAATTTGCTTGAATCAAGAATATTTTGAAGTTGAATTTGTTACGTACGGATTTATAAATATTATGAAATAACGTTAGCTCGATGAATATTAATAAATGTACAGATTTGACAGTAGTCTATACAAAAAAAGACATGTTAAAAAAACACTTTCAACAAAAGCTTTTAACAACATTTCATTACTATTCCATACTCTTAACCATTGAAGAGTACTCTACTCTGGTGTCAAACTGGCAGCAGATACGGGTCATGCTTATCATAAACATGCATAATCATCGGGACCAATATATAAAAATACAGCTCAATCGGATCCCGGGATGTGAGTCAAATTGAACTCGCAAGATTCCACCTTCAAATATATATATTCCAAGTTGGATGGAAGATTTAAAAAAAGAATACTGAATTAATCTGAAGTGAACTGGACATGTTTTGCAAAACTGCGATAGATCAGAAAACAATTGAAATGAATAGAAAGATATGTCAAAATTCACAAAAGTAAGTCATTGATGATGAGATATTTTACAGAATAGTAGAGCAAACTGCACTAAAGTCCTACGTTAAAGAACCAAATTCCAAATTTAAGGAATTCACTCAAGCATAGCTTAAAAAAATCATGTCCTTATAGTTTATAGAATTAGCCGTTACTTTGCGAAGATCCATAATACAAAAGTAATGATAAAATTATTTTGCTATAATCGGCGAAATAGAAAATATATATAGTGCTAAATGTATAGTGGATTATCCGTTTTTTCATACCCGTTACATGCAGGATTCGTAAAAACACATGCACAAACCTCCACCACTGCCACCACAATACACAAGCACTACACACGTTCACAATCACAAACTCAACAATCGTTTCGCCCCGCAACCGAAGCATCATCAGGAGATAGACTCCACTATACATTTAGCACTATATATATTTACTGTATCGCGGATTATAGCAAAATAATTTTATTATTACTTTTGTTGTTATAGTTAACTATACGACTAAATTTTAATGTTAGTATAAACACTATTTTTAGTTATTATTAAAAATCTAATATATTATTTATAATAAGGGCTTTAATTAAATAACTAGTATTATTATATACGTCATATTTACTAGATTAGTCCCTAGAATTGTACCCACATTTAATGGTGTTATTGTTTTTGCGAAATAACATTTTATCACACTTTAAGTTATTACGAACCCCCGCAATGTTACAATAACAATGGTGAAAATAGCAAAAATCCAAACAGCAAAAACTCCGTGAACAATGAAGAAATGAGAGGAATACAATATTCAAAACCCGTTCTCATTTTAATATTAAAAAAAAACGCTAAAAGCGTCCAAGTAAGCGGCGCCTTATTCAAAAGTATTTTCAACTTCTTTAATTTCACTCGGCGGATTAAGGTAAACGTGTCTCAATTTATGCAGGTAGGAATAAAAAGTTTTATCGCTTTCAAAGTTCCGATTCGTAGCAGTTCCGTCCGTAAAGATTTTGGCCGCTTAATTCACGTTCTTTTAACGCTTCCGGCTTAACTTTATGTTGGAATAATTTGGAAAGCTTTTGACATTCTTACTTTGTATCGCAGAGAATGTCGATTGTGTAATGATTATTCTCAAATCAAAAACAGATGGCAACAAAACATTAGTAATTTCTTTTTTCGTTTGAATTGGCCGTATTCATTCAAAAGGCATTTTATAATTGAAACAAGTTTTTCACTGTTAATTATATAATTGGGAAGTCACCAACGTACTTAGATTTTAACTTTAATATTTTTTCTTAAATACTGACGAAAGCTGTGATAGCCCAGTGGTGTGACCGTGCGAATCTTTAGATACGATCATGAGTTTTAACACCGGGCAGGCACCATGGAGTTTTGCTATTAAAACTTATGTGTCCATTTAATAATTGCAATTTATCACACGCTTTCCGGTTAACAACCGCTTACAACATTGTGAGGAAACCTGCATATCTCTAGAGAATTCTAGGGACGTGTAACCTACCAATCCGCATTGGAGCAGCGTGGTAGGCCCCAATCCTTCTCTCCAAAAACGCAGAGAGGAGGCCTATGCCCAGCTGTGGGATAGAAACAGGCCGTCACTTTACTTTTTCTATTGCTTGAATTAAAAGCTAAATCTGTTTATATGCGACCAGACACAATGCCCGCAGTGTATAAGTCAAACAATCGCTATTTGTACGGCCGTTGATGTTCCACGCGGCAGTTCCGTGACCTACTTTCAAGATTGTACGTTTGACCCAGAGATATGAAGCATTTAGTGTTTTTTAAAGAGTTTAAATCCATGCAGCCAAGTTATTCTAGGCTGGAACGTTTAATATTTTAACGTAGCTGCAACGCCATCCATTGTCATGATTTCTATGTTTGTTTAAGTTTTTAGTTAATCATTGCTTAAAGCATCATGATTGTTATATCGATATCGACGGTAGAACAGAAGTTATGATAGAATTATTTTGCTATAATCCGCGTTAGTTAAGAGAATCTATGTATTATATATCTATATATTGCTCAGTGTAGGAAGCAGGCAACGGTCAAATAGTTTATACATGCAGGACCAGTCACCACAAGCATCACAAATCGACACCACCAACAAAATCGTTATGCCGAGTTGTCGTGGAGTCTATCCTCCTGATGATGCTTCGTTTACGGGACGAAACTACCGTAAAGATTGTCGTAGTGAGTGTGTGTAGTGTGTATTGTACAAAAAAAACGTAATGTACTATTAGTTTAAGCTTTCCGGAATAATTGCATGAATCTTTTAGTATGAACCATACAATAATCCGTTCAGTAGTTTTTGAGAAATCGATCACAGACAGACAGACAGCTTTTAAGCAACTTGTTTTATAATTGATATATAGATAAACATGTTATAAAAACCTATAATTAGTGGTGTAATTGTACTAATGATATGGAAATCTATACTTATTATAAAACAGTCCCAAAAAGCTGTCTGTCTGTATGTAATCGATTTTCTCAAAATCTAATGAACGGATCTTTGTTCGGTTTTCACCAAAAGATAGTACAATACTTCCGGATAGTTTGGGTAAATAGTACATATCGGTATTATGTAAATTGTGTTGAAGACATCGCGCAGTTGTTAAAAAACTTGCTTGCTGGGAACTTTAGTCACGTGCGCTGCGTAAACCAGCAGAGATACACTAAAGTAATGTACTAGAGAATTATAGATCTATAAAAATACTACAATAAAGTCCGGGATAACATGTCTCTATCTCTCACGGTTAACTCACAATAATTACTTTTATGTTCAAAATTTCGAATATTCGGGAAAAGTTTCGTAAATCACTGAATTGAACGCAGGCGAAGCCGTTGTTGGCACAGCTAGTATAAGATTGTAAATATTGTAGCCATTATTTGTAATTGAAATGAACAAATAAATAAAATGTACCAAAACTGTCGGAAACAGTTGGCTTATCCTGTTTTAAGTCATCCGCAAAAATCGCACTAGATTAATGCATAGTTGGAATAAAGAAAGATTCAGCGTGCCTAGAGAGTGGAGAGGAAGAAACGAGTCTTCACCTTATAGCTTAATGCCCTATGTACTCGCGGGTAAGATGGGAGATACCAGGTAAGAATGAACTTGCAGCTAAGGACCTGGCTGATATCCCCATCAGGGATATTATCAGGTTAACTAAAGCTACTGGTAGATTAAAAACAGGTGACACTGTCGGGACAGCAGTGATACCGATGTCCCAAAATGAGGAAATGGGTGGAATAGTCCAAAATTGGAGCTGACCAACCGTCATGCACCGGCAGGCGTCCCCGAAATAAATAGATAGAATGCATAGTTACCTTACACCACATAATAGTTATAGTACCCGGCAATAAATAATGCACATCGAGAACTTAGAACGAAACAGCCTGCCAATTCGGTTTCGTAGAGCGCTGTCACTGTCACTCAGTTAGTATGTGACGTTTCGCACGGGCTCATCAGTCTGTGCGACAGAGACAATGCTCTACTCTTTATTTATTTATTTAGATCACTAGCAAAATACACACTTAACATTAACATTGAACATTGAACAACTAAAAATAAGTAGTGTTATAGGTGTATTAATATTAATTATAGGTGATAACAGCTTTCAAATTAAGTTTAGACAACTGAAAGGTACAGTAAAACTAATCTTATCGTTAAATTGAGAAGAAAAAATGGATTATACAAAAAAAAAGTAAAAGAAGATTAATGCGAAAAAAAATTATATATATATTATACTATATGACAGCTACTGCCTATAAAGTACAACCGAAAGTTCAAGATCAGAAGCAGAATGTAGCCGATGTCTCTTTCTAAGCCTCGATGTGCAATATTTATTTATTTATTTATTTATTGTAATATACCTTATAACGCGCAAAGCCATCTAAGGTATCCTGGTTGCAATATTTTGTTAAGCTTTTAATTCACATTATCATCTAGCACAATGGTAGGCAACATGGAATCCCAGCCTCCAATAAACGAATGCAAATATGTCTCGGCACGTGTGCGGTCAGCTCAGTGAATTAAGCTAAAATTTCAACTCAAGCACACCTGTGATCAGCCGAGAAGCGTAATCCAGCTGAAGGACCTTCATAAATCGCTGACACGGAATTTATGCTGAAAATCACGAAGGGCCACTTGATCTAAAGCCCTTATTAAAATTTGCTTCATATTAAAGTACGATTAATTTACTTTGTGTTAAACTGATAAATTTTTATTACAAAACAATAACTAGTGTTACTTTGAAACCGACGTGTCGTAAAAGGCGACTAAGGTGAGTTGACGTCCGGTCGTGATATACTTAGCCAAATCATTTTACAACATGCTCAAAACACGTTGTGCCGACTCCACTTAGACTGGGCAGGAGAATGATGATGAAAATGATGTTGACTAATATTATTTTAAAAATGGCAATAAAGCGGAATTAGTCAAACGACATCAGTTATTTTTTTAGATTTGCAACGGTCCCAAAATGTGAATCAATCAAGGTTCAAAAGGTTCTAATCCTGGGTCCGACCAGTTTTTATAACAAAGTAACTTGTTTATTATTTATTTCAATACGCTTTTTTATATTACTTTTCGTTGAAAAGATCGACAGAACGCTCGTGGAGCCTATCCTTCTAATGATTCCTCCTCTTTTGGTTCCGGGGCGAAACGATCGTTGATATTTTGGCGGTGCTTGTGTGTATTGCTTGTGTGCATTGTTCCTGGTGGAGGCGTCTTGGGATGCATGTGGTGACTTTTCCTGCATGTGTAAGGTACGTGAATTTTGTCTGCTTCATACACTTAGCATTCCATATTCGCTTAACACACGCGGACTATAGAAAAGTAGTTCTGTTATAGTTTCTTTAATACAGAATTCCGCAAAGTAGCGCTTGCTTCTATTAATGATTTAAACAGACGTTCGTCTTAATGGGTATTTGAAGGCTTAATTTGACACAAATGAAGTTGCAGATGCACATTCTGCGATGCCAGTATGCCGAGGGTGTGTAGCACAGGACCGGCATGCGGGGTGTACTGGTGGTCTGAAGAGCTGGCACGGATGCGCGAACAGTGCGTGGCCAAGCGCCGCCGGTACACTCGGTACAGACGTCGCAGAAGACGCGACATTGAAGAGGAGAGGCGCCGCTGCGAGGCATATAAAGCTACCCGCGTCTCCTTGCGGACGGCCATTCGCATTGCCAAGGACAGGGCCCACAAGGAGCAGGCCGAAGAGCTCAACCGGGATCCGTGGGGGAGGCCGTACAGAGCGGTGCGGAAAAAACTTCGCACCCGCGCCCCGCCCCTTACCGAGAGCCTTCGGCCGGAATTCCTTGATTCCGTCGTGGAAGCCCTGTTCCCACAGGGAGACGAGGTTGAGCCGCCTTGGATGGCGCCTCTCGATGAGGAGGAAGGCACTGTGTATGGTGCGCCGGAGGTGTCAGAGTGGGAGTTAGCCGGGGCGGTGAATCACATGAGGGCGAAAAACACCGCCCCTGGCCCTGATGGCATCCCTGGCCGCGCCAGGGCGCTTGCCCTGGGCCCATTGGAGTCTGGGCTCAGGGCGACGTACAGTGCCTGCCTCGAGCGAGGACTGTTTCCCCGTAGGTGGAAAACGGCGAGACTGGTCCTGCTCAGGAAGGAGGGCAAACCGCCCGATACACCCTCCGCGTATCGGCCGATTGTTTTGCTGGACGAGGCGGGAAAGCTACTTGAGCGTATCGTGGCTTCTCGCATTGTCCAGCACCTCCAGGAAGTGGGGCCTGATCTTAGTCGCCTCCAGTGCGGATTCCACCGGGGCAAGTCCACTCTCGATTGTATTGAGGGTGTGAGAGTCCTGGTGGTGGAGGCGACAGCCAAGCGCGAGGTGGTGTTGGCGGTTTCATTAGACATCGCCAATGCGTTTAACACCTTGCCTTGGAGCGTGATCAGGGAGGCCCCTTGTATCTGCAACGCGTTATCGGCAACTATTCGGCCGACCGCGCTGTCAGATACCCGACGGCGGGTAGGTGGAAAGAGCGGAGGATGTCGTGCGGTGTTCCACAGGGGTCGGTCTTACGTCCCCTCCTGTGGAACATTGGCTACGACTGGGTGCTGCGCGGTCAGATGCTCCCGGGAGTGCGTCTGTTCTGTTATGCAGAAGACACTCTCGTGACTGCCCGCGCGAGCACCCACCGGGAGGCCCGCATACTGGCGACCGCGGCCGTAGCTCACGTCGTGGCCCGGATTCGTCGGTTAGGTCTGGGGGTGGCCTTGGCGAAATCCGAAGCTATTTGTTTCCACAGGCCTCGGATGGCGCCCCCAGCGGGCTCCCGGTTGGTGGTGGACGGGACGTCCATCGTAATCTCAGGTACTTTGCAGTACCTGGGATTGATTCTCGACAGCCGATGGACGTTCGAGGCCCACTTCCGGCGGCTCGCCCCAAGATTGAAGGCGACCGCTGGAGCCCTGAGCAGGCTCCTCCCGAATGTGGGGGGGCCTAATGCAGGCTGCCGGCGCCTTAACCCTGGAGTAGTCCGGTCAATGGCCTTGTACGGCGCTCCCATCTGGGCGGAGCGGCTGACCGCCAAATCCCTGCCCCTTTTGCGCGGGGCGATTGGCGATCAGGTTAGTGCGAGGCTACCGGACTATCTCTGGTGAGGCGGCCTGCGCCTTGGCCGGTTCCCCTCCGTGAGATCTAGAGGCCAAGGTGCTTGCTCAGGCCTACCGCCGTAAAGTTGAAGCCCGTCTTTCGGGAGGAAACTCTACGGCGGTGGACGTGGATTGGCGGAGAACAGCTCAGATGGGGCTTCTCCGCTAATGGAGGCGGCGGCTGGAATCGCCCAGCGCAGGATTCAGGACGATTTCAACCATCCAGCCCATTCTCCAGGGCTGGGTCGCCAGGAGGCACGGGGTCCTCACCTTCCGCCTTACGCAGGTACTTTCTGGACATGGTTGTTTTGGGAGGTATCTGTGGAGGGTGGCCCAGCGCGAAGCGTCTGGTGAGTGCCGGTCCGAGTTCGATACGGCGCTGCACACGCTCGCGGACTGCCCTGCTTGGGCGGTTCAGCGGGCGAAGCTCGTGGCAGAGGTGGGGCGCGATCTCTCCCTGCCCACCGTGGTTCGTGCCATGGTGGACAGGGAGGCATCGTGGGCAACGATGGCCTCCTTCTGCGAGGATTTTATCGTGCGGAAGGAGGCGGCGGGACGGATCCGGGAAGTCGAGTCTTTGGAACCGATCCGCCGCAGGTGAGCGGGGCGCAGCGACTCGCCGAAGTCCGTCGCATGCCGCCCTAACGGGGACCTGCGGGCGTTCTGAACGGGGTTCATCGGACGCTCGCTGAAGTTAGGTCCCCGAGGTGGTCGATGCATCTGGTGCTCCCGATGCATCGATTGGCGGTGGGAGGGGCCACTGTTTAGAGAGGCCCCGTCCCGGAGGTGGCGCTCTCCGGGGCACAGAGCCGCTGCTGGCGGGGATGGGGGCAATGTGTACAACGTTACCCTGTCCCCGCCACCAGCAGCGTGGTGGAGCACTGTCAGGTTTTTAGTCGGTGAGAGTCCTACATACCCACCGCTCGTCCCCGTCGGGCGGTGACGACCCATAATGGGTTTTCCTGACAAGAAAAAAAAAAGTTGCAGATGCACATACAAGTATAATATAAATATTACGACATAAATATTTCAATTCTAATACTAGAGATACAATCTCGAGACACAATCGTAATACACTTCCTGCGACTCACGATATTAAATTCAATTGTAGGCTTGGTTATTTGCTTCTTTAATAAAATTCTGCTTTCTATATGGAACTTGCATACAGATGTATAAATTAATTTCGTTATAACAGGATACTGCGCGTTTGAAGAAATTAATAATGAAATAGTAAGAATAAAAATGTGTAATAAAAAATAATTTATACATGTAATTTATGATAGGTAACGGGCAAGTTACTTAAAATGAAGTCAAATTAAGGGAATCAAATTAAACATTCAGTAAATTATTTATAAAAATGTGGGTAGACAAAAATCGTGTTTAATCGTTAATAAGTAAGAAGGATATATTATATTATATCTACTCACATTCCAGTCACACGCACAGAGTATAGGTAAAATTTTAGATTAAGTTAAACTTGAATCTATTATTAAGTAAACAATTTTAATAACGACCATGAAATAATCTGAAATAATCTGAAGTGAAATAGAATTAGTACTATTACTTTTGTATAGATCTGCGCAATGTAACGCTTAATTATATCGTGAGTGATATTCATAATTAATGTTGAGAGTGATACACGGCTCTTTACACGGCTTAACTAGCCGGGCACCTCCAATAAAATAAGACGTGAGTATAGCCGGTCTCCCAACATTAATTAGAATCACATCAAGCTTCTTGTAAGCAAATTTTAAAAGATTCCTAATGGTGTAAAACTACGAGTACTAGCTTCTTAACCAAATGACGTTTTAACATTTAAAGCTTATTTGATGAAGCCAACTAGTTTAAATTAATATATAAGCCTTTCGGATTTAAGTATCATATAAAGTACCCTTTAAAACGAAGTAAGGGAAAACAAGTAAAAGTAATTTATTATTAATAACTATAAAGGTTTAGGACTTGAATTAAGGTTTTAATAAAGTCAATAAATAATGAAGTGTCCTTCCACAGTTTTACAACGTATTCTTAATTAGAATATGGCCTCCTAACAATTTCACTTTCACAAAGTTTGATACTTTCAACGAGCGAGAGGAAAAGGCAGGTGAGTTCTTTTTGATAGGCATTATTCATTCACTAATACATTTTTATTTACCCATATCTCCACAAGTATGAGCCCATCACATGTTTTATAAATGGTTCGAAATATTTTAAATACACGTTTTCACATGCCGTATGGTATCCTGGCTGAGTAGAATAGACTACCCTGATTTCATATTGAGGTGACGTAAAAGGCGACTAAGGTCAGTTGACCCGCCGTGTGCTATACGGCTGAGTAGAGTAGACCACCCGCATTTCTTACCGAGGTGTTTTAAAAGGCGACTAAGATCAGTTGACCCGCCGTGTGGAATCCGGGTGAAGAAAATGTACGACCCTCATTTCTTAACGACGTGTCGTAAAAGGCGAATAAGGTGAATTGACGTCCGGCATGCGGCCGGTCGTAAAATAACTAGCCGAAATTTGTAACAAAGTTTGAAACATGATGTACCCCACATCCCCCACTTATAGTGGGATAAGAGCAGGAGAATGATGATGTTTTCACGTGCCCTTTAAATTCATTAGCTACTGGTAATTTCATTTTATATCTATCTGAAATCTTATCTAATGGATAAAAGTTTTCTTTTAATTTTCGTCTTTACCCACTCAGAGTCATAAATCATTTACGTACATACTCTATTTTAAGCTACAAGAATATACAATATAAAACATTTCTGTCCACAGAAAGTGAAAAAGGTGCTCAATTGTCAATGATTACAATGTCAGAAAAAGAACATTCTCACTATTCGTTGAAATACTGTCTTCTGTATTTTACAATTGATTCGAAAATGAAGCAAAGTCTCTTGAGACATCGTTGACGCTCTTCGCTAATAGACCTTCTACCAAAATAACAATTAGCTTATAGTATTCGGCATTAAATAATTTATAGAATTAGGCGTTACTTTGCGGAGATCCATAATACAAAAGCAATAATAAAATTATTTTGCTATAATCCACGATACAATAAATAGAAAAATATATAGTGCTAAATGTATAGTGGACTGTCCGTTTTTTCATACCCGATACATGCAGGATTCGTAAAAACACATGCACAAACCTCCACCACTGCCATCACAATACACAAGCGCTACACACGTTCACTATCACAAACTCAACAATCGTTTCGCCCCGCAACCGAAGCATCATCAGGAGATAGACTCCACGACAAAATCGTTTGTGATGTCAAGAGACCTGTGACGATCTGATTGACGATCATATGGGGCGAATTATGATTATATCCTCATATCACAATAACTGTCCAATTTGGAAACCCATCCACTAATAGTTTATAATATTTATTACCATTCAAAATATATGTTAGTGATAATTTATAAAAGTAGGTATTACCTTGCGTTATTTCATAGTACATACGTTATGATAGAATTATTTTTCTATAATCCGTCTTTGTTATAGCAAACGCGGAGTATATCAAAATAATTGTATCATAACCTTCAAACTGTAACTGAATTTATGTTGGTTCCAGTAGAGTTAGGCATAGGAGGTTAATCACAAACTGACCTTAGACTGTATTTGAAATTCACTTCGGTTTTCACAAAAGGATATACTGAAAAATATTCTTTATTCAAGTAAACTTGTAAACAAGTTCTGTTGCATCGTATACTCTACTGCTGGTTCGCAAAACTGTTCCTACCGAGAAAAGCCAACAAGAAATCGGCGGTTGCTCTTTTCAAAGAATAATTCTTATTATTAGTTACATTTAATCATTACTGTCTTGTACAGAGTCGAAGAGTAGCTATATCCACACATTCTTATCGTCTAAGTAATCCTCAATAGTACAGTAGGCTTTCTGTATTAGCCTTTATTTAATAGTGTTTTTAAACTGCTGTAATGATAAAGTTAAAGTAGATTGTGGAATTTTATTATAGAATCTTATACCCAAACCCACAAACGACTTATGTACTTTAGCAAAGCGTTAGCTAATCTCGATTCCTACTTTGTCTATTATATAATATACATCGCCAATCTTTTTATCATTATGTATATTGTTATGTACAAAAATCGTATCGTATCGTAAGTAATATTCATATTTATTAAAGGAAATCAGCTTTACTAGTTTTCTATATATAATAGAATTAAACAAGACATTACATTCCGAGCTAGATGCGTACTTGTTGTAGTTAAGATCCCATAAAACATGTATAGTTAATTTATCAGTTTCTTCTTCAGGTAACCAATTCGTTTTTAATCATTGAAATGAGTTAGCTATATATTCACGCACTTTACTAATATTATTACAGTCCAATAACCTAGCATCAGTGTCAGTTATTATACTGTTATCACTTTCGTTTGCATTTTTCTCAACGCTCGTCCGTAATGGACGTCGAAATTGATTTCGGTAAGACATCATCTGTGCGGGTCTCGGAATGGGGCCGATCCGACTTTGATGAATGACATCATTATTTACGTTTGAGGTCTGCGAGAGTGGGCCAAAAACTAATTTATCACAAGTTACTGACGTCACATTAGTATAATCCAGTATCCGCTGAGTATTTTTTTGTTGAATTATTAAATTTGTTGATCAAAGATATAGGGCACAGGTTGTTAGTAAGTAAGGAGATGAAATACATAATCGAAGAACCAGGACGTTGATATATCGCGACTGGGGAAAGGTGGATCAAAACAGTATATGATCATTATCCTATCCTTAGCCCATTCTGTGTGTAACTCGGCACAGTATAATTTCATCTTCTATTCAATATCAATTCAAATTCAAATTCAAAATGTTATTTTCAATAAACATGGTTTTGAAACTTGGTTTTCCTACCGAGAAGAGTCAGCACGAAACTCAGGGGATGCTCGTTTCAAAATATAATTCATATGACTAGTTACGGTTATTCATTACTATCTTGTACAGGGTCGAAGAGTAGCTATCTATATCCACGCATTCTTATCGTCTATGTAATCCTTAACATTATAGAAGGCTTTCAATTACACTTTCTCTTACAGTTCTTTTTAACTGCTGTAATGGTAAAATCTAATTTGATTGGGGCATTTTGTTATAGAATCTTTTCACAAATAACTTACATAGGCCCTTCATTCGTCATTTCTAGCGTTTTTCCTTTTATATAGATATCATGCTTCACATAATTCATATTTAAAACTCTTTTGGTCTCAGTTTTACATTATTCCTCAGTACATCAGTCTATACCAATATCAGAAGAGTGCATATGAACATTTTCAGGGCATAATGAGATTTTTTCAATATGTTTTTCTTGTACTATAAAATACATAATGAATAGAAAGTATCAAATATCAATGAAACAATTGTTCAGTTTTTATAAAAAACTCATCGGAGCATCAATGTTTGTAATTATTAAAATAATATCCAGCGTTGGCAACGTTATATGAAGAGTGAGAATCAATATAAGAACAGTGTAACATTATTTTGCTATAATCCGCGATACATATTGTATCGCGGATTATAGCAAAATAATTTTATTGTTACTTTTGTATTATGGATCTCCGCAAAGTAACGCCTAATTCTATAAATTATATAAACAGTGTAACAATTTTAATTTGACAAAAGTGCCGAAGATATTATTTTGCTATAATCCGCGATAAAAAAAATATTTTCAGTACTTACAGACCTCTGCAAAGTAACGCTTAATTCTAAAAATTTAGTTTGAATTAGTTACTTCGTTTTTCAGTTCTTTAATTTACAAAATGGCGTCGACATAAATTACAAAACCCGTAAATATTTCGAAAAACTAAATAAATTTTATATAACTCACTATATTGCTTAAACACTGAAAGAACAAATATTTGAAAATCTAATTAAAAAATTATATTCATTTGAACACGTCAGGTATGAACGAGAATAGATGTAGACATTCAATATTCCAACTAAAAATAGTGTATTTTTGTCTACAGTCGACAAAAATATGTCTGTTGAAGGTCTACCTTAGCATAATAAATAGATAAAATAAGAGATGTAACTTTGCAATCTTTAACTTTATAAAAAGTAGGTAAAGTAACGGCTTGTAAGTATCCCACTGCTGCGCACAGACCTCCTCTCTCTGTTTTAGTGAGTGAAGATAAGGATCGATAAGGCTTAGAGCTCAGACCTATCACGCTGCTCCAATGCGGATTGGTAGGTTGCACATATCTCCAGAATTCTCTAGAGAGGCTCCTCCTGACGATGTTTTCCTTGACCGAAAAGCGTGTGAAAAATTTTAATTATCAAATTCAAATTCAAAATATTCTTTATTCAAGTAAACTTATAAACAAGTGCTTTGAATCGTCAACACCTACTGCTGGTTCGGAAAGCTGTGCCTACCGAGAAGAACCAGCAAGTAACTTAGCAGTTGATCTTTTCAAAGAATAATTCTTATTCCTAACTAGTAATAAGAATTATTCTTGAAAGAATAATTTTTATTACTAGTTAGTAATTAATAAATAAATAATTAATAGTAAGTAATAAACAACAATCAATTATCTTATTACTAACTAGTAATAAGAATTATTCTTTCAAGAATTATTCTTCGAAAAGATTAACTGCCAAGTTGTATGTGTACACTATATGTAACTACACATAATTATTAATGTCTTGTACAGGGTCGAAGATTAGCTATATACACGCATTCTTATCGTCTAAGTAATCCTCAATAGTATAATAGTAGGCTTTCTGTTTTAGCCTTTTTTTTAATAGTGTTTTTAAACTGCTGAAATTATAAAGTTAAAGTAAATTGCGGAATTGAATATTATATCAATTAGACATATAAGTTTTTAATAGAAAATCTGGGTTGTGCCTCCCCGGGTTTGAACCCATGATCGTCTCACGGTTTCACCGTGCGACTCTCTAGAGACAATCATAATCAAGACTATCACAGCTTATTATTTTTAATTATATACAATATAAAAATAACATCGATTTGTTCCTATTTAAGGTTAAAAAGTTTTACATTTAAAATTTTAGTGCAGAACTGTAGTAACGAAAACATTTGTTAAATCGCAAAGTACTAAAAAAAGATAAATCATTTACAATTCAGGTGAAATATCCACTCAGCGGCTCACTCAAGCATTAAAAAGTGAGGTAATTACTAGAAAAATTGTCCTCCATTTTTCACTTAAGTAATTTGATCATTAACGAAATTTGTCAGGCGGTCTCCTTGACGCAAATGAATACAGATCAAAGAGCAACTGCTATCGGAAGGGTGTCATGAAAAAAGGCCTATTAATTAGAAAGGGTTGGGGCGGCTCAATATAATTAACGGTATCGGACGCGGAGCAAGCGGCGCTGTTATCGATTTCTGTTACACGATCAGTTTTATTTTACTGCCGATCGGGATGAGGCTTTTTTATTATATCATCAAAATTCATACGTGCATGTGGAACTATATAAGCTTTTTCTTTTTATAGAAAATAAGTCAACTTTTTCTTTTCCCGTTGAGACAATGATAATGATAATAAAAATAAATATAAATAAATATATGGGCACTTACACACACGGTCGTCCGTCCCCAAAAGTAAGTAACTTAATACTTGTGTTATGGGTGACGGACAACTGGTAGATACTACATATATAATTTAAAATACATACTTAAATACAAATAAACACCCAGGCTCGAAGAACCAACAAATTGTTTATAGAAAATGTTGGCCCTCGGCGGGAATCGAATCCGCGACGCGCTGAGTTGAAGGGTCACTACCTACTGCGCCAACGGGCCAGTCTAAAACCAATATAAAAGTTATAATAAAATAAATTTGCTATAATCCACGATTAGGTAAATAGAAAATTATATATATGTAGAGTGGACTATACGTTCTCGTACCTGGTACATTCAGGGTTCCCAAAAACGCATGCATTAGAAACCTTCACTATCATTTTGTCTTTTGCCGTGGAGTCTATCTCCTGATGATGCTTCGGTTGCGAAACGATTATTGGGTTTGTGATAGTGAATGTGTGAAGTGCTTGTGTATTGTGGAGGCGGTAGTGAAGGTTTGTAAAGCATGTGTTTTGGGAAACCTGCATGTATAAGGTATGAAAGCGAATAGTCCACTCTACATTTAACATAATATATATTTTTTCTATTTACTTTATCGTGGATTATATCAGAATAGTCTTATTATTAATTTTGTATTATAGATCTATGCAAAGTAACGCCTAATTCTATGAATTATTAAAAATAAGTATGTATATTATGCAGTAAAAAAGGTTTTAATCAGGTAGCCAACATCAGTGCAAACAGAGTTACGTTAGATGGTCAAAAAAGTGAACATTGATTGATTCAACCCAAATAGAAAACTCAATTCTCTTACATTAAAAAAAACTAATTTAGGAGAAAATTCGGAAAGATTTGGCGACTTCAATCCCCAATAGGTTGCTGATATTTCATCAGGATTGTTGGCTCCTGGTCCGAGGGTAGATAGGTAGGTACAATAATCGATTACGTAAAAAAATTCGATACAATTTTTTCCGTTTACTTTTATAAAAACATAATTCTTATAGGCGTTGGTTTATTGGACATTGATAAATGAGCGATCATTAGGCCGATTATATGTTTTACGTAGATGATTCAAGCCTCCATTAAGTAGCATGTCAATTTTCATTGTAAATGGAATATAAAAATTGACTTTTTGATTTCAATTGTTTCTCTTTCTTTCTAAAAAAAATATTGACGATTAATTAATGAAAACTTTGTTATGTTAAGAATTTTTTTTTAATTTCGAATACATGAATATAAATATATGGAACACTTACACACGGTCGTCCATCCCCAAAGTAAGAAACTTAATACTTGTGTTATGCGTGACGGACAACTGGTAGATATACTACATACATAATTTTAAATACATACTTAAATACAAATATATACCCAGGCTCGAAGAACCAAAAAATTGTTTATAGAAAATGTTGGCCCTCGGCGGGGATCGAACCCGCGACCCGCAAAGCTGAAGGCAGGGCCACTACCCACTGCGCCAACGGGCCAGTCTATACATAGACCTTATCTTCTTGATTTTCTTCACATTTTCTAATTTCTTACAAGCTGTGCCCCTGACTTTGTTCGTGTAAACTTTTTTGTTTAAATATTTAAACAAAAAAGTTTAAAATTTTTTATGTTTTTATGTTTGTTGTTTATGTTTTTTCCTGCTTCCGAAGGGAAAACAAGAATTTTTGTCTTGTATATTAGCTAGGTATATAATGTAGTTTAGCTTTACGATTAGCTGTGAAAACGTATCAAACAGACAGACTCACCAAATTGACAAATTTCTTGCGATAAAAATTACTTTAACGTATACTTATATCTTCTATGTCTATATCTATACAAATATTATAAAACAAAGTCTCCTAAAGCTCTGTCTGTAATTGATCGAGTTTTCTAAAATTTACTGAACGGATTTTTGTACGGTTTTTACTAAAAGACAATGCAATTTTTCCATAAAGTTTAGGTTAACAAAAAACTACGGTTTTATGTAACACATGAACACAACAAAAATACTACAAAAAAATCTGCGACAGCATGTCTCTATCTCTTATAGTAAACTCAAAATAACTGATTTATAGAAGCAGGCGTTACTTTGCGGAATTCCATATTACAAGCAATATAACAGAACTAACTATTAGGTCCTTACATATGAAATTGGCGTTTTGTCGTACTGGCCACTTTGATCTCAAATATTACCTTTATGGTTAGGAAATCCAAATTCAAATTCATACAGCTATTTACTCATGCATTTGTGTTTTAAACCCCCTAATTCATTTGTTTTTTCTTCTTTTGTTTTTTTCTTTGTGTCACTCTGTTTACAAAAGGGAAAACATGAAATATCGCGTTATTTACGAGTATGAGTTCCACCGTGAATGCAGAAACGGCTCGAAGGATTAATGATGTGTATGGAGACGGTGTCGCAAAAGAAAACACAGTGCGTTTTTGATTCCAACGTTTTCGTTCTGGAAATTTCGACCTGCAGAACAAGCCTCGTGGACAGCCGGAGACCAAAGTTGATAATGAAGAATTGAAAGGCTATTGTGGAAGCGGATCCATCGCAAACCACGTCCGAGTTAGCTGCAGGCTCTGGTGTTGGTGGTGGTGATTAGAATAGTTTTATCACAAACACATAAAACAGCAAAACGGAATTAGATACATTTACTTGCTCGTTAATTAAGTGACCATTGTTATTTTTTATTATCTCAAGTTGCTTTAACGTATTGAGGCGGAGTCCCTTATCACAAGTGTGGAGAATATGAAATGAATGGTCATTAGGCACTTTATGACCGCTTTCTAGCAAATGTTTTGCAAAATTAGAATTTTGTGGTTTATTATTCCTAAACGCAGCCATATGTTCCCGGAATCGAACCGCAAAACTTCGGCCAGTCTGACCCACATATGTAACGTTGCACTCAGGACAATCTATTTTATAAACCCCAGATTTTTTACCCTTATCTAATGTATCTTTATTTTTACACAACAAACTACGAAGCGATTGGTTAGTTTTAAAAGAGAGTTTAGTACCCGATTTTGATTTAAATATATTTGCCACTCGATCTGTTAATTTTCCAAAGTAAGTCAGACTGGCTTTAAAACTAATTATAAAGCCAGTCTGACTTACTTTTTTATAACTATTTTTATATTCAAAATTTCAATTTAAAATATTACGTTATTATTTAGACTGTTTGTTCAATATCAATCCTTGTCTAAATAAATGCGTTCGTTAGCTTTGACATTTAATAAAGATCAAAATTGTCTTGTGTGACACACAGATTTCCAAATGGGCGAAATTGCAGGCACAACTAGTTGAGAGAATAAACAAATTATAAATAAATTTATGACAAAAAAGTGGTTACCAACGAAATAACGCCGAGTACAATGAGTATGAAAGTTCACGAGCAAAAGGAATTGATTAAACCGATGTATCACGCGCGTGTTGATCGTAAAAATACCTACCTCCCCCACTACAGGCTCTCACCGCTCCCGAAATCGAGGACAGATCGTAAAAAGCAATCATACACCTACGAAAATGTGAAAGGAAATAGAAAAAAGTGGTGAGACAAGCGCTGTGGGGGTAAAACTGGCTTTAACCACCAATTCTTGGTACGGAAAGTGGTACGCTTGCTGATATGTATTACTAGTTGTATTGTCTACTTCATTTACACTAACCTCAACGCTTAAGTACCGTAGTAAGTAGATAAACATGATTTTATTGATGATTATCCTATTCTAACTATGGCTCTGGCAGAGTGAGAATCATGTGTCACAAATTTATTCCCAGATTTTTCCGAAATTTTGAAACTTTTAGCATAAAAAAAGAAGTTGATTTGAGTTAATCATAAGAGATAGAGACATGCTGTCGCGGATTTTTTGTAGAATTTTTGTAGATCTAGAGAGTAGATCTTACGGAATTATTCGTAGATCTATAATTCTTTAGTACATTACTTTAGCGTACTTCTGCTTGTTTACGCAGCGCACGCTAGTAAAGCTCCCAGCAATTTTTTTTTACAATCGGGCAACCTGTTTAATACAATTTACACAAAAATGTAATGTACTTTGAACCTGAACCTTTCGGAAAAATTGCCCTATCTTTTAGTAAAAACCATACAAAAATCCGTTCAGTAGATTTAGAGAAAATCGATCACATACAGACAGACAGCTTTTTGAAAACTTTGTTTTATAATAAGTATGGATATAGATATATGTGTTTTATCCTTGATTCTAAATAAAAAACGGGATTTCTTTATTCCATGTTGTTTTCCATTATAACCCGTTATATTGGCTACAATTAAATTAAACTTCAGCAATACTACTTTAGATTAGCCTTGAAAGCGTTACAGACAGATAGACTTTTAAATTTATAAATTTAGTGTGGAATAGGTAGAGATCTATTGATTGTTAAACCATCTTTCATACGTCTCTACCTTTCTGCATGGTCTATTAGATATGATTTATCAATTTTATGATTGTCAATTATTCTTCTTCATGAACCGATGAAACTATGATAGCCTAGCGGTGAGACCGTGCGACTCTCTAGAGACGACATAGGTTCAAACCCCGGGCAGGCTCCAATGAGTTTTCTATTGAAACTCATGTGTCTAATTGATAAATGCAATTTATCACACGTTTTTCGTTGAAGGAAAACATCTTGAGGAAACCTGCATATCTCTAGAGAATTCTAGGGATATGTGTAACCTACTAATCCGCATTGGAGCAGCGTGGTAGGTCTAAGCTCCAATCCTTCTCTCCAATAACGGAGAGAGTAGGCCTTAGCCCAGCAGTGGCCATAGTAACAGGCTGTTTCTTAACTTTTACTTTATGAAACGATGCACATCTCTTCACGTGATGTTCACACCACACGATCTAGAGCCGCTTTGATCCAGAGGCTATCTGTCTCTGTTCACCTCGTAAGGGGTCTTAAGACGCTGAGTTTTCTGGTGGAGGGTCGCCATTTCAACCTTAAGACCCCAACACCCATCGCCACGCTGAGCTATATCAGTGACTCTGTTTCTTCTACGGATCTCCTCACTTCTGATTTGATCACGTAGAGTTATTCCGAGTATAGCTCGCTCCATCGCTCGCTGAGTGACTCTTACACTCAATTATCACTCACATGATATGTTACAGATATCACTTCTAGTAAGTCCTAAATCTGTTTTAATAAAAAGGGCCAAGACCCTAATGTCCATACGCCATAATTTCTGTCCCCAATAAAATACCCCGCCCTGCTGCAGCTGATAAAAGTTCGACCTTAAACCGTCCTGGGACTTTTTGTACAGAATTCGCACTCTAATATTAAAGGTATAATTTTATACGTTAACAGCATTTTTTATTGATGATTACCTTCGCAGACTGGGGTTGTTATTTTCTTTCTTCCCTTTTCATTAGAGTTTATTCCTTTAGATTGGAGTTTCATATACGAATTTCAGTATAGGTATGTATGGGTATTATATTCATAATACACTTCACTATATCGGCTGAATAACACCCGGTGTGCACACAACCTTGGTAAGGTCACACGTTATTGAATCGTCCCTATATCGGGGAATAGTACCCAACGCGCACCAAAACCGTGGACGGTCGCGTCTTATCAAACACTTCACTGACTAAACGCGTCACTAAATCTGAGAATAACACCCGAAACGCAAAATTACACGTGTGCGTTATAAAGGAATGCCGTGTACAGGCGCACGCGGCTTGTCCCTGTCGTGTTTGAAAGGTAACTAGCGGGGGGCCGCTCTGGTAGCAA
Source organism: Morpho deidamia (assembly GCA_947086505.1). NCBI lineage: Eukaryota > Metazoa > Arthropoda > Insecta > Lepidoptera > Nymphalidae > Morpho > Morpho deidamia. The sequence goes on along the minus strand of CAMTZC010000020.1, from coordinate 20,039,886 downwards.
TCGTGTGCCTAAACGTCCCCGCCCTCGCCGCTCGCGTCGCTCGCCCCTCCGGCGGGCGAGTCATTAATTTCAAAACAAACTTATCTATACAAAAGTGCATTAAAATTAAGTGTAAGAAATATGCTTTTATGATTAAATCATCCTCCTGCCCGTATCATACTCTAAGTGGGGTCGGCACAACATGTTACAAGCATTTCAAACATTTTTATCATTCAAATACTCTTTAATCATAAAAATGCCGTGTAGTGTCCGGCTGAGTAGAATAGACCACCTTCATTTCTTACCGAGGTGTCGTAAGAAGCGACTAAGATAAGCCAACCCACCGTGTGGTATCCGGTTGAACAGAATAGACCACTATCATTTATTACCAAGGCCTCATAAAATACGACTAAGGTAAGTTGACCCACCGTCTGGTATCCGGTTGAATAGAATAGACCACCCTCTTTCTTACCTAGGGGTCGTAATATACGACTGAGGCAAGTTGAAATCAGCTAGGCTGTCGGTCGTAAAATACGTAGCGAAATCATGGACAACATGTTAACATGTTGTACTGACCTCACATAGAACGGGATAAGGGCAGGAGGATGATGATGATGATATATATTTTTTTTAATTCATTTTTTTTAATCATTATTTTTTGCCTTTCTGCGGCAAAACTAACTTACAGTAATCTGCAATACAACTAGTTAGTATGCCGCACACGCTGGTACGTGCGGCCCCACGCATGCGGGATTTAATGGCTTTCAAAGTGTTTTCATTAAAAATAAAGGCACAATAAAGTGAAATGGGAAAGATATTTCATATGAGCGTTACTTTTGGTACAATGGTAAATGTAATACGACGTTCCGAAATGTGTTCTGTGTTGTTGATTCAGGACATAGTATAAACAATACAAATTATACAAAAGTTTACGATTCTTTCTCCATTATTCATCTAGGACCTAACATATTTTCGTATTTAGTCAGCATTGTGTATCCAGTCCAATATTTACTATCAAAGCTATTTTTTGAAATACATAATATTTAGGTAAATGTAATTCCAAAAACAGTTTGTACTAATTTTTTTGTGCCCGAATATACATAATTAGTTGCCCCAATAACTGGTTTTCAACTATGATTCCAATAAAAAAACATGACAGAGCATCCGACTTGAATTCACTAGATTAATGCGGTGCTTTAAGTCCTATACAAAGACTCATACCACAGAGTTTGAGCAGCGTTTTAAGTCTCATCTATAGACTCACATTCACCGGGTCTAAGCGGTGCTTTGAGTACCATTTAAAGACACATATTCACTGGGTTTGCGCGGCGCTTTTAGTGCAATTTAAAGACTCATAATCACTGAGTTTGAGCGGTGCTTTCAGTCCCATTTAAAGATTCATATTAACTGGGTTTGCACGGCGCTTTTAGTGCAATTTAAAGACTCATAATCACTGAGTTTGAGCGGTGCTTTCAGTCCCATTTAAAGATTCATATTAACTGGGTTTGCACGGCGCTTTTAGTGCAATTTAAAGACTCATAATCACTGAGTTTGAGCGGTGCTTTCAGTCCCATTTAAAGATTCATATTAACTGGGTTTGCGCGGCGCTTTTAGTGCAATTTAAAGACTCATAATCACTGAGTTTGAGCGGTGCTTTCAGTCCCATTTAAAGATTTATATTAACTGGGTTTGCGCGGCGCTTTGAATCCAATTTAAAGATTTACATTCACTTGGTTTAAGTCTAATGTATGTAGATTGTAGTGTGATGATAGGGTCCATATTTTCCTTCCGTAAATAGGCGTAGGTACTACTGGGTGCAGACTTTATGTGTTTATTATTACTGTGCCAGATATGAAGGTAAGACTTCTACATAACTGCAATACAACCTCCGAGGATCGCAGGACTCAATTAAGAGTTTCCAAATTCCTAAAAAATCTGTGCCGACATAATTTTGTGTTATTTTTCTTCAAATATCATAATCTAGTATTGAAACAAAGTTAGTTTAGAATCGCAACACCAGCGGCTCAGGGTTCTTTGACTAACATTTCCCGTCCGCTAAACTTCCACCCACGTAGCGGAAGATGGATGAGTTTTCTTTTAACTTTCCACCTCGCCGACTTATTAATTTAGTTTACTAACTGTGCGGGCGAAGAAAAAAATTTCTTAGCTTCACAAAATAGTTCAAAGATTTATTATCAGAATATTTTGGGCCTATAATGGCCTTTCGAATATTCCGAAAAATATATATTTTTTAACTGATAACATCTGTTAGCTTAACCAGGCATCACCAAAAAGTATAAGAGATATTGTTTTTTTAAACTTTAACTAGCTGTGCCAACAATGGCTTCAACCGCGTGGAATTCAGTGATTTACGAAACTTTTCCCAAATTTTTGAAATTTTGAACATAAAATTAGTTATTGTGAGTTAACCGTGAGAGATAGAGACATGCTATCGCAGACTTTTAATATTTTTATGGATCTACAACTCTCTAGTACATTACTTAAACGTATATCTGCTGTAATAGCCCAGCGGTGAGACGGTGCGACTTTTTCGAGGGAAACACGAGTTCAAACCCAGGCAGGCACCAATAAGTTTTTCTATTAAAACTCATGCGTCTAATTCATAATTGCAATTAATCACACGCTTTTCGGTGAAGGAATACATCGTGAGGAAACCTGCATATCTCTAGAGAATTCTGGAGATATGTGTAACCTACCAATCCGCATTGGAGCAGCGTGGTAGGTCTTAGCTCCAACCCTTCTCCCCAGAAACGGAGAGAGGATGCCTATTCCCAGCAGTGGGATTGTAACAGGCTGCTACTTTACTTTTTTTTATATCTGCTAGTTTACGCAGCGCACGTGACTAAAGCTCCCTCTTCATCTTTTCATCAAAGCTTCATCTTTTGGTGAAAACCGTACAAAAATCAGTTCAGTAGATTTTGAGAAAATCGACTACATACAGACAGCTTTCGGACTTTGTTTTATACTAAGTATAGATTTTTAAATTAGCGATAGGATGAGCAACAGTCGGAGAAGCCGTAGATAATCCATTTAGAAATCATTATAGTAAGAAAAGTCATCAAAGTCAATCGACAGAATCAAGTTATGAAAAAAAAAACACCGCATATAAAATAGTAAAAAAAAAGCAAATAAATTGGTGATATTACGTTTTACATTTAAAATATAGTAAACTGGAACAGTATTAAGTGCTCGAAAAATTTGGCTTTTAGTTAGTTTTTGAACGCGTTCACCCTCGGGATTCTTTAATAGTATTATGCATAAAATTGGGTTCATGAAACTTGTTTGTTTTCACAATAAATTGATTGTCTATTTATATTCGTTTATTTTAAATAGAATACAAATATAGGTAATAAATATTAGGTGTTTCAGGGGAACTCTATTGTTTACTATAGTCCTCTGGAAAACGTTCAGAAATTAACGAATGACGGAGCACGGGTTGTCTGTGATAAAATCGGAAATGAGGAAATCCGTAAAACACAAATTAAATAGGGTGCGACGCCGCAGTGGCGTCGAGCGGAGTAAATAGCTAGAAGAACCGATGACTTTTGGTTGAATGAAGATTTTAAATTAGTACCTAGCACTGGGAAACACAAAGTTGATACCGCTCAAAAATGAAATAAGCGGACCCATTTATTTATTAAATCTGTCACATTCATCGTCACATACAAATTTGCACACTGAAATCACGTATATACATATTTTCTGGGACAAAATGATAACAAGTTTCAATACACTCTCGCTATATAAAAAAGAGTGAAGGAACCACGCTGCCACGCTGCTCAAATACGGATTGGTAAGTTACACATATCCCTAGAATTCTCTAGAGAAAAAAGCGTATGATAAATTGCAATTATCAATTAGACACATAAGTTCTGATAGAAAAACTCATTATTGCCTGCCTGGGGTTGAACCCATGATCGCCTTTAGAGCGAGACGGTATAGGGCTATCACAGCTTCGTTATATACCGTAACAAAAATCTATCTGTGGTCTAGATAAGATTGTAATGAAAATCAAAAGTCAGAGCTTCCAATACAAAACCACAACAATATAGATCTGTTAGAAAGCTTAGCTAAACTCAATAAAAATATCACTATAAAAGGATTGGCGATGTATATAATAGACAAAGTAGGAACCGACATAAGCTTGCGACTCCTGCTTTGCGCCTTGCAAAAGTTCGTAATTCGTTTGTGGGTTTGGGTATAAGATTCTATAATAAAATTCCACAATCTACTTTAACTTTACCATTACAGCAGTTTAAAAATATTATTAAAAAAAGGCTAATTCAAAAAGCCTATTATACTATTGAAGATTACCTATACGATAAGAATGCGTGGATATAGCTTCTCTTCAACCCTGTACGAGACATTAATAACTATATGTAACTAGCGATAAGAATTATTGTTTGAAAATAGCAACCGCCGAGTTTCTGGCTGGTTCTTCTCGGTAGGAACAGCTTTCCAAACTAGCAGTAGATGTTGACGATTCAAAAGCACTTGTCTACAAGTTTACTTGAATAAAGAATATTTTGAATTTGAATTTGAATATCGATATAACCAGACAAGCATTTTAAGCTTCAACACAATGCAAGGTTTTCAAAAAATAAAATGAACAGTATATTAAAAAATAATAAAAAAAAAACAAGCAATATCTACAAACTGCAAATCGAAATTCATGTCATTGGTATATAATTGCAATTGTCAGTGTAATAAATATCGATAATATTACAAACGAACCCACATTACTGCTATTGACAAATAAACGAAATGATATAAAACATATCTATTTGTTGGAATGTAAAATTTCAGTAATTGTTAACTGTTTATTTGTATTTATTTGATACTTTACATGCGATGTGATAATGGGTGAATAATTATCCATACTCAATATATCTAGCTGAATAAATAGACCACCCTCATTTCATACCAAGGTGTCGTCAAAGACGACTAAGGTTAGATGAACCACCGTGTAGTATCCGGTTGAATAGAATAGACCACCCTCTTTCTTACCGACGGGTCGTAAAAGGCGACTAAGGTAAGTCGACCCGCCGTGTGGTATCAGGCTGAGTAGAATAGAGCAGCCTTTTTCTTAAAGAGGTGTCGTAAAAGGCGACTAAGGTAAGTTGACCCGCCGTGTGGTATCAGGCTGAGTAGAATAGACCACCCTGTTTCCTACCGGGGTGTCGTAAAAGACGACTGAGGTAAGTTGCGGTCAGGCAGGCGGCCGGTTGTAAAATACACAGCCAAATCATGTGACAATACGTTAATAACATGTTGTGCTAACCCCCACTGTGTCATAAGTGGGATAAGGGCAGGAGAATGATAAATAAATATTAAGCCAAAGTCTGTCTGTCTATAATGCTTCCATGGTTACTTAGATGGAGCAATATTAATTAAATTTGAAGCTTTTTACGCTTCGAAAACAGGTAAAAACATAATTCATAATTTAAAATATTGTAATACTTATATTATTAAGTTGGAGCGAACTAGGAAGCGTATAAGTATGGTAAAATCAAAGACCCGCTGCCCGCAGTCCATAAAAGATCTGTGCCTTAGAGACAGATGCGTGCGGTGCATCACTTATCTTCTTGGAAGGATGAAGAAATAGTACGCACTGGAGCGCGTAAGCTTGTAAATAGGTGAAGGTAGTTTTAGTTATTACTTTCATTTATTAGTTTTCAGTTATTAGTTCCATGTAAGGCTTGAAGTGCAAGCGAGAGTGCGGAACGAGCGACAAAGAGGCACAATCGGCCTTCGCGTTCGGCAGCGTTCGACAGCCGTCTCTCTCCTACTTGACTGAGCGATGCGTCTGCGTGGACAGCTGCTATACTATAGTACATATACATGTTTTGGTTGAGATAAATCTAACTGGATCAATTTCATTGTGATTTCTAATTACCTCCTTCTATATACATACAAGTCTATTAAACAAGTGAAATTAAAATTTTCTTTTGTAAAATGCTACCATTCCATCAGTATTTTCTTAAGACGTTGTCACGTTCAACTATCGTCAGTAAACCGACATTACAGACCTTGCAATTTTTATTTGTAATATTTAAGTATATTATGACCGATAAACATCTAATTATTGAATATTTTCTTCTCATTTTACATTGTTTCTTTCTTCATAACATAAACATCGACACGTCAGTGGTGCGTCACTATGCTTTCCTTAAGACTCGTCAATGCGACAGAGAGACCAACAAATTCCACATTCTATCACCCCGTGGGAAGCGACTCTTTGATACTAGTATATTCATCCTTATAGAACAGTCTCCTACTGCGTTTGTCAGTTTGTCTGTTCGCAATCAATTAGTAAATTACTGAACACAATTTCAATTACTTTTCACCATTGAAAGTCGTGTAAGACAGGAGCGTGTTGTATCTATAGTATATATACTAAAGAGAAAGTATGAAGTTTTCTTATGGACCCCAAAACGGCTAGACTGAGTTTAATGAAATTTTTAGACAATCTTTAGATTGATCCAGCGGATAATCATGTAAAATTTGATGGCGATCGGAACATTTTTTTGAACTGCCTATGACAGTTTTGTTTTTAGGAACCAGACTGAGCCACAGCAACGCATGACCAGACCGCTAGTAGTATATAAATACAACATTCGGACATACAAAATTGAATTGAATGTATCTATTGTATTAAACGGTCCATTTGCCGAGTAAAATATTTCCGTCACGAATCGCACCCAGTTGGTCCATTACTCCCCTCTTGTTCCGGAGATAAACTGGTACCTCTCAGCGGTAATTACCACCCATCTGTTACCGTGGGCCACGTTTTCTGCGCCTAATGAGATGGAACACGCATGCCCGCTAGACTAGCACCCAGTCCGTTAATGATTGTTATTAATAAATTTTATGCTATTAAAGGACACATAAGACAGAATGTGACAGAACAAAATGCTTATAAATAAAGTCAAAAGCTTCAGAAAAAATGTTTAGCGTCAGAGATATAAACTTTGTAATGTTAGAAATAAGAGAAAACAAAGCAACTTCCTAAATTTGAACATTATAGTGCTGAATCCTACTTCCTACTAATATTATAAAAGCGAACATTTGTAAATATGGATGTTTCTTACTCTTTCACGTTTCAAAAATGTTGGACGGATTTGGAAGAAACTTTACAGTAATATAGGTATACATTATGTTACTATTAATACAGGTATATATAATATAGGTACATTATATACATTGAAATAACATATAGGCTACAATTTGTAATGATTTACAAGCAATATAACAGAACTAACTACTTTGCTATAATCCGCACGGGTTAAGTGAATGCATGCAAAGCCAATGTGTATGAAGCAGGCAAAATCTACGCACCTTATACATGCAGGACCAGCCACCACATGCACCCCAAGGTGCAATTCACCAGCAACAACGCACACAAAAGCAGCACACACACCCACCACCACAATCTCGACGATCGTTTCGCCCCGAAACCGAAGTATCATCAGGAGGATAGGCTCCACGACAAAAATCGTACTGCAGTACGATTTTTGTCGTGGAGCATCGTGCTATCTTGGCGTACGCTGCCTAAACCATTGGGGTTATACAAAGGTGATGTGCCTACCGTACGATTGTTTGTCTTGAATAGTTCTAAATAAAAGTTCGCGACGTTATATATCTGACTTTTATGTGGAAGCCGTGCTATGTCCAAAATTGTGAACCATAAATTTAATTTAACTCTTATCAAAATAATCATTTTTCACTTTAAATATTTCATGTAGATAAACTTTGTCTTTCTCATAATCATAAATTTAACACGATATGATTGACTCGAATGGAGCGCCATGAGCGCGCGCGCGAAGATTGTATGGAATCTGTTAGCTTTGTAGTTAGACATCTGAAATTTTGGATATAACTAACTTTATTAAATGATCTGTCACGAACCTTAACGTAGCAGAACAAATTCAAAACAATTCTAAGAAGGGGAAAAGCTAGTACTAAATAGATCAGGCGTTACTTTATTGAGATTCTCTATGTAACAAAATTATAATTTTGTTACATAGAGAAATATATATATAATATGAAATGTAGCATGAACCATCTGTTTTCATATCTGGTAGATGCAGGATTATTAACCGCACAACCACAAATCATCATCACAACACTAACAAATGGATGATGTAGTGTATGGTGATCATTTGTAGTGCATGCCTTTTACAGTTTTCAAAAGAGGACGCGGGTTTAAAACCCGAGAACGCGCAAATGAGTTTTTATTAAAAACTTTTGTGGCTTATTTATATTTAAAATTTAAAGGGGCTTTTAAACAAGGTAAAGATCCTAGGGAGTTCTGTAAATCTCAAAAAATTCCAATTCGTATCAGAGCAGCATAGGGGAAGAATCTTAGCCCCGAGCTCTTTGTTGTAACGAAAACACCTTTGTTTAGTAGAAGAATAGGAAAAGGCTACTACCTTCTACTCATATAAATATATATCAGAAAAAAGGACAATTTTACATCATATGTAAGGAAACCTGGATATATCTGGGGTATTTCTGGGAAATGTATGAACTACGACTTGACATTGGAGCAGCGTAGCGGGTTCAGCTTTATGTCCAATAATAGTCGCTATTCAGTAAACATTACAAGTCTTAGAATAAAAGTTAAAAATTTCATATTAGTAAAAGTCTAAGATTATAAATGGTAGGCGCTGGATAAGGTAACCTCATATAGATCGCTCCTCGTTATGAACGCGTTAAATCTCTGTGATCAGACGCAATTCGGTAACAAACTTCTGATTTACGGCCTACTCGTGACGCCGTCGAGCAAATTCACCGCGACACTTATCACGTTTATGTGATACGTGATAAGATAATGATACTAATACCGAAGTATACACTTGGTAAAGACCTAGAGCTATTGTGGAAATGGGCAAATCTCGCAAGCGGCGAAAGTATGCATATCTTATTGACAATCTTACTATATAGTACTAGGCTTTCCGGTGTTGAAATAACAGCTCGAGTTTGGTAAATGCACTGGTCTAAAGCAAAAACGGCCACCAACAATTGGCAACATTGGCAACCTTAAGAAAGTGAAGAAGTACTTCACACTGAAACAACTTCTTATATTGTTCCAAATTAGGTACCATCGTATATGAAGTACTCTTGCCATTTGTGGGACGAATCTGCTAAGTACCAGTTGTATACATTGAGCTTGGCGAATCGACTTATTGACAATTAAAACCTGACCAATGCACAGTTAGCAACATCGGCCAAGAGTTGCCTGTATATCAGTTTATCTACAGCATTTATTGCGGATTATGTGTTTAGGTACACTTTATATGGTTATTTCTCCATCTGCCACCGCCTGTCAATCATTGAACTAGTAGGCATAGACGGCCTACCTTTATACGTCATAGACATACCACGAAGGCGCACGAAGCGCTTCTTTAAGTCTCTGTTGCTCACAGAATGGGAATTTAATTCTAACCCGGAATTCACCGTTCCTAATTGTTATAATATGGATATCTTCAACACAAGGATTTTAGCATACCGCGCTCTACCTTAGACTGTATCATCGCTTACCATTACGTCGTCAAGCGCTAGCCTTATAAGCTACGTAATTAGTACTAAGTAAAGTAATTAGAGAATCTTCCACTCCGGTGGGCTTTTTTAATTAAATCTTGTTACAAGTTCGCGAGACTACATCGATGTCTAGTATCAAATTACCTGAGTTTTCTTCTCTAAGTTAAATGAGCATGAAACTACTAACGCCGAAGTCAAAATTCAGTTAATAAACTCTAATCTATCTGGATTGTTCGCAAAATCGCGGCTACCGCTCCATAATTCATCTCACGTACGTTGTAGATTTGCTCTCGAAAAACGATATGTCTTCTGAAAAACAATATCTCTTCCATTTTGCAAGGTTATAGCAATGAAAAGTTTATTTTAGTCTACAAACCTTGTAAGCCTACCAGGATGGCACAACTTGATGATTGCGATGATTTTGAGATAAAATTTTGTCTCTAAAGGTCCTCCTGACCTTCGTATAACAGAAGGAGGTCGATAACGCATACATAGACCAAAGTTGAATATACTACTATGTGTTCTGATCGGGTAGATGGAAATCGGAGTGACTCCACGAAGCGGTCGATGCACCATGTGTGGACATGGATTTATGGAAGAACGAACATCTGTTTAGAGAAATCTCAACTAGGAAGAGCTCTCCAGATAAAATAGAACTAGCACCACGTTTATTCTAGTTCCAGTCTGACATAACCGTAGTCCCATCCACGAAGTTGGCATACCCATAACGAGCGAAAAAAATAGAAAGGGAGGACTATATTCAAGCTACGCGTATGAGGTATGAGCTTAAGCTGTTCATTAAGTCTCTTGACCCCATAACCTAATCTGGAACACGAGTCGATCGTGCAATAATAACGTTTGTTGAGATGATTTCATAATGGCTGTTGAAACTCGCCGAGTTACGTTTTTTTATTCATTAATCGTATACAATACTCTTATATTCATGCATTCAATAAAATATTAAGTAGGAAACTAGGATGAAACGTTTCGCTGACACGTTGATCTCATCCCGTATCAAGGAATCGGCATCAAGACTTAGTTACGGTAGAAATGGCCGAATCTGGCAAATGGATTAAGCATGAATTTCTTATGGACACTACCTTATTTATGCTATTTGTAGTTGATAATAGGACCGTGGAGTTGAAGTGCCGGAAATTCTAATCTGTCTTAACATCATAGTTAGAAAATATGCTTCGGATATATCGGTCCTGTGCTATGCTGTGATAGCCTAGCGGTGAGACCGTGCAACTCTCTAGAGACGACATAGTTTCAAACCCCGGGCAGGCACCAATGAGTTTTCTATTAAAACTTATGTGTCTTAATGATAATTGCAATTTATCACACGCTTTTCGGTGAAGGAAAACATCGTGAGGAAACCTGCATATCTCTAGAGAATTCTAGGGATATGTGTAAACTACCAATCCGCATTGGAGCAGCGTGGTAGGTCTTAGCTCCAATCCTTCTCTCCAGAAACGGAGAGAGGAGGCCTTAGCCCAGCAGTGGGCATAGTAACAGGCCGTTTCTTTACTTACTTTTTATATGGTCCTGCTTATAGACGAATACAAATCTCATAGGCACTGAATATTTTGTTAAAAAACCATCATTAAAGAGTAAAGTACCAAACAATGAATGTTCTAAGCCTATAAACCTAAAAACCTAGTTTTTGACAATAGACCTCTTGAGCAACTCTAACTCACTTACGATAGAAAGAACTATGCTAATAAACGAGGGCGTCAGTGGAATTGCTGACGCAGCGTTCTTTGAACCTTTCTTTACGTTGACAAGTGTCTTTAAAGAGATCGCACAAAGAGGGTGAGTGAGAATGAGTCTTCCCACCAAGATATTGCTGGGAAAACTCATCAGTATTCTTGTGTTTAAAAATATACAGGATTATAAAAATAATGGCGATAATAGATAAAGCAGAAAGGAACATAACTTGCGATTACTTTTTGCGTTTTACAAAAGTACGTAAACGTACCCCTAACGTACGTCACCCTGAAAATTTATGCATTTTTATTTGATAAGACGTAATCCTTAGATCGCCATGTGGTATCCGGCTGAGTAGAATAGACCACCCTCATTTCTTACCGAGATGTCGTAAAAGGAGACTCAGGTAAATTAACACCTTTTGTGGTATCCGGTTGAGTAGAATAGACCATCTTCTTTCTTACCGAGAGGTCATAAAATACGACTAAGGTAAGTTGACGTCAAGCAGGCCTATCTTAATACTTACTAAACCGAATCATGTTACAACATGTTTATAACATGTCGTGCTGACCCGACTTAGAGTGGGATAGGGGCAAGAAAATTATGAAGACATTGTCCTTAGAGTACCGGCCTCTTATTATCCCACTGCTGGACATAGGCTTCTTCTCTCCGTATTTGGAAAGAAGGGTTGGAGATAAATTCCACCACGCTGCTGCAATTCACATAGGTAGGTTACACTTATCCTCAAATTTGTTTAGACATGCATAGACTTTCTACAATGTTTTCCTTCACCAAAATGAGTGCAATCAATTAGGCACATAAGTTTAAATAGAAAATCGCGTCGGTGTCTTCGGGGTTTGAATCTTTGACCCAAAATTACCATTATTAAATGATATTATCCTTATTAAGGTCCAAATTGAGTTAAAAAATTATGTAACTAATAAAGCTGGATTAAATATAACGAGTTAAATTAAACACAGCAGAAAAGGTCGAGTTATCTTTCACATTGTAACAAATTGAATACATAAAGAGATGAGATTGTATCTGAGATATTACTACATCCTTTTTGTACAAAATGAATTCTATAACCTTATCTCACTTAAGTCCGTAAATCGTTTATAGGTTTTAGTTTTTCGTTAGGGCCTCCTCTATCCACGAAGATAATGATATAGAGTTTAATTATACAATAATATATAATAAAATTAGTATAATTATAAAAAAAATGTAAAAGTTACGTCTAGGCAAAATTCACGTACCTTACACTTGCAGGACAAGTCACCACATGCTTCCTAAGACGCCTCCACCAGCAACAATGCACAAAAGCAATACACACAACCACCACCAAAATCTACGATCGTTTCGCCCCATAACCGAAACATCATCAAGAGTATAGGCTCCACGATAAAATCGTAATGAGATTTTGTCGTGAATTTTGCCTGCTTCATACACATTAGATTTGCATGCATTCGCTTAACCCGCGCGGATTATAGCAAAGTAGTTCTGTTATAGTTTCTGAGTTTCATTTACTTATCGAGGTCGAATGCAAGATTTCCTACACTAGTTTTTAAAAAAATCTACAGATTTCCCAGATACCTATTGCTAAGTGCCCTAACCTTTACCATTTAAGTGAAACATTAGTTTACGTTTACAGCGCAGGTATAAAAATATCTCAACAATCTAGGCTGGACTGTGACAAATCGTACTTCTAACTCGAGAGACTAATCAAAAAACCCACACGCAAAGAAAGGCCGCCGTTATCATTTATCAGAACTCACTAGGTTACGAAGCTCTCAAATATATTTATATCTATATAAAAGTAAAAAAGTAAAGTAACGGCCTGTTACTATGCCCACTGCTGCTAAGGTCTCCTCTCTCTATTTTTGGATAGCAGTATTGGAACTAAGACCTACCACGCTGTTCCAATGCGGATTGGTAGGTAACACATATCCTTAGAATGCTCTAGAGATATGCAGGTTTTCTCACGATGTGTTCCTTCACCGAAAAGCGTGTGATAAATTGCAATTATCAATTAGACACATAAGTTTAATAGAAAAAGTCATTGGTGCCTTCCCGGGGTTTGAACCTATGTCGTCTCTAGAGAGTCGCACGGTCTCACCGCTAGGCTATCACAGCTTATACAGGTACTAATATCTATATACAGGTTTAAAAATTGTAGCTTTTTTTTGCCTCCATTATGTAATGTTCAATCGCCGCCGTGTGAAAAAATGTTTTTTGAAAAAGTTTCGAAAATTCTAAAATAATCCTAAGTAAAGAATAAATTTCATCCCTATTATATCTGGAACGAAAACTTGTAAACTTTTAATCCTGTATGTATCCTACGGTCGAGGAAAGTACTAGCGAAGGGAGAGTCGTTAAGGGTGGACGTTGAAAACTATTTCAGAACACTTCACCGTAATTACGTACTAGTATTATGGCGGCTATGGGTGCTGGGCCAAGTGACAAGAAACTGTGACAGACATGCGGCAGAAAGCATAAACTAAAGAAAAAAAATTATATATGCTACTTCGATACTCATCATCATCATCATACCCCTGCCCTTATCCCACTCCAAGTTGGGCAGGCACCTGCCTCAGTAAGAAACGAAGATGGTCTATTCTACTTAGGCGGATACTACAACTCGGGTCAACCTACCTCAGTCGCCTTTTACGACACCTCGGTAAGAAATGAGGGTGGTTCATTCTATTCAGCCGGATACCTAATAATGTAATCTACTTTAACTTTACCATTACTCGGTTTAAAAACACTATTTAAAAAAGGCTAAAACAGAAAGCCTACTATACTATTGAGGATTACTTAGACGATAAAAATGCGTGGATATAGCTACTCTTTGACCCTCTACAAGACATCAATAAATATGTAACTAGCAATAACAATTATTCTTTGAAAAGAGCAACCGCCGGGTTTCTTGCTGGTTCTTCTCGGTAGGGACAGCTTTCCGAACCAGCAGTAGATGTTGACGATTCAAAAACACTTGTTTACAAGTTTACTTGAATAAAGAATATTTTGAATTTGAATTTGAATTTGTAGCAAATGTTCGTGAAGTACCACAGCCCGTACAGCGATAGAAACATAATATAACATATTTAGTTAGTGTTTGTATAATACCTATCTCATTATTTTGTTATATATATGACGAAAACAAAACAAAACGTTTCTTATTTATTTTTTCTATTATACTCTTTCTGTATACATATTATATATATATATATATATATATATATATATATATATATAGTCCTTTTCTGCTACTTGTTTGATCACGCAATTTTTCTAAGTACTTGTTTGATCCACTTAAATTAGCTGTTTTAATGGCTCCTGAGTTGTATTCACAATGACAAAAAGGATATATTTGATTGACATATCGTGTCACTCACTCATATTTTATGATGCACTAGTAGACTCTATATTTTTCGTTTCATATTTTTGGTTATTTTGTGGCTCCTGCTAACGGTTTTTGCTAAAGTCTCCGTTAAGCATAAGTTGATCTTAAAATGCAATACATTCTAGACACTTTTTGATCCATGTTTGATATATAATGAGTGAGATGCCCCACCTGTCAACGTCGGCCCCAGAGGTCATTGCTACTATATAATTCTGTATCAATAGGCATAAGTTGATCTAATATAAATCTTTATTTTTAACATCGTCCGGGGCATTCTGACATATATTTGAAATTCGAAACTACCTATTAGTAAGAACTATTTCTGGACTGCACTTTTTTGCATGAAATGAAACGAAATATGGTTTCAAACGGCGTTAAATTTTAAAATAATACTGTATTACATACTTAGTTATAGTTTGAATAATGAGAGATAACAAAATTATTTTTATTAATAATATTTAATAATTCATAATAATATAGACTGTCAAAATAAGTTACAAGTTACAATCATCTTCAACATCTTCTGAGCCATTTTAAGGCCCACATGTTTAGTTACTCTACTGAGGTCGTCGTGCATTATGTTAAGGTCCTTCAGGACTGCCATAACGACTATATCGTCGGCAAATCTAAGGTGAGTGATATACTCGCCGTTGATGTTGATGCCATATCCGTTCCAATCCAAAGCTTAAAGACATCATCCAATGCAACGGTAAACAGTTTCCGGGAGATGACATCTCTCTGTCTCATATCTCACCGTCTTGGATACGGATAGACATTGTGGCATTTTCGTACAAATACTTCAGCACTTGGTCGCACCGATAGACGATTCGGCATCTCTGGAGCCATCTTAATACGGCCGATGTTTCCACCAAATCAAAGGCCTTCTCATAGTCCACAAACGCCAAGCAAAGTGGCTGGTTATACTACTCGGTCTTCTGTATAACCTCCCACAGCGTGAATATGTGGTACTATAGTACTTTAGCCTTTTCGGAATCCGGCTTGTTCGGGAGGCTGGAAATCGTCGAACCTACCAGCGAGAAGATTCGTTTTGACTCTGGAGAACAACTTATAAACATGATTCAGCAGAAAGATGGGTCTGTAATTCTTCAATAAGACGTCACCTTTCTTGAAGAAGAGAACCACCACGTTCCTGTCTCATGCCTTCGGCATAATACCTTCATGAATAACGGAATTAAATCGCTGAAGGACTTGAGTTAGTTTTTCAGTTCTTCATCCACATTCAGTAGTTAGGTTGTCATTTTTTCATCATCTGGAGCCTTGTTGTTCTTAAGTTGTTTGAGAGTAATACTAATCTCGTTAGGCTGACGTCCGGTGGTATATCTTCGGTATAGTGTAGAGTCAAATTGGGTCTTGGATCTTTTGCCAAATTGACAACAGTATGAAATGTATAACTGCCTATAGAACCTCTCAACCTCTCTTAAAATCTCAGGTCGAGACGAAATGATCTATCTATCTATCTAATTCGGGGACGCCTGCTGTAGCAGTGCGGGTGGTCAGCTCCTATGTCAGATTATTCATCCCATTTCCCCATGTTGGAATATGGGTATCATTGATGTCCCGGCAGTGTCACCTGCTTTAATCTACCAGTAGCTTTTATAAACCTGATAATGTCCCTGAAGGGGATATCAGCCAAGTCCTTAACTGCAAGTTCATCCTTACCTAGTATCTCCCATCTTACCCGCGAGTACATAGGGCACTCAGCTATAAGGTGAAGACTCGTTTCTTCTACTACACACTCTGGGCATGCTGAATCTTCCTTTATTCTCTTTATCGACAGGTGTTTGTTTAACAGGCAGTGCCCCGTAGTAATACGTGTTATAATTGACACATTTTTCCTACTCTGAGATATTAGCTGCTTGGTCTTCTTTGTATCGAAAGATTTGAGGAATAGCTTCGACTGTCTGAGTGTTTTCTTTCTCCATCTTTTGTTAGCTTCTATTTCTATTATTTTACCTATAACACGCTTTATGATAGTGTTAGCAATTGGGAGATAGGGTTCAGGCCCTATAAAAGTCTGACTCGCTCCCTTTCTTGCTAATTCATCAGCTTTTTCATTACCTGCATGGCCGTAGTGCCCTGGGACCCATGCAATCGTTACTTCACCAGCTTCAGATAGTTCATTTAATGCTTGTTTGCATTCTTTAACTATGGCTAAAGTCGTTTCTATACGGTCGAGTGCTTTTAATGCCGCTTGACTGTCGCTTTATATAACTATATTACCTGCTGTTTGTGTTTCTTTCAATCTCCTGGCGCATTCCATGATAGCATAGGTTTCTGCCTGGAAGACACTTCAGATGAAATGATAGCAATATCGGTCTTCAATCACGTCAACTGCCTTTGCCTAATAGACAGATGTCTTGCGAAAACTTTTGAGCCCCTGTTACGCTCTATAGTACTCGAATGTATTCGGTGTTGAACTGTCGCTGGTCGCACTTTTGCCCTTAAGAAATCTGTCTATGGATACACTAATCTCATTTTATTCCTCTCATTCATTCGTGCGTCTCACGTTGCTACGTGGTTTTCGTGGTTGGCAGCGGATTTTTTGCCGGAAATTCTCGAAACCCCCTGCTACGCCGTTATTTAATCCGCTGCCAGAGCTGGGAACTAGGGGCTGTGGTTTATATTGTGATAACATCATGTGAAGGGTTTGCGAGTAATCACCACCCTCGGCATGCGGGTTGGCGATTGTAGTGCTGACAATGTCGCACCGACAGTGCTGCTGTTCACTGTCGGTCTGGTATTTGGGTCAGCTGGACAGAAATGGTTATATGACCATTAATCGGTCGCCAGATCCTCGTTGGTTATCTGCAGGGTGCATCACGAGCAGGTGACGTTGACACTTAAAGAGACTGAATGGGACGAGCCTCCCTTTTACACCCTCGCCTGGAGCGCCTTAAAACAAGTAACTTAAAAATTAAAACTAGAAGTAGGCGCTACTTTGCGGAATTCCATAATACAAAAGTAATAATATACATTATTTTGGTATTTAACAAAATAATTTCTATGATTACCTTTTTTTACACGTACTTTATAAGATTTAAGATTTTAAGAATTTCTTTTAGGCAGAAAGGAGAGATTTTTTAGGGATTTTTTTAAATATTAATTAAGCCTCTTATTCAAGATCACTTATTCCTAAATGTTATAATTTCAATTAGAACCATCAGATCCTTCAACTACATTTCTTTGAAATCTGCATGCTTAATAATGTACTGCAAAGTCAACCTTGAAATAGCCTTGAATGCCGGGGTCAAAGTACGGAGTACGTTCGGTGACGATCTGCTCTGTGATTGGCGCGTTTGAATCGGATCAAATAACTACGGAGTGGATTTGTATAATTATTGAGTAATTACGGAGAAACAGTATTCATCATTTGTTGATCCGAAGCGGAGCCAACAAATGTGATGTAAAATTGTATTGGATCAACAAATCGGGCCTGGATCAACAAATCCGAACGGATCAACTTAGAACTGATTATACGTACCGCTTGATCAAACAACTCCTAGAAGGGATAACTATATATATATATATATATATATATATATATATATATATATATATATATAATCGAAATAACATATAGGCTACTTTTTGTAATGAGTTTACGTAATATAACGATACATGTTAATAAAGTCGGAAAAATCTGGCCTCTAAAAGTTTTCTTGGTGTACGCTTCGTAAACTATTGGAGTTACACAAACTTGATGTAAGGTAGTATTATTTGTCTTGAATAGTTCTAAATAAAAGTCCCCGACATATATCTACCTTTTATGTGGAAGTCACTATAACCAAAATTGTGAATAATAATTTTTTATTAAAATAAGATTCTATTTTACAATGCACATTTTAGTATATTAATCAAACTCTTATCAAAATCAATACATTTGTTGCTTTTAGTAATTCATGGATATAAACTTTGTCTTTGCAACAAAGTAATTTGCTTGAATAGTTAAAGAGTTATCACGATATGTTTGGCTTGAATTGATTTTTTCCACGCAAGCGAAGCCGCGGGTAAAAACTAGTATATATATGTATATATATACACATATATATATATATATATATATATATATATAGTCCTTTTCTGCTACTTGTTTGATCACGCAAATTTCCTAAGTACTTGTTTGATCCACTTAAATTAGCTGTTTTAATGGCTCCTGAGTTGTATTCACAATGACAAAAAGGATATATTTGATCGGCATATCGTGTCACTCACTCATATTTTATGATGCACAAGTAGACTCTTTATTTTTCGTTTTATATTTTTGGTTATTTTGTGGCTCCTGCTAACGGTTTTTTCTAAAGTCTCCGTTAAGCATTAGTTGATCTTAAAATCCAATACATTCTAGACACTTTTTGATCCATGTTTAATATATAATGAGTGAGATGCCCCACACGTCAACGTCGGCCCCAGAGGTCATTGCTACTATATACTTCTGCGTCAATAGGCATAAGTTGATCTAAAATACATTTTCGTTATTTTAACATCGTCCGGGGCAATCTGACATATATTTGAAATTCAAAACTACTTATTAGTAAGAACTATTTCTGGACTGTTTTTTTTTTGCATGAAATGAAACGAAATATGTTTCCAAACGGTGTTAAATTTTAAAATAATACTGTATTACATACTTCGTTTGAATAATGAGAGACAACAATTTTTTTTTATTAATAATACTTAATCATTGTCCTGCCCTTATCCCACTCTAAGTTGGGTCGGCATAACTTGTTTTAAGCATGTTGTACGATGATCTGGCTAGGTATTTTATGACCGGCCGTCTGCCTGACGTCAACTTACCTTGGTCGCCTTTTACGACACCTCGGTAAGAAATGAGGGTGGTCTATTCTACTCAGCCGGATACCACACGGTGTAATTAAAAATGCTTAATAATTTATGAATTATTAAGCATTTTTAATTATATCTATATTATGATATAGACTGTCAAAATAAGTTACAAGTTACAATCATCATCAACATCTTCTGAGCCATTTTAAGGCCGTCGAGCATTACATTAAGGTCCTTCAGAGACTCTGCCATAACGAATATATCGTCGGCAAATCGAAGGTGAGTGGTATACTCGCCGTTGATGTTTACGATATTTCCGTTTCGATCCAAAGCTTAAAGACATCATCCAATGCAACGGTAAACAGTTTCGGGGAGAGGATATCTCTTTGTCTCATACCTCGCCGTCTTGGATACGGTTAGACATTGTGGCGTTTTCATTCAAACACTTCAGCACTTGGTCGCACCGAGTCGATTCGGCATCTCTGGAGCCACCTTAATACAGCCCATGTTTCCACCAAATCAAAGGCCTTCTTATGAGAAGGCCTTTGATTTGGTGGACTATGGTCCACAAATGCCAAGCAGAGTGGCTGGTTATACTGCTCGATCTTCTGTTTAACCTGCCACAGCGTGAATATGTGGTACTATGGTACTTGAGCGTTTTCAGAATCCGGCTTGTTCGGGACTTGTTGTTGCTTGGACTCTCGAGAACAACTTATAAACATGATTCAGTAGCAAGATGAGTCTGTAATTCTTCAATAAGACGTTACTTTTCTTGAAGAAGAGAACCACCACGTTCCTGTATCATACTTATGGCATAAATAACGGAGTTAAAATCGCTGAAGGACTTGCCCAGCTTGGGCTGTTCAGCGGGCGAAGCTCGTGGCAGAGGTGGGGCACGATTTCTCCCTGCCCACTGTGGTTCGTACCATGGTGGACAGGGAGACACCGTGGGCAGCGATGGCCTCCTTCTGCTAGGATGTTATATTACGAAAGGAGTCGGCGGGACGGATCCGGGAAGTCGACTCTTTGGATCCGATCCGCCGCAGGCGAGCGGGGCGCTGGCGACTCGCCGAAGTCCGTCGCATGCCGTCCTAACGGGGACCTCCGAGCGTTCCGAACGGGGTTTATCGGACGCTCGCTGGAGTTAGGTCCCCGAGGCGGTCGATGCATCTGGTGCTCCCGATGCATCGATTAGCGGAGGGAGGGGCCACTGCTTAGAGAGGCCCCGACCCGGAGGTGGCGCTCTCCGGGGTACAGAGCTGCTGCTGGCGGGAATGGGGGCAATGTGTACAACGATGCCCTATCCCCGCCACTAGCAGCGTGGAGGAGCACTGTTAGGTTTTTAGTCGGTGCGAATCCGACATACCCACCGCTCGTCCCCGTCGGGCAGTGATGACCCATAACGGGTTTTCCTGACATAAAAAAAAGGCTGACGTGCGGCAAATCTTCGGTATAGTGTCGCGTCAAATTGGGTCTTGGATCGTTTGCTAAATTGACAACAGTATGAGATGTATAGCTGCCCATAGAACCTCTCAACCTCTCTTAAAATATCAGGTCGAGACGAAATGATAGCAATATCGATCTTCAATCACGTCAACTGCCTCTGCCTAATAGACAGATGTCTTGCGAAAACTTTTGAGCTCCTGTTACGCTCTCAGTACCTCAAAGGTATTCAGTGTTGAACTGTCGCACTTTTGTGCCTTAGAAATCTGTCTATTGAACAAACGGTAGCTCAGCACGTCTACTGAACACTGTAATCTCATTTCATTCCTCACATCCATGAGCTTGAGAGTCTGTGTCAAGAATTTATAGGTTCTCTTACGGCTTTTCTTATAAAGTTTGCTGGTGGAAACCGTCCATACGGTCATGGACGGTTTCCACCAGCCTGCTGTTTAAATCGTCCACAAAAACGCAGTCAGTTTGGCAATCAAAACAGTTTATCAGCTCGAGTTGGAACTTCATGGGGTTTTGGTAATGAGCTCAAATGGGTCGGAGCGTAGACTTCACCAAATTGGATTTTTCCAGCAGTATGTATATATTCAATGTGCCTCTAACCATACGTTGATCGCTCCCCGTCTTTACGGTATTGATCGCAGATCCGTCATGTGCGACCATCATGTCCGACCAGGCGTTATCGCCTGGTCGACATGATGGTCGGGACCTATCCAGGTTCATTTTCGATGCAGCTGTTTCTTGAAAAAATAATTCATCACGTAGAGGTCCTCTCTCTCCAAGAAATCGGCCAACATCTGGCCCATGTGGTTCTGTAGCCCGTATCCAAATTGCCCTACTCTCACCTCTGTGCCACTTCACTTGCCAAGCTTTGCGTTTAATTTCCCCATCGAAACAGTGTAGATGGTTTTGGTGGCATGCACGGTATGCATCATCGTCTGGATGCGCTGATGTTGGTGCATAAACCTGTATGACATTCAGATAATACCGTTTGGTATTTCTGAGTATAAGGAACGCGACTTTCACGATAATCCTTTCACCACCGCAACTTGTTTTCTGTTTTTTTCCAGCTCAAGTATCTTTTCCATCTTCTATTATCTCAAAATGCGTGCGTCTTACGTTGCTAAGTTTGGTTTTCGGGGTTGGCAGCGGATTTTTTTCCGGAAATACTTGACACCCGCTGCTACGCCGTTATTTTAATTGCTGTCAGAACTGAGAACTAGGGGCTGTATTTTATATTGTAACAACATCATGTAAAGGGTTTGCGAGTAATCATCACGCTTGGCATGCGGGTTGGCGATTGTAGTGCTGACAATGTCGCACCGACAGTGCTGCTGTTCACTGTCGGTCTGGTATTTGGGTCAGCTGGACAGAAATGGTTATATGACCATTAATCGGTCGCCAGATCCTGGTTGGTTATCTGCAGGGTGCACCACGAGCAGGTGACGTTGACACTTGAAGAGACTGAATGGGACGAGCCTCTCTTTACACCCTCGCCTGGAGCGCCTTAAAACAAGTAACTTAAAAATTAAAACTAGAAGTAGGCGCTACTTTGCGGAATTCCATAATACAAAAGTAATAATATACATTATTTTGGTATTTAACAAAATAATTTCTATGATTACCTTTTTTTACATGTACTTTATAAGATTTAAGATTTTAAGAATTTCTTTTAGGCAGAAAGGAGGGATTTTTTAGGGTTTTTTTTTAATATTAATTCAGCCTCTTATTCAAGATCACTTATTCCTAAATGTTATCATTTCAATTAGAACCATCAGATCCTTCAACTACATTTCTTTGAAATCTGCATGCTTAATAATGTACTGCAAACTCAACCTTGAAATAGCCTTGAATGACGGGGTCAAAGTACGGAGTACGTTCGGTGACGATCTGCTCTATGATTGGCGCGTTTGAATCGGATCAAATAACTACGGAGTGGATTTGTATAATTATTGAGTACTTACAGAGAAACAGTATTCATCATTTGTTGATCCGAAGCGGAGCCAACAAATGTGATGTAAAATTGTATTGGATCAACAAATCGGGCCTGGATCAACAAATCCGAACGGATCAACTTAGAACTGATTATACGTACCGCTTGATCAAACAACTCCTAGAAGGGATAACTATATATATATATATATATATATATATATATAATCGAAATAACATATAGGCTACTTTTTGTAATGAGTTTACGTAATATAACGATACATGTTAATAAAGTCGGAAAAATCTGGCCTCTAAAAGTTTTCTTGGTGTACGCTTCGTAAACTATTGGAGTTACACAAACTTGATGTAAGGTAGTATTATTTGTCTTGAATAGTTCTAAATAAAAGTCCCCGACATATATCTACCTTTTATGTGGAAGTCACTATAACCAAAATTGTGAATAATAATTTTTTATTAAAATAAGATTCTATTTTACAATGCACATTTTAGTATATTAATCAAACTCTTATCAAAATCAATACATTTGTTGCTTTTAGTAATTCATGGATATAAACTTTGTCTTTGCAACAAAGTAATTTGCTTGAATAGTTAAAGAGTTATCACGATATGTTTGGCTTGAATTGATTTTTTCCACGCAAGCGAAGCCGCGGGTAAAAACTAGTATATATATGTATATATATACACATATATATATATATATATATAGTCCTTTTCTGCTACTTGTTTGATCATGCAAATTTCCTAAGTACTTGTTTGATCCTCTTAAATTAGCTGTTTTAATGGCTCCTGAGTTGTATTCACAATGACAAAAAGGATATATTTGATTGCCATATCGTGTCACTCACTCATATTTTGTGATGTACTAGTATACTCTATATTTTTCTGTTCATTTTTTTGTTTATTTTGTGGCTCCTGCTAACGGTTTTTTCTCAAGTCTTCGTTAAGCATTAGTTGATCTTAAAATCCAATACATTCTAGACACTTTTTGATCCATGATTAATATATAGTGTTGAGACGCCCTACCGGTGAATGTCGGCCACAGAGGTCATTGCTACTATATAATTCTGCGTCAATAGGCATATGTTGATCTAATATAAATCTTTACTTTTAACATCGTCCGGGGTATTCTGTCATATATTTGAATTTTATAATTCATTTCTGAACTGTTTTTTTTGCATGAAATGAATCGAAATACTGTTACAGCTGGTATTAAATTTTAAAACAATACTGTATTACATATTTCGTTTGAATAATGATGGGCAAGCAAATTATTTTTATTAATAATACTTAATAATTTATAATAATAATATATAAGACTGTCAAAATAAGTAACAAGTTACAATCATCATCAACATCCTCTAAGCCATTATTATTCCCATTCATATGGGAGCTACTGGCTACTGTACTGGCTACAGCTATTGGTGAAACCGGTTGCCGCTGAATATCATATTTTCCACGGACTGCCATCCGATCTTCATAACCCAAAGCGCTATCTGATATTCATTTGGCTAGGCTAGCTATCAATATTTTTGAAGTTACTGACTGCTTCTTAACGACTGTCATTGAAGATCATGACAGGCGGGACCGACGCCTTAACGTGCGATGATTCATTTTTAGAATTCGCACATAAGACATTGATGAATATAATATATATACTTTCGGCTCCGCGGATCGCGGGTTCGATTCTTGTCGAGGGCCAACATTTCTTACAACTTTTAGGTTCTTCGAGTCTTTGTCGTATTTATATATGTAGTCATATTTATTTTTTTAAGTATTTATTGTAAATTATATATGCATATTTACCAGTTGTCTGTCACCCACAGCACAAGTATTAAGTTTACTTACCGTGAGTAAGTAGTGACGGACGGCCGTATGTGTAATTGTCCCATTGTTAGTATTTATTAAATAAATAAATAAAATGAAGCTATAATTTAAATTTAAATATCCCTTTCAGTAAATATTATTGTATGACACAGAAACATAAAATAATAGATTATTGTAAATGTTTCAATAATTAGTCTTAACTATTCTAAGTGGTAACTATCTCACGGGTTTAGGTAGTTTGTGATATATCTTTGATTGACATAACATAACAATTTTTATGACATTAATCCTTTTTACAGTAGTTTGAAGAAAAGCCGTTCGTTTTCATTGAACCGTAGTGATAAATCCCTTAAAGGGCGGAAATAAATTGACCATAACTTAAGATTTCCAATAGAATTAGCACATATTTTACAAAACCAATAGGTACATCATCGATTGGCTCAGAGTATGATGAAGAGTCAGCAGGTAAATAAGTACAGTTCGATTTCATATTCCAGTAACACATCGATATTGTTTATTTTAGTTACTAGATACTTATTACGATAGCAATCTACGTCTAGTGTCATAGGTACCCAAACGGATCAACAATTATCGTAAGTATGCATAAACTGTAAGAAAGAGACATACATACGGGATATTTATAAAGTAAACAGGGAAGAAATGAAGATTGAATGAAGATTTTTAAATATTAAAATTGTCGGTGTCGATTAGTCGAACAAACTCGATCATTTGACAAACTAACATCGACAAGTTAGAACGTGAACAAGCGAGCTAATTACTTTAATAAATTTAAGAGTAATCGCGTTTATTATAGCTGTGATTTTAAGTTTGTGATATGTCCGGAGCAATAGAGGAGAATACACTTCATGAAAAGTAAGTGATTATTATCTCGTAATATACTTACCTGCTAGTTACTTACCTACTTATAAGTTTTTAAAAGAATTCAGCTGGTGGATATGTTATGTAGGATCTGCTGTCAAACCTCAATCGCATACGGGTCGTAAGGATAGTTGCCTTGTAAGCGTAGGTACCTATCGTTACAATTACATCTAAATATACATGTCATAAGTGCGATTCGCTGCTATACCGCGTCGTCATCATCATCATACTCCTGCCCTTATACCACTCTAAGTGGGGTCGGCACAACATGTTACAAACATGTTGTCACATGATTTGACTATGTATTTTACGACCGGCCGCCTGCCTGACGTCAACTTACTTTAGTCGCCTTTTACGACACCTCGGTAAGAAATGAGGGTGGTCTATTCTACGCAGCCGCATACCACACGTCACATACCTTAGTCGCCTCTTGCGACACCTCGCTAAAAGGAGCGTGGTCTATTCTAAACACGGCATTTCTTACTTGTCATTCACCAAAAATAAATGATTGGCGCATGCCTGGAGTCTGAACCCATGACCCCTGCGAATAAGGCTATCGAGGGGTTTTTAATGGTATATAGCTATGATGTAATTTTCCGTAATATCTCATGAAATACCAAGTCATTAATGGTACTCGTCGTGTTACTTAAAGTAATGACTTTATATCCAATATAAAAAGCTTACCGTGTAGCTTGCCATTAAAAATTTATATAGTGTGCGAATTTATTTTAGTTTTGAAATAAGGAATTTTGCAGCCTGTACTTTGTATACCTTTGCCTACAGCTGGGAAAAGGTCTCTTCGCTCCTTTTCCTTGTAGAGAAGGTTTGGAGCTTAGACTGCTCCAATGGAAATTCGTAGGTTACACATATCCAAAGAATTCTTTTCAGATATGCTGGTTTCATCACGATGTTTTCTTCACCGAAAAGCGCATAATAAATTGTCAATATCAATTAGGCACATAAGGTTTTATACAAAAACGCATTGGTGCCTGCCCTGGGATTCGAATTGGGGACTCTCTCGTACACAAACAGTCACACTTTTCCCACTGAGCTATCACGGCTTAAATTAAGTTTAGTTATACGTCATTACCTAATTTTAATCTATAATTATTTTTTTTTACATACCTATTTTTTTTTAAATCTAACCACGGTAGAAATCGGTAGGATAAGGAGCTATGTGTCATAAGCTGAGGTACCTATGTAAATTGTATATATAAGACATTAACTGTCTCGTTGGCATCGTGATTAATGACCTGAACTAAAAAAACCAAGGGTCGTGGGTTCGGTTCCTACCGGAGACAAAGCTTTGTGTGACCCAGAATGATTTGTTTCGAGTCCGGGTGTTCAGTTAATTGTTAAGTACCGCGTACAGGGATTTCCGAGTGCGAGTAGTTCTTTTTTTTTTAATTGATATTTTCAACCTAGTGACGAAAGTCTGACTCAAAATGATTCCTGGCAACTAAACAGAATCAACGAGAGCTTATTACAAAAGGCAATGGAAGTAGGCTTAAATTCAGAATTGAACTCGGAAATTGATTTAGACCCAGACTATGAAGATGACACCGGTGACTTTTCAGCCACTGATGGGTCAGATTACGAACCAAACGAAATAACTAGTAAACAAAAAAGTAAAAAAGAATTTAGGCCTATGGAAAGGCCAATGAAAGCAAAACTTACTAAGGTACTCATTTTTTAATATATTTTTCTTTTCTAACAGATTTAAATAAAAGGATTGTCCAGGAGCAAAAACCATTTTATCACGTAGATATGCTTTATTAATAGTAACATTTTGTATAATGGTAAAAAAATTAATATTCTGATATAATTATAATTACTGAATCTGGTTCTTCATATTATTTTTTACACAATCGTCGTTGCGTGTTTGTCCTTTTATTTCGACGCGCGTTAGTTTTATTTTTATAATTTCTAAGATATTTATTTAAACTATATACTGTAAAGGATCATAATGATGAGCATGAGGTGCTACTAGGTTGATAGGCAGTATGTGTCTGAATAGCATTCCCATTAATGCGTTACCCGTGACAAATTTTTTGAAAGTTACAATGGGAATGGTAATGGTAAGCTATCCTTAAAAGATAGATATGTGACTTTTTGTAGACGTTTAAAAGAGTAATAATCGCCCTATACTTTATTCTGTTATATATTAAACGGATTTAGCAGCATTTTTGATGTAACGTCTCCGGCTGCTAAACTTCTTCCGGCCTTCTGAACAATTATTCAACCATATATATTTTAACCAATTTTGATGAAAACCTTAACAACTTATAAACATAACCATCGTCGAAAATCACTCTATCTATTAGTAAAAACCGTATGATTCAGTATGTATACATTTATTTGTTTTTGAGCTTATCGCTAACAGACAGACGAGGCGAGACTATTTTATAATATGTAAGGATGTCCTGTTCCATACTATGAGCTACCCGTGTAACAGATTGAACAGAGCCCTTGCACCCATCATTTTTAACAATATCTAATTACTTATTACTGAACACCAATATGTTATTTTAGGTTTTTATCCTCCTTTATTACATGGGAAAAATAATGCGTGTGTATCAAATTTCATTATAAATGCCGCGTTTCATTCTTCCTCAAGTCATTAAACTTTAATATCTCCTAAACTTCTTAGAATTTCGTCTTTTTGAATTTGACCGAATACTGAATTTCATTTAATATACCTTTTTTTTTAATTTTAGGAGTCCATTAAAAATAAAAAACCTAGGCTCTGGAATCGCAAGAACGCCTGTTGTTATTGTAAACAATTAGTAACTAATTTCTCACGACATCTCCTACGCAACCATAAAAATGAACATGAAGTTTTACTATATACCTCAATAAACGACGCTGATTTAAAAGAAAGAAAAAGAAGACGTCAAGAGATAACAGACAAATTAAGGAATCGTGGTAACTTTTTATTCAATAATAGTGTTGCAAATGAACAGGGGAAAAATATAATACCAAATAGAAGAGTTACAAGAAAAGTTGCAGTTGCACCGTGTAGTCCATCCAGCTTTGTTGTTTGCAAAAACTGCCTTGGCACTTTTAAACGAAGTACGTTTTTTAAGCATTTAAAAAACTGTGAGAAGGATTTTAACCAAGAAAGTCTTTTAGGAGCTAAAAGACGCGTGATTTGTAGTAAATCAATACCAATTTTACCATCTTTACGCGGTGCTAGTGAAGAATTAAAATCAATTATTTTGCCACATTTACGTAATGATGAAATATCTAATATAGTGAAACGCGACTTTTTAATCCTGTCTTTCGGAACAAAGCTTTTTAAAAAAAAGAAAGAGCGTCGAAGTCGTAAGGCCATTTGTTCGAAAATGCGGGATTTAGCAAACTTATTGCAGATAGTTAAAAATGAGAATCCTGAAATAACTACGTTAGAAGAGTTACTTGACCCTTTTAAATACGAACTGTTGATTAATTCTATAAAAAAAATGTGTGGATTTTGTAATCAGACCGGTGACGTAAAAATTACGAGCATACCTGCACGACTACGGCCTTCTTTACTTAGTTGTGTGGATTTGTACTACACTCAAATCATATTGGACAAATCTTTATCTACAGCTGTTAAAGATCATAAAAAAAAGAGGTTAGATGAGTTTAAATTAATTTTAGAAGCAAACTGGCAATGGGAAATTTCATCAAACGCAGAGAAAGCAAGAAAAAAGAAAAACATGACAAAAGAAACAATATTACCTTTAGACGAAGACATAGAAATAATAATTAAAAAAATTCATGAACTCGAAGAAAAATATGCAGAAAACCTTAAAGGAGATGTAAATACTTTAAACTATGAAAATTTGTGTGAAGTGACAATTGCACACATTATAATGCTAGATAGAAAGAGATCAGGCGACGTGGCCGAAGCCGAATTACATTATTACATAAACAGAAGAAAAACCGAAATTCCAATAAGTATTCTTAAATTTTTAACTCCAGAGCAACAAGAGGCTATTGATAAACTAGATATATTCCAAATACCAGGGAAACGGGTACGTGCTGTGCCTGTTTTACTAACCCA
Source organism: Morpho deidamia (assembly GCA_947086505.1). Classification (NCBI taxonomy): domain Eukaryota; kingdom Metazoa; phylum Arthropoda; class Insecta; order Lepidoptera; family Nymphalidae; genus Morpho; species Morpho deidamia. The sequence goes on along the minus strand of CAMTZC010000020.1, from coordinate 20,010,274 downwards.
AAAGATGCGCGAAAATATAGACACCATCATAACTTCAAGAGAACAACTAAACATTTCAAAAACAAATCGATATTTATTTGCAAGACCACTGACTGACGAGCCTTTTGACGGAGGGAAATGCCTCAATCGCATAAAGGAAAAATGCACATTAAAAAAGCCGGAAATGTTGACAGCCACAGGAATGAGACACCATATCGCTACGATGTCGCAAGTGCATGCTGGATGTAACGATAGATATACAGAACACTTGGCAGGATTTATGGGTCATGATATGCATATTCATTCTCAGAATTATAGATTACCTGTAGAAGCATTACAGAAAGGCATAATTGGCAGCCGATTGATAGAAATCGAAGAATCATATAAAACAACCGAAATAAATAAGGATAACATCATTCATCATACACAAAAAAAAATTGATACAGCTGATACAAATAATGTAAACGATAAAATGGACAAAACAAAAGAAAATGTAGCGCAAACACATAAAAATAAAAATATTGACGAAACTAGGAAAAGAAGAACTAGACAAAATACAAAAATAGAAATACATTGTAAATCTGACAATGATTCTGAAGACAGTTACGACGAAATTAAAGAAGATGAAATTATATTAGAATTAAATGGTGATAAAACAAATAAAACAATCAGGAAAAAGAAAACTCATGTTCGCTGGACCGATGACGAGCTTGACATAGTGAAAAAACGTTTTAAGGATGAGCTGACCCAAAAAAAAAATCCTGGTAAGGCCAAATGTACCACAATATTGAAAGAAGAACCAATTCTCCATAGGAGAACATGGATGCAACTGAACACTTGTGTCAATAACATGTATGTTAAAGGGAGACAAAAAAAATATTGAATAAGAAATGCTAGAGGTATGTAGTAAGCACTTCAGTTTTCCTCCTAAGTCAAGCTAATACATAGTTTATATTTATTATAAAAGACTACTTGCGATACTCCCGAATTTCTCCAATGTCGCTGAAGACTGTTGAATGTTTAAAGTATATTCACCACACATTTGGTGGTCACAAAAGACACCCAGACTCGAAACAACTATTTGTGGATCGCACAAATATTTGTCGCGTGTAGCAATCGTGAAACTAATGTGACATAGTAGTAGTGATTATGCTGGCAATAATTTTTATGGTACATTGTATAGGTTAATAATTGTACTTAATACTTGTAGTACTTTCGGGAACTCCATAGTACAGAAGCTATATTAGAATCATTTTGCTATAATTCGCGTTTGTTTAAGTTCGCTTCTGTCTTTCTTTTTTAAGATAATTTTATACTTGTTCAATTGTTATAAAAGATTGGGAAGCAGAAAAGTCCCATAATTGTATAAGAGACTGTTAGGGTAATTTTTGTAATGTAAATTCCCTTTTCTTTTCAGATAATTCTCCTAATTTAAAGCGTGAAAAAGATTTGAAATACAAGAAATTACGACTATATTTACTTGGATCTCCAAGAACTGACAAACAAATTCAAAATAAATCAAATTCGTGTCAAAAAAATGGGGATTTACGAGTATATAGATGTAGATAAATTTTTATGCAAAGAAGATATTCGTTACTGTGTTAATAATAATTTAAAATGGCCATGGCCTGTAACTCATTTTATAAGACGTTTGGTATGCGTTGGCTGCCACTCTAGAGTGAACAATTTACCAACTCATTTTGTTCGTTCCTTAGATGATAAAAATTTAAAAAGACTGTTTTTGTGTTCGTATTTTTGGTGCAAAACGTGCAGCTATGCTGTTTATGATCACTATCCCGCCGACGAATGCGAATTTTGTTAATCCACGATTAAGTCATGTTAATTTTAATAATATTAATGACGTACAAGTTAAATTTGACCCAAAGTCCAGTTTGTCGAAGCATCGGAAGTAGCTTCATTACAATATTAATGGTGGCTTACGTAAAGTACTTAGGAATACGTAAAGGCAAAAAAACAATTTTCACGACATAAATTACTAAATAAAGTACAAGATTACTAAATTAATAAATTATTATGTCGTGAAAATCGATGTTGTTAAATACCGTATTTATTAAAAAAAACTGTCACCCAGGTGATCTGTAACTTTTATTAACAATATGTCTATTTAATTCGTGTTAATAAGTATAATTTTCCGTTACAATCATTGTTTATTTAAATGTTGATTGCTTATATATTTAAGGTATTTAAAACCTGACATAATAAATCTCTTTTTGTTACTTCTTCTTTTGTTAAATCTATAATATAAATATTTATAATGGTAAAGTTGTGATTATTAGTATTATTCCATGTTAATAACAACCGGAAAATGTTGCACACAGTGTTGAATTATTATTACGTAGGTCCCTTATTATTTGTTACCTTTAATTTACGTAATTGACTAAGGTAAAGATACCATTTTTAGTTTTATTTTAAAAATAATCTTTCATTACAGTTTTTGAAAAAAATACAATAATATTTTTGTTGATTTTACAAAAACATAAATGCCTGCTAAACATTTCTACTTGTTTTATTTGTACTCATTACGTATGAATTACCTAGAATAAGATTGGCCCTTGAACTTAAGCTTACAGAAGTAGGTACCTACTACAATTATAAATGTGAAAGTAATTGTGTCTGTTTGTTACTGCTTTCCGCTCAAACCAATTGCATTATTCTTGTGATAAAGATAGTTATATGCTAGGGAAAAATTACAGGTGCTGCTATCTGGGACAAACAATATTTTGTTACCTACTACTACATACCTCTACCTACCAAGACTGCTTGTGTCCCTAAATCCCTTTAAACATGAACTTGTAATTTAGAGAAGTAGGCGTTACATTGCGGAATTCTATAATACAAAAGAAATAAAATAAATTATTTTGATATTATTTCTTTGAAATCTGCATGCTTAATAATGTACTGCAAACTCAACCTTCAAATAGCCTTGAATGCCGGGGTCAAAGTACGGAGTACGTTCGGTGACGATCTGCTCTGTGATTGGCGCGTTTGAATCGGATCAAATAACTACGGAGTGGATTTGTATAATTATTGAGTACTTACAGAGAAACAGTATTCATCATTTGTTGATCCGAAGCGGAGCCAACAAATGTGATGTAAAATTGTATTGGATCAACAAATCGGGCCTGGATCAACAAATCCGAACGGATCAACTTAGAACTGATTATACGTACCGCTTGATCAAACAACTCCTAGAAGGGATAACTATATATATATACATATGTATACAAACAGACAGGTTTTTTATTCTTAATTAAGGAGCTTAATCTTAGTAGATTATTCCGTTCCATACAACGATAACAGAATTTTACGATATAATTATACTAGCTTCACCCGCATGGAACTCAGTGATTTACGTAAAATTTTCCGAATATACGAAATTTTAAACATAAAAGTAGGTAGTTATTGTGAATTAACCGTGAGAGATAGAGACATGCTATCGCAGACTTTTTGTAGTATTTTATGGATCTACCATTATTTACTGCATTACTTCAGCTCTCTGGTTGGTTCCTTAAGTATCTCTGTTGGTTAACGCAGCGCACGCGACTATAGCTCCCAGCAAACAAGTTTTTTAACAACTGTTGGATCTCTTCAACACAATTTACATAATACCAATATGTACTATTTACCTAAACCATCCGGAAGTATTGCACCATCTTTTGGTGAAAACCGTACAAAAATCCGTTCAGTAGATTTTGAGAAAATCGATTACATACAGTTTTATAATAAGTATAGATTAGCTAATTCACAAAATTTGTCCATCTGTTACAATACAGACGGACAGTTTTTGTTTTATAATATGTAAAGGTTAGAGCGGTAAGTACGTCGTACATCGAGCTAGATTTTCTCCAAATGATTACATACAGTAAAATGAATAAATCATTACTTTTGTGCAATGAAAATCTGCGGAATATCGCCTACTTCTATAAATCATTACTACCCTAAATATTTTCTCGATTCACTTCTAAAAGTTTATGACTTAAATTTGACCTTGCTCCCGTTAACGACAAGGTGAGTATGAGTTATTTGCTATTAAATATTAAATAATTTGCCCCATAAAGTAGTGCATTGAGCCTTTGTTTTATTTGGTATGTTAATTAATTAGGTACACGGTATTACAAGCGGAAAAAGCATGTCAAGTGCGACTCGAATTTCTGTTCAAAATTGTTTTAAAAGTCGAGCAATTTGCAAAACTTTTTCCGATTACGAAAAACCTTTTGGAATTTGTATCTTAAGGTTCACTTCGATCTAAATATTTCCAGGAATGTTGCCCAAGTGAATCGTAAACTACTGAGTGTTTAATATAAAGATAAAATATAATGTTAAATGAAATGATTAGATATAAATAAATAAATATATGGGACAATTACGCACAGGGTGGTTGTTGCAAAGTAAGTAACTAAGGGTGACATACAACTTAAGGTAAATCTTATATATAAAATTCTCGGATTACAACGTTCATTTAGTAACTACAGTCCTCCGAAATGGCTTGACCGATTGTTTTGAATAAAATGATTCGCCCGCCGGAGACGCGACCGGCGAAATCAAGGACGTTTTATGCATTCGATTGCTGACAGAGCGGCCGACCGCTAGTTACCTTTCAAACACGACAGGAAGAAGCCGCGTGCGCCTGTACACGGCATTCCTTTATAACGCACACGTGTAATTTTGCGTTTCGGGTGTTATTCTCAGATTTAATGACGCGTTTAGCCAGTGAAGTGTTTGATAAGACGCGACCGTCCACGGTTTTGGTGCGCGTTGGATACTATTCCCCGATATAGGGATCGGCCTTAGTTATGGGTGTGCCTCAAGGATCAATCCTTGGTCCCTTTCTGTTTTTAGTATATATAAATGATCTACCATATTTCATTCATAATATTTGCGACATTGTACTGTTTGCTGATGACACATCTTTAATATTTAAAGTAAATAGGAATAACGCTAATAATATTGACGAAGTAAACAGTGGATTGTCGCAGGTAGCTCAATGGTTCAGACTAAATAATTTGGTACTAAACTCAAATAAAACGAAATGTTTAGAATTTGCATTACCTAATACAGCTAAAAAAGCTAATGAGCTCTTAATAGACAATGTACCACTAAGAACAGAAAATACAACTGTATTTTTGGGAATGACGTTGGATACAAAACTCCAATGGAGCACACACATAACAGCTCTCGCAGGGAAACTCAGTTCAGCAGCCTATGCTATTCGAAAGATAAGACAGTTTACAGACGTCGAAACAGCAAAACTAGTTTATTTTGCTTACTTCCATAGCATTATGTCTTATGGAATAATGTTATGGGGTAAATGTGCTGATATTGAGAAAATTTTTGTATTGCAAAAAAGAGCCATACGTGGCATTTATAATTTGAATTCGCGTGAGTCCCTGCGAGAGAAGTTTAAGGAAACAGGTATTCTTACGTTAGCTTCACAGTATATTTTTAGCAATTTGATTTTTGTGCATAAAAATATACATAATTATAAAAAGATTGGCGATGTATATAATAGACAAAGTAGGAACCGACATAAGCTTGCGGCTCCTGCTTTGCGCCTTGTAAGAGTACGTAAGTCGTTTGTGGGTTTGGGTATAAGATTCTATAATAAAATTTCACAATCAATTTTAACTTTGCCATTACAGCAATTTAAAAATACTGTTAAAAAGAGGCTGATACAGAAAGCCTATTATACCGTGGAGGCTTACATTGATGATAAGAATGCATGGATATAGCTGCTCTTCGACCTTGTGCAGGATAGCTATGACAAAATGTAATTAGTATTAAGAATCTTCTTTTTTAAAAGAGCTCCACCGAGTTTCTTGCTGGCTCTTCTCGGTAGGACGGCTTTCCGAACCAGCAGTAAAGTTGACGATTCAAAAGCACTTGTTTACAAGTTTACTTGAATAAAGAATATTTTGAATTTGAATTTGAATTTGAGGGACGACTCAATAACGTGTGACCTTACGAAGGTTGTGTGCACACCGGGTGTTATTCAGCCGATATAGTGAAGTGTATACTCAGGGAGAAACAGACATTACGTGTCCGTGGAAGAGTGCAAAGGCGAGCCAACGGTTTCGGGAATCGGCCAAGTACATACAAGCACACACACACACGTACACATATACACGCAGTGACTAATGAGGCCGTACCACATACAGCTAACGGCCGCATAGGTAGGTTGAAACGCTGGGGCGTCGGGCCCAGATCCCGGAGGTTGTTTCATCCGTCCGCACGTTTGCGCGGAACACCGATTTTTATGAAATTTTATATACATATACAGTAATTTTGAGAATCAGCTACAATTTATTTTTTATACCCCTAATTGATAAAGGTTGTACACTCCAAACATTTTTTTTTATTTTTTGGACAAAGTTTTTAATTTTTTTATAGTGTACACTAGAAATTTCCTGCAAATAATTTATACGGCAAAACAAGGTTTGGCCGCTCAGCTAGTATACATGTATAACCTTAAATACATATATACACCAAGACAAGAACCAACAAAGTGTTTTTAGACAATGTTCGTCGTCGGCGGGAACCCACGACCCATGGCACTACCAACTGCGCCAACAGGCCAGCCAATGTAATTAGATTGAGTCCGAAAAGATATGCATGGATTTTGTGAATTTTTACATATACATATATAAAAAGCGTAACGCCAGAATGTTAAGAAAACGAATGTCAGGCGAGAATGGAAGATGAAATATAGTTCCAAATTAGTGGGATGAGGGCAAGAGAATAATGAAAGTTAAAGAGGTGAAATACTTAAAGTTGGTTACTTAAATGTAGCATTTTCATTAAAACTAATGATCAAAAATCACGCGCGTTCTCGTTAAGCGATATCGTGAGAAAATGTCAATATTTAGGTAGAGTTTTCCAAATAGTAGACCGTTTTACACAATAGAATACCGACCAGAAACGTCTTTAATTCCATTCTGTATCTATCTATACTTATTATCATCCGCAAAGTAACGCCTAATTCTATAAATTATTTGGTCGATACCATTATATTTTTGTATCGTAATTCTGAATACAGTATACAATTATTGTATTTTGTGGTTATCGATACTATTAATGGAGATTTTGTCTTGGCTATTTTTTTTTAAATACACTTTATTTCGTATACTATAATCTAAGTAAGGTTAAGTTAGGTACGTGAAATTCTGTCCCGAACAAAGTGTAACAAATGTTAGACGTTCAATATATAAAATGGTGATGCATCGATGCTTGTGGCTCCAGCATCTGTTAGGATGAATGATGGCGTCCGCTCGCAGCGAGCGCATCGTATCGAGTTTGGTGTTCAAAGCTACTGGCAGTTTGGAAGTGGTTTGTGATGTAAATACGTCTTTAAACTGTGATTCATATACAAACTATACCCACGACTTAGTTTGCCTCAAGTTAAAATGTCCAAAATCATTTACTACTTTCATTGCAGTCAGCGACGCAACAGTAAACATATAACTCTAAAGTAATAATAAAAAGGATTTGCGATTTTGTAGTGGAGTTTATTTCCTGATGATGCTTCGGTTGCGGGTGAAACGATTGTTGAGTTCGTATAGTGAACGTGTGTAATGCATGTGTATTGTGGTGACAGTGGTTTGTGAATGTGTTTTTACGAATCCTGCATGTATCAGGGGTAAAAAACGGATAGTCTACTATACATTTAACACTATATATATTTTCTATTTACTGTATCGCGGATTATAGCAAAATAATTTTATTATTACTTTTGTATTATGGATCTCCACAACGCCTAATTCTATAAATTAAATATATAATTAATTTGTATTGTTTTTTTTTAAGAAAATACCCCGTATTTCGAGCTGTTCCTTCTCGAGAACAACTCCTGAATCAGGGGATAGCTTCTTTTGCTAAATCCAATGATTTAAAAAAACTTGTCAAAGTCTACTTGAATTAAAATATATTTTGAACTTAAATTTGAATTTGCAAGAAACTTAAAAGCCCACGTATTTTATTACATAACTTGAAATGTCGGCCGTCGCTACGTGCACAAGGTAAAATGATGTATCGACTGCCTCACACACAAACTGTGCAAGATCGATGGCAATCACTCGATCTTTCCTATAAATGGCTTAAATATTAGGCGTTCAGTATAAGCAATTCAGAAAACAAATCTCAAAATACAATTGTTAAAGAAAATTAGTACATTTTGGACTTAATATTAATATACCTTGGTACACTCTTCATCCACCCGGAATTTTTCCAAAACCAATATTTTCACCACTGTGCCACGAGGAATTTGTATAGCATAAACCATTGTTTTCATCCATATAATATCCAGTATAATAGTTCTTAAAGGGTCGTCGAACGAAGCCCTAGTTATTTTACTTAGTTATGATAACAGAGGTTTTATTGTAACTGATATTATAACTCGTACCGATCTAACCCAGAAATGGACGGTAACAACACGTGACGTTTAAATTTAACTAAAAAAAGCTTATTTTATAAACTATGGCGGATAGTTAATACTATAAACATTATCATTTTAGCGTAATATGATTTATACTACGTAATACAATTAACTACATCGGGGAGTGATTATTTTAGATTAAATGTAGACTGTCACGCACGAGGTTGGTTTCATATTTAGATATATAGGAATAACAATGGTAAGTTTTGATAAAAAAAAAATATTTATTTACAACGAAGATATACATCTTATGTAAATCCTAAATTACTTACATGTAAGTATTATACAAATCATGCTCAGGTGGAATGGTTCCAAGAATGCTGGTAGCGTTTTTGAGTTGAATCGCTAAACTGATTCTTTGTGGGAAAAGAAGGTTTCTTATCAGCTGATGAGGCAATTAACCAAGGTGTTAGGATTAATAAGAATTTGTTAAAATTAGGGCCAAAAATTTAACTATCAACGGAAGATGCATATTTTCGCTGTTGGTAGAATATATCATTAGATTCCGTATTTAGAATTGGTCAGAACTAAATGCCCCCCCCCCCTGTTATTCCCACTATCCAATTCTCTATCCTGAATCTCATTTCCTTCCTCTTCCTAAATTGAAGTTGTCTCCCTGTCGCGATATATTTTATTTTCTTCCTTTTTCAAACTAGTCATTTTGTGACTTAGTATTTTGATCTAATTTATATGCGATCTTACAAAACGACATCTGCCCAGTAACGTCTTGTGATATAAATCAAGATAATCTATGAATTAGTTTTAACGCGCTGTTAGTTAAAACTGATACGATGTCACATTTACCATTGGCTGAATGGGTGTGAATAATCATCAGAATCTGATCAAATACCGGTAAGAAGCACACAAAAAGAATAAATTAAGTAACATGAAACGAGATGAGGCCGGACAAAATATACCCAAGGCTCGAGTTGCGCGGAGACAATAGTGCCGTGATTGATGCGTGCCGCCTCGCTAATTATCACTAAACATCCCTCATCCGTTACCCTCATCCGAGCCCTCATCCGTGCCCTCGTTTAATTCATCATCTGTCAATCTAATCATCGTATAACAATCACGCGGCAAATATTTTAAAACATCAGTTCCTTCAATACTTGAACTTCATTTTTATTGATCAGCTAATTGCTTATACTTTTTTTAAATTGCTAATAACTAGGATTTATCAAGTGATCAAATCCATAATGCGAAAGTCTATCTATTTGTCATTAACCATAGCTAATATTACTAAAATTTGATACAAATCAAGCTTATACCGGAAAAACATATAGGAAAAAAAAACCCCGCTGTTCTGTCGAGAACAGAAAAGATCATCATGATCATTTTCTTACCCTTATCCTACTCTAAGTAAGTTCGGTACAATATGTCTTCATCTTCCTTTCTCCTACTTTAATAACTACTCCTTTTATATGAATAGAAGTTCAGAGAATCCATCCATTTTTTTTTCTGCCCCTATCATATATTCATTTACATTCATATTCAAAACTCTTTTGATCACATGATTTTCATCCCTCTTCATTACGTGACCATGCGAACTTAATCTCCATACTTCTTATCTTTTCTATAACTTTCAGACTTCTATTAATATACTCATATCATATTATATCAAATCTTATCACAGCATACATCCACCTTAACATTCTCATCTCATTTGCATGCACCTTTGTTGCACTATTAATTGTCTCACTTCGTAGGTTAGCTGGTAGAGATCTCTGTCAAAGGGATAAGTTGACCGTTTTATTCTGTTTTTTTTATTGATAATGTTTTTCTTACGTATTTTTTTTCTTTATGGAACATAAATAAATAAATAAATAAACATTACGATCCATAG